>JAXCHB010000118.1:4485000-5077275 GCA_036926305.1 Uropetala carovei | reverse complement strand
TGGTGAAAGGAGATTGGAATATCTGGTTACCTTTCCTCTTTATCGCCCTTCTCCCCTCCCCCCCCCCTCCCCGCAAAAGAGTTATGTTTCCTCGAAAAACTTTTCCTTTTGAAGTATTTCTCGTGATTTACAAAATACCATTGTTGCTCAGAGTTTAAATGGTTCCCGTTTTCCTCTTCCACTCTCTCTTTCTCTCTCGGTATCTCTCATTTTCTCTGTTTTAATAATATCACTTTTTTCTCTTTCTCAATCTCACTTTTTTCTTCCTCTCACACATTCTTCCATGTCCTTTTTATTTCTGTGTCTTTTTCTCTCTCTGTCTCTCTCTCTTGATCTTTTTCTCCCTCTCCATCCCTCTTTCACTCTATCCCGCTCACATTTTCTTTCTCTCACTCTCTCCGTCTTCCTTTTCTATCTCTCTCTCTCGTTCACTCCATCGATTTCCTCTTTCTCTATCTCTCTCTCTCAATCCATCATTTTCTCTTTCTTTCTGTCTCTTTCTCTCTCTTTATGCCTTTCACCAGCTCCAACCCTCATTTTTTCTTTCCCTCTCTCAATCACTTTTTGTCTCCCTATCTATTTTTCTCTCTCTCTCTTAATCTCTCATTTCCTCTTTTTCTGTCTCTCTCCATTTTTATCTCTTTCTCCTCCATGAATCTTTTACTCTCTCTCTCTCGCAATCTCTTTCTCTTTTCCTCTCATTCTTTTATATCCTATCCTATCTTTCTCTATCCATCTACGTCACGTTTTCTCTCCATCTACATCATTTTTCTCATTCTCTCTATCCCTAGCTTTCTCTTCCTCGATTTCTCCCAATCTCTCTCCCTCTCTCTCTTTTCCTCTCCGTAAAAAAAGGCATGTGAAAAAATGGATAACGTACGGTCTTCGTCGCGTTCGTATTTCTAGAATTAATTCAAATGAAACCAGCCGTGTGTGTGTGTGTGTGTGTGTGTGTGTGTGAGAGAGAGAGAGAGAGAGAGAGAGAGAGAGAGAGAGAGAGAGAGAGAGAGAGAGAGAGAGAGAGAGAGAGAGAGAGAGAGAGAGAGAGAGAAAGGGAGAGAAGGCAGCAGACTAGCGGGATTGTCAGCCGAATTTAACCTGTGAATATGAGATAAGAGAGACACGCGGTATTTAAACGAGACGTGTAGCGACTCGATAAAATAAATACACGCAGGAAAAACATGCGGTGAGGGAAATTAATTAAAGGAGGAGAGGCGTAGAATTCTGAGAGGAAATTTCAAGCCTGCGTTTTCACGGAATGCAACGTTTTAAGTTTTTCAACCGCTGTTTCATAAAAACAAATATTACGTCACGCAGCAGGAATTTCTACGCGAGTTAACAATAAATATTTAAAGAGCCAGGAATGATTTTCTGCTTCATGAATTTATGCAAAAGAAAAGAGAAGCAAGATTTCGCTATATATATATATATATATATATATATATATATATATATATATATATATATAAATACTTAAGGAAAAGGAAAGGTAATAATAAGGGTAGCAACAAGGTGTTGGAGGAAGCCCAGTGGACACTTACCTAGAATGAAGAGCCGCTGGGGGTGCTGAGGACACACGAAAAACACAAAAGAACAAAAACTACACAAAAATGGAGCTTTCGGGCTGATGCCCTTCTTCAGCGACGGAGAAACATATACTCATATATAAGAAGGGCATCAGCCCGAAAGCTCCATTTTTGTGTAGTTTTTGTTCTTTTGTGTTTTTCGTGTGTCCTCAGCACCCCCAGCGGTTCTTCATTCTAGGTAAGTGTCCACTGGGCTTCCTCCAACACCTTGTTGCTACCCTTATTATATATATATATATATATATAATCCAGTCGCAAAATTTCATTTATGGTATTGTTTGTAATTCGAAGAAATTGTTTCAGGGAAGAGCCCGGTGTATGCTCTCACGCAAACGATGCACGCAACTTATCTTCCACAGCTTCTGTCCAATAAGAGGAAGAGAATGGTGCGGAGATCTTTTATGGAATGGGTGCAGAAGAAAGAAGAGAGAAAGATGGAAACCGCGAATATCTTTTTAAGTTAGAGATGGCCTCTATGTCACATTATAGGGAAACCTAAGTGTTTCGTCTCCCTCTCTTTTTTCTGAGAAATGTTTCAGATTTTACTTTTTTTACGGATCGTTTCCTCTCTTTTTTCCATCCGAGAAGAAAGGTCGAGAGGAAAGGGAAGCAATTTTTTTTCAAGGTGCCGCCGACCAAAAAAAAAGAACTTTTAGAAGGAAAAGCAAAGGGGATAGATACCCAATGACTCGAATTTGAAATAATTTTTTTACATTCGAAAAAGGTTTCGCGGATCTGTGAAAAATTGAATTTTCTCTCTTCCTTTGGGTTTTGATTTTCATTTCCTCTGAAAATTTGAAATCGACCTCAACTAGAGCGAGTAAAAAAGGTTTTATTGAAGGAATTCCGGATTTAGGAGTTTTATTCGAAGTAAGTCACGGAAGAGACATTATTAGAAGCGTGACTCCGCCTGAAAAATTTAGAAGGCCCTAGGATAAATCTTGGAGGAAAATATTATTGTTTACATGTTCGCGAAAGCTTACCAGGAAAAATGAAAAATGGTTTCCGTGATCTGGACAAATAATGTGAATAATATTTTGTAAAAACTTTCAACCATTATTTCAGTACGAACTCAATGCGAATTTAATGATTATATGAAACATTTTCGTGAGGTAATTTGAATACAAGCATAATACAAAAATCTTTTATATCTGAACGGGATTCTTAAAATGCTCAAATTGCATGCCTACCCAATTCGGTCCAACTTTTAATTGCATATTCCATCAACTTGAAATGTGTGGTGAACGTTTTCCTCGAGGTAGTTTCTTCCACCAGAAAAATTTTGCGTGCATGTGACCGATTTTGGAATTTCATCGCGTGCCGTGTTTTTACAGACACCGTTATTGGAATTTCTTAAAATTTGGTCACAATTCACCAACGTATCTCCGGATATAACTTATTTTTTGAGAAATCGCGGAAACAAGTCGATTATCTCATTTGAAACAGAAAACAATTTTTTTGTTACTCATTTTCAATATAAGCACTGGAGTGACTTGGAAAAATTTCTGCGGCAAAATAAATTGAAAATGGCCTACATGCAGAACGTTTACAGTCAGGAGATGAAATTTACTGAAAAAAAATTAAAATCTCCACTAAACGTCGGCACTTATCAGGACATTATCTTCCGAAATTATCACAACAGTCGCTGCGTCAATTTCCCGCCGGTTAAAAAAAAACGACGTTTCCACGAAAATCGCTGCAAATGACCGCACTAGGAGGAGCCATTAAGGCCGTCCAATCAGGGATCCGTACCTGTGCGCAACAACGAACCCATTTCGCCTCTTATTAAGGTCTCCCGTCTTTCTTCATTTTTTTCTTCCGACGTGTTGACTCCTTAAAAAACGCTAGGTCATACAGTATGCGGAGAAACAGAAGGGATGGCGTGCGCGGTCCTATTCGAACAGCCGCGATTTGTAGAATTCCGTGGCAGGGTGTTCGGGTGCGGATTCAAAGGGGAAGATAGCAGGGTGGATGAAGAGAGAGAGAGAGAGGGAGAAGGGTTATAGCGGAATTGTAAATACACGCCCACTGAGCAAATTGCGGTAGGCGATCAAAAAAGTAAAAAGCGAGGGGAGCAGAAGAGGGAGAGAGAGAGAGAGAAAGAGAGGGGTTGGGGCGATCCTCAGGACACGCAAACCCTATTGCTGCTTCAAACCCTCGCGAGACACGCGATGGGAAGAAGGTAAATGCGCACACGCCAACGAAGGTCAGGAAGAGGACGACGCCCAAACGACCACGCCCATGCTCCCCCACCCACCTCTCTCTCTCTTTCCTTCCTCTCTCGTGGATCTATTATGTCTCACACTCTCACATATATACGTATATCCTTCTATTTTTGTATCATCTCTTCCGAATGTTTGAGGACAAAGATCAGAAAGAAAAAAGGTAAAGACATCCAAAAGCGGTCTTTTCCACGTAAATGTGATAATATACTACAGTCGGTTCACCAGCTAAAGTCTCTTGGCCTACTTAGAGCAAGTAGCCAATCACGAACGTTTCCCCTTCCATCGCCTCTCTCAACTTTCGTGCGGGACAGCAGATACCGGTGCGCGTTGCCAGCTCTTGCGGATTTTCGCCTTCAGCTGATATACTACGCAATTTCTAATGGCAACGCATCCCGATGTGATCTCTTCGAGAGCAGGAGTGAGACTGGGTTCCTCCACACTACCTTCCCAAACAAACCGTCTCCTATTGGCTGCTTCAAGGCCAAGAGACTTTAGCTGGTGAAACGAATATAGGAGACCGGAAAATTATCTCTATTTTCCTGGCCATATCCATAGATAGGTTAGGTATAGTAAGAGCAGACCAAAAGTGCAGCACACGTAATAAAATTTCTTTTCTATTAGAAAATGATTTCAGCATTCTGTGTTTAAAATTTTCGAAATTGGCGCTTGGTGACATTTTATTTTTAAAAAATCATCGACATAAGTATTCGATTCGTTTAAAGGTTTTTCGTTAGGTGCTGTGCGTTTAGAACTAAGCCCCTAAAGCTGCTAAGTTTTCAAAGTTGCCCGATATATCTTGAACTAGTTTTTATTTTTCGTCAAGCTGCAAACATCCACCCATTAACGAAAAGGTCAAAGTAAGAAACTGTATTCAATAAACTATGGATTTTGGAATAGTTTTGTTTCTGTTTCATTAAAAGTGATGGGAAGGGGTTAATGGGTAAGGAAATATAAAAATCAGAGGGAAATTTGAGGGCATAACATATTTTTCCCATAATCATAAATCCCCCAGTGAATATAGTTGTCCATGCATTGATCACGAGGAGAATAATGTACACGCAGATTAAATGCGCCATTATCCTGTAAGGGTGAAGAATTTCCGCGTGAAACGATTAATATTCGAGAACAATATCGTACCTGTTAGCAAACTATAATATATGCTTTAAGAACGGATGAGCGATTGCGTAGGCTTTCGAGGAATCATTATAGGAGCTGGAAAGAAAAGCAGTTAACATGATTGGTTGGATCACTTCGAGGGATGTGCGCACGTAAAGTAGAAAAGATTAATGCGAGGGCGGATTAGAGATGAGGAAGATTTAGAAGATATGGGAGTAAGGTAGGGAAGATAGGAAGCGGAGGAGAATGCGTGGGCAAAATGTATTTATAAGGGGTTATCTTATGAGGAAATGGAAAGAATTATAATTTATTGCTATGGAGAATATTCTTAAACCACGTTTTCCAGGGCGATTCCACTCTTTTTCATCGACATTCTCATGGAGATTTTTCTTTTTTTTAGAATTTTCGGTCCCTTCTACCTTTTCTCCGAAACTATATTGATCGTTACTTTTGCTTTGACTTCTTTTATTTTTCTCTTGCTGCATTATAGATCCGAAAACAAGAAAAAAATGTGGTCCGTATTATTCCGTGATGAAAGAAAGATCAAAAACGGTTAATCTCATGAGACATGCAATTCTTCCTCTGCTGACCTGATTTTGCGAACTGATTTACATAATAACTGCGGAGTCTCTAAAACACGAGATACAGTGAACCAAAAAATTTGTTTGTGTGTTCTGGAAATTTTCCTATAAACTTGTTTGGCAAACAAAGGCTGTTTACATGATTCAAGAGTTTAAATTTTAAGTTTGTAGTAGAATCGAATTTCGTAACCTCTGTTTGCTGAGAATAGGACGTACCATATAACAAGAAAGATCATTCCATACTCATCCAGCAATGAGCTCGTTGGAACATAATTTTCTAGTGTAAAAGAAGAGATATAGAATTCTAGGAAAACAACTTCAACTTTGTCGATATTCGTGCATCCAAAATAAGTCGAGCGATTTTATCATGAATGCTAAATCTCTCTAAATTATAAAATCGTAATGGTCATCATGATGCGTAACGCTCTAATTTTGTGAATAACTCGATTAGAAATAAACTTAGGAGACTGAAGTTTCTCAGGATTTCAGTGTTGATGAATCTTTACGTTATGACTCAATAAATTTCGAAAACAGTCACGGGTTCGACTCCAGAGAATGAGTGTCGTTTCACATAAGATAACACGCCAAAACGAATGAGGATTCTTATTCTTACTGTCGAATACTCAATCTTATTCGAATTCGCTCATATTTTGAATTTATACTCAAGTTTTGGTAATTTTTTCTAAATATAAATAATAATATTCCATGGTTACCATTTTAGTTGCCCTCGGAAATTTCCGTGCATATGCACTTAAATAAAGGCTTAAAGATCGAAATTAAGATTAAGCCTTGCTCGAAATGACCGAAGATATGAATTTAATGCAAATAAATCGGACGCAGTATTCATGTTACTTATATTTTCATCTATATTACTAAAATCCTATTTATTGTTCTCCCTCTTTCAGCAATTTTTAACCTCCGGGAATTTCAGTCCTCTAAGTTAATTTTTTAACGAGTTATTCAGCTAATTTTCTTAATTTGTTATTAAAAAATAAACACTCCCTTATAAAATATACTCATTAAACTCATATTCAAAACTTATTCCCGTTAAACTAATCTAAATCCAATAGGTACAAGGTAAGAACAAAGAAACAGCAAGCAAAGGGGGGGGGGGGAGGTTGGCGAGTATTGGTATTGTGTAAGCATCCGATTCTGAGAGGTTAGTTTTGATAAAATTACTTTTAGGCAGCAGTTTTTGGGATTGAAGTGTTATCTTGAGGTAGTTTATTTATTATTTACTGTTGAAACACCATTTTTTATTATTAACTCTTGCAGAGATAAACATCAAACAAAATATATAAATAAGATAGAGTAGAACTTGATGGCCTGCTCTAAAAAGCCACTGCGCTGTTTTATTTATACTTTACCTATTCCAGAGTGTATTATATTAATGCTAAAATAGTTTCTCTCTTTAGAGCAAAGTGGTTCGCATTAGGTGCTGCCGCCCCGTCTCTCACCCAAGGCGATTAAATGGTTTAACTAAGATTTAAGAAAAACATTTCCAGCTATTCGCTCCGTTTTTCATTCGCGCCGAAATAGGACAGGAGGATGAATCAGGAGGGATTAGACGGAGAAATGGAATTCCGGCAGAGAGATGGACCGCGGCGCTAACATTTGGGCTTTTCGAGAGATATCTCGCGAGGATCCTAAGTGGTGTGATTAAGACAGAGAGAGAGAGAATAAAGGGAGTTTGAAGATGGCGGAGGCGGAATGCATTGGAGTAAAGGGAAGGACGAGAGTCGTTCTGGAGGAAAGCACCGCTAGAGGGCGAGAGGGGAAGGGGGAAGGGGATGGGATGGGCGTGGCCCTTGGGAAGAAGGAAGTCGCTATAAGTGTGGTCCTTTAAGGAGTCCTCTCCTTATGAGATGGAAGAGGGGTTACGGTGACAGCGGGCAGTAGGATTGATGCGCAGTAAAGTAACGTAAGCGAAGAGTAGACGACGGCGGCACGGTTAAGTTGGTGAGTGTGTTATGTCTGCGGGTGGCGGAGGAAATGGCGAGCTGGTGGCGAGGTGGGATTTTTCCTGGTCGCTAATGAGAGAAGGTTCGTGAAGGGGGAGGGAGGTTGGGAAGGTTCACCGTTGGCCGACGAGTTAAGGGAGGAGAGATAGATAGAGAGAGAGAGAGATAGAGAGAGAGAGAGGTGAAAGGGGTAGTGGGGTGGGGAGAAGAGCTTCGACCGCTTCTCCTGGGGAACTCGCTAATAGCTTCTTCGTGACTAGATGGTGGGAGAGAGACTGAAAAGAGAACGGGAGGAAAACTTGGAGGGGAGGGTTTGCCTGGTTTAAAAATTTATTTTAGAACCTGCATGACCATCGAGGATGCAGATAACCGCAGTGTCCTTTTTTGCACACCTCTCCCTTTCTCGCTCACTCTCTCTCCATACAACCCGCCATTACACTCGCTCTCTTGCTTCCCGTAACAGCGGAGGCGGAACAGCACAAGCAAATGCATACGTGTCCGAGATGCAACGAAACAGGGTCAAGATTGAAGAGGCACGGCGTGGTTCTAGTTGGTGTCACATATGCGGTGATTGGGAGCGTCGTTGCGACAGAAACTAAGGACGGAGCTTTTTCTTTTTTGTAAATAGAGCGGTGACATTGACCGATATGGAAAGCAAAAAGGAGAAGGGGAACTTACTTTATTAGGATATTGCTTTTGAAAAGATGCGCGCAGATTATGTATTGCTAAGATATGTGAATTTATGTAATTGCCAAATGATAGAAAGGACAAGAAGAGGTATTTTGGCCACTAAGATTGAAAAGATAAGACGATGTATTTCATCAGTCATGAACGGCACAAATATTAAGTTAACTGGAAAAATTGGATCACATATGGTAAGCATTAAAAATATATCATGGAACAAATAAAATCTTGTGATTATGGTTTTGCTGCATTCCATTAAATATTCCATTTATTTATTTATTTTATTTCAAATACTTTCCGTTTTGGACTGCTGTTGTATACCTGAGACTACGGTGGAAAAAACGATTTAATGCTATAATCGGTTTATTAGAAATGTTTTATAGGGAAATATTTTTTCATTCCAAATTCAACAGGCTTAAACAATAGAGCCGAATAGCTACGCCTGAAACATTTTTCGCTTCCAAATTAAACAAACACGCCAGAATAGACAATAAATATTGTCACATCATTATTTTCATTTTCTTGCCGAGCACATAATAAAGAAACCCCTTAGAAAAAGCTCTATTTTCGCCGTAGACATTTTCAATCAAGAGTAATGTTAATCTCCGCTCCGGATGAATCGACGATTCAGCGAATCCATTCTCGGAAGAAATTTAATCAACCCGCCGCCGCCGCGATTCGGATGACTGCTGTAGCGGAGGAACAGGCTGCGGCGAATATCACGGGAGAAGACGAAGGAATTACGAGGGCGACGAATTCCGTTTAGGTGGCGAGAAACGGCGTAGTCGGGAAGTAGCGTCTAAGGAAGGCGAAGATGGGGCGTGTGCCGGCTTTTAAACCCCCAGATGTCGCTTCATGGGGACATTTTTACTCCATATACTGCGGAGTTCTTCATCGTGCAGCTCAAGGCTCGGCTTTTAAATGCCTTTTTTTTTTAGATTTCCGATCATTTTTCTTCTACTAAGAAAGACTTAAAGAAGATAGAGTTATAAAGGGGAAGTTAAGACGCAGGCTGATCTTTTTATTTCTGCCTCTACATTTTATTTCGTTTGGCTGGTGTCCACGTTCACCTCCTTTCTCTTTTTTCCTCTCTCTCTCTCTCTCTCTCTCTATATATATATATATATATATATCCATTTTCCTCTCTCTCTCTATATATATATATATATATATCCATCCTCGAATCCCTTTCTTTAATCCCCCTATCCTATCTAAAACACTCATTCCCCCGGCAACCACCCTTTTCATCCCTTACCCTTCCCTCCTCTCCCTTGATTGGTTATTGGCTACCTTCTCCAAAAACGGAGGTTGGTACGGTTGATAGGGGACGAGTAGAGAGAGAGAGAGAGAGAAAGGATTATTCTTTTATGCCCTTTCAAGCACGAGCAATCAATATGGAAGGAACGACGGATTTCTGCGGGATGGGGATTCATTTTTTTCCCTACTGGTGGGATTCAGTATTTTGATGGAGTGAATGGTAGCTTATGGATGCCGATCTCAGACCATGATCGAGAAGGGAATTCTTTCCCGGAGAATGGAATGTCCTGTCTCGAATGAAGTATTGAAGATATCTTCCCCATAAGCGTAGTTAGTCCAACGATGCTCAAAATTGGACGCGTCGAATTTTGGGATTGCAGTCAAAGATTTTTTTTCTTCACAATTTCAGGAATAATGCTATAGTAATGTCGCATGTCGTTCAATATGCCGTCGAAACTAATCGTGCCGACTGAAAGACGCTGCCGTATCTTCGTTATTTTGATTTTGGTTTTAAAAAAAACGTCCTGGAATCAATCTGGTGATTTAATATTTTATTGGGAAAGCTCGATATTTATTCGTTAAAAATGTACCGGAAATGTTAGGATTAAAATGGTGAAGGAACATCGAAAATCTCAATTTTAATCTCTTATGCGGAACAATTTTTAACATCAAGCACGTTTTATAAAGAAATATTTTGTAAAACATTCAATGAAATTAACTGTAAAACAAATGACTTAAATCAGTAAAATATGTACGAAATCTTTGCATATGGATTTTGCACTCTCATAAAGGGTAGTAAAATTAAATAATTTAATTTAAAGCTTGTCGATTTTACAAATTTACCTTGATATAGTTAATTTCCGATACGGTATTTGGTGTCCTTATTTATCAACTTATATTTATATTTCATGGTATCGCTAGATAAGCTTTCGGCATTTAAATATCATCCTTTTAGTTGTCCGAAAATTCCCATCCATTTATTTAAAACAAAACAAACTTAAATTTTTAAGTTAAAATCTATACCCTCGACGAACGTGCCGGCAAAAAAAATGTCGATTATGACGTAGAACTTTTGCCATAACAGACGTCTCGTGCAAGAGAGCGTTAAGAGATGAAAAGGCCATCGAAAGAATACAAGC
Source organism: Uropetala carovei (assembly GCA_036926305.1). NCBI lineage: Eukaryota > Metazoa > Arthropoda > Insecta > Odonata > Petaluridae > Uropetala > Uropetala carovei. The sequence goes on along the minus strand of JAXCHB010000118.1, from coordinate 5,066,726 downwards.
CCACATAATAACAGCATACGTTCGCCGGGCGCAGCAGCCTTCATACATGCGGCGAAGTGCAAAAAAGTTGTCGACGGATTGTTGACTCCTCTGAATGTCTAAGTAGATTACGTCGGTAGAGCGCGAGAGATGAGAGGGAGTGGATGTGTATAAGAGGGCGCAAGTGTGTGTGTGTGTGTGCATGGTGCCGAGATTGGGTGCGGAGGGAAAGGGACAGGGAGGCGTGGAAGAACAAGGGCTCCTCCTCTTCCCGGCTGCTAGCGAAAGTAAAGAACAAAAGGAATCTCCGGAGCGCGAAGCGACTCGGCAGACTTCCTTTTGGGACTTTACTCCGAAAAGAGGAGATTAAATGAAGCGCGAACCAAAGTCTTAAGTTCCCTAAGCGCTAGGAATACAAGCAGATGAGAAATTTGAGTCGGGGAAATAATTTTTTGTTCGAAACTTTCTTGTTCAGTTCGCGAAACAGTCTGAGCGAACAATGAAAACAATAAGGTAATACATACCGTGCTAAATGTAGAAAATAATAAAACTTGCAATGGATCTTTCGTGTATGGAGTTTATTTTTTAATGTTTGGATAATCCAGCATCGTCATACCAACGCGCATTCAATTTAGGGATATTCATATTACGTAACGCAAGTATATCAGATTTTGGGAAATTAATTGAAATGTCATTAATAAAAAGACATTAATGCTCTATGTATCCTGTACAACCTCAGGTGCTATTTTTAGAAACCCATTGTAACTGGTTCGAAAGTGCCTCTTTTCTAATAAAGAGACGCATTATTTAATTACATTTCTGTACTTTATCCAAGGGAGTATGATGAAATAGCTTTAAGAAGAGGACAAGTTTTAATATAACCAGCGCATATTTGTCAATAGGAAAAATACATTTACATCTATACTTTTTACATTTCGGTTTATACATACATACATATAGTATTTTTATTCTTGAAATATAATAATATTTAGGGTAAAATACACATTAATAAAATTTTGAGCTTATACTTTGAGTATGTCTAGTGTTATGGCATGATCACGATAGTCTTCGGTGTTTATCGAGAATTATTGTAGAAATAGTAGTAAAAATTAGCTTAATACTTATTTTGTATGTAATGCGGGACCTCATTTGAAATTTCTAAGAGCTTATAAACATAAAGGATTAGAACTTGTAATAAATGAATATCCAACGTTCGGTCATAACCGATGCAAAGCCTGAATTTTCCAGATGAATTAGGTATATAAGTATCTTCCTAGTCTATAAAATCTACGAAGTGGCGGATCGTTCATAGATTACACGCGCTCTATATACTCCGATTGATCCGCATAATTGTAATTCAAGCGTAGGTTTTTGCCGCCATTAAAAAGAACACAACATCTCGCAAAGGATTCCATTTCCTAAAAAAATAAATCCAAAGCTTAATATCATACTAATGCCGTTTTACGGAGGCCGTGAGCTTACTCATATTTTTTTTATCAACTCCGACGCCGATTAAAAAAAAACGAGATTATTCGGAGGATGTATGATAAAAATATATCAGGAAGCTTTCCTGTATCAGATGAATTTAAAATAAAACTAATGCGTTTTTTTTTCTCGGGCGGCCGATGTGATCGCTAGCCGACTCTTTAAGCTGGTGAATACTTTTTCATCACGCTCGTTATACTGCCTAACAAATCCAGTATCGGATATCGAACTCACATCAATGCCTCTTCTCCCCCCTCCCCCCCCCCCCCCCCCTCACCACCTCCCTTTTCCTCCCCCATACCTCCCTTTCACTCCCCACTCTCTCTCTCTCTGCGTTCTTGCCTCTCTTTTTCCTCCCTTCTTCCGTATTTACTCTCTCCCGAATCCACCTTTCACCACCATCCCTTTTCATCCATCCTGCCTCGAGTTGCCGCACTTATCTAATCCACTCTGTTCTTCGATTCTTTTTATCTACGGGGCAGTGTCGAAGCGGGGATGGATCGGAACATTTGCTTTCCGGGAGGTCCGAAAAGGAACGATTCCTAAAGCCCCGAAATTCACAAACGATCAAAAGATCTCTCGGCGAACGAATACGCGAGAAGTGTCTTGCTAAGATCGATGCAAATTAATGTCCTTACTGGATGGAGATTTGACTTGGGGTGAACTGTATTTTTAGGCGCGCACGGCAAACGTCTATGCGCAACATGTATATAATTCGGTGCAATTGTGGGTAATACAGCAACTGGGGCAGCGGGAGGATCACCCTTGGTGCCGTAGGAAAGGGGCGGGCAGAAAATATGCAGCGAAACTTCCTGGAAATACCGTTTATGCATACATATTGCGTGTAACTGTCACAAAATTTATACATTTAAGAGTCGGAAAAGAATTTAAAATGTTTTATATGATAACGAAAACTCGGCAGGGGTGTTTTTCGCTATTTCCCCGTCAGGACAACCATGATGGATATCCATATTCGGAGAAGCAAACACGCAACTTAACAATTTCGATAACCAGTGGATCATTATATAGCAATTTCGGACTGAATCGAAATTTGTAATTTAGGAATACAGTCAATATATGACGACATTTCAGTGATATCAACAAAAACCTTTCATCCGATAAAATAATACTTATCACCCGTATTCTCTAAAACCTTACGAATAGGGGAAAATTAGGATGTCAGTCCTTTAAAAACGTTCCCCTTAATGTCCCTCCTCTTACGACATCCCAACTCAGTTCCCACCCTCTTCCCAATTTTATGATCGCTCCACCTCTTTTCTTCTCCTTCCTCGGCTCTCCTTTTTACCATATCCAAAACTCCCTCCTCCAAAATAAGAATTAAATGACCGTCCGTGTTCGGCGTGCGCCCTAATGGCCGGGCGATATCGCAGGAGGGACGGAGGCGGGCGAATATGGAGCGGGATTTAGGTAATGGAACGGTGGAGCAAAAGCATGGCCGTCGGCTGGGCAGACTGCGTGGAACAGAATGCCAGAGAAGAGAATGGAGAGGGAGGGAGGGAGAGAGAGAAAGTGAGCGGGAGGCCTTCTCTTGTTTATTGGTGAGAGCACGTCAGAGGACGCACGCACACATGGCATGATGGCGCGCAGCACTGTACTCATTTGGAACACACGTTGGTCGTGCGGCAGTTCGTGATGGCTTTGGACTTGCAAAAGATATTTTTAGTATTAAAGACTGCTTGATGGGAGGGTAAATACGCGTGGAACGTAATTAAAGCGCCGGGGAAAATAATTGATACTTCAGGAGGGAACTTTTGCTACAAAGGGATATTACAACTCTTTAATAATCTTTTAAATATATATATATATATATATATATATATATATATATATATATATATACACACACACATATACACCCTTAAATTAAATTAAAATGAATATATGAGTGAATCTGATGGATTCTGCTTAGGAAGTTTTCGGAATGCTTTTACTTTACCAATTGTGGTAACGAGGAGCATTTTTTAGGAGGTTCGTCAATTCGTTTATAGTCGTATGGACGAATAGCTTGAAATTTTAGACCTTTTAAAATTACTTTATGAAGTGTAAATAGGTAATACACCCGCGCACGCGTACTCGTATAATTTAATGATGAATTCATCTTCAAGCGCACTTATAGCATGTGTAACGTGCTAGATAATTCCGACACACCCTATCATTATTTCAATTTACTTAAAGCCTGCTTGAAAACTAATGCCGTCCGGTCGACTCCACCCGTGAATTTTGGCGTGTTTTCAGCTTTAATTTTCATGGTCCGATCGAAATTTCTATTTATATATATATATATATATATATATATATATATATGTATGTATGTATGTATTCATATTAATTATCTCACTATGGCAACGATAATAAGGTTGAAAATATAGGACCAGGTCCTTGGCAGAATTGAAACCCGTGACCGTTGTATTTGTAGCTAAATGCCCCCTACTATTTAGGAGATAGTATTAATATATTCTATCTTATCATAATGTGCGCATTAGAAAAGTAATAAAAACTAATGCGCTTACCAATTTTCAAATTGGCAATCTAATTATCGTATGTATTCGATTTTAACTATGCCCAATTATATATATCTTAGCGAGGTATACAACTATTACACTGAACAAATTTTCTCTCGAGTGGCTCATATATCGAGAGAAATGTATCATATCATCACGCTTTTTGATAAAAAAATCGGTGCAACATATATTGTACAAACTTTCTCATACATAGATACTAATGCGTCGTTTAGTTATCTTTAGAAAATGAAAATCGTATGAGCCTGTTTTTAGAAAATACAATTTTTGTTCAAGTTGCCCAAGAATAAACTAGCCTTATATTCATTCATCGAGAAAAATAAAATACGTAGTATTATTGTAGATGTATACTCAAGTAACTGTACGAAATTTGATCAAAATCGTTCGAGCCGTTATTGAGAAAATCGAATTTTTGTTAAAGTTGCCCAAGAATAAACTAGCCTTATATTCATTCGTTGAGAAAAATAATATACGTAGTATTATTGTAGACGTAAACTCAATTAACTACGAAATTTGATCAAAATCGTTATAGTCGTTTTCGAGAAAATCGGATTGTTGTTAAAAATGTGTAGAATAAACTACTCTTAATTATTGATCAATGTCAACCATTTATGTGTATACTCTGCTCAGTATGATAAAATGCCTAGGTATGGGATTTCATTCATTTTCGTTCTACTGTCTAGGCTCCAGAGCCAGTAACAGACAGCGACACCTAAAACGTGTATTTCTGTAAAAATCTCGAGGTCGAATTTTTTCGCGAAAACAATACTTTCTCGATACTTCGTATAAGAAAGTAAAAATCACTCAACTTCCTAGATATTAATGCTAAAGAAAATTCTACGATTACTGAAGTATTTCTGCATATTTAGGTCGACACTTTGAAAATAACGGTATAAAACAAACCGCACCATTAGTTAATTATTAATAAAAGATAAAAAATGTAAAAAGGCAGCTATTATGAAGAAAAATAATCTGTGGACATATCTCGTAGTACTAGAGCAACATAATCGAGGAGGATTTGAATAACCAGGAAAGTGTGAAAAGCCTGAAAAATCCCTTATCTGGAGGTTATGTTAAGCCAGGGCCGTTTCCTGGCTTGTAGACCCGTACAGATGAGGCGAAATGAAGGGAAATGGACGAAGCATTGGTGAAGAATGTAAACAAAAACCACTCAAGATAAATAGATAGTAAAAAAATATTATATATTATATATAAATATTGCACGTTACATTAACAATATATAGGTATATACAAACAGGGCCACCGAGAGGGTGGGGATACCGGGGAAAAATCCCCGGGGCCCGGTATTGGGATCGGTCGTAAGGTTTTCCTATCGCAGTACGCGGGTGCAAGGCACGCCGGCAACCAATACCAACGGGCGGCGTTTTCTCCATTTCCCTTTTCCATTTCTCAAATTTGGATTTGGGTTTTCTCAGCTCAACCCACTGCTTTTCTATCACCCCTTAGCACCCTGAAACTCCTCCCCACTACTCTCATTTTTCTCCCCTTCGGGAAATTCCGTCTTTGTGCCCGAGGTCCCGACCCACAAGCACTCGGAGTGTCGTCGTACGGTCAGTTCTAAAGAATAATATTGTTTACTCCCAATTTTTAGAGATATGGTAGCCTTTCTTTCTTTATTGACCATATTTTATAATGTTGAACTTGGAATATTTAAGTACACTTAATATCGCATATAAGGCTGACACGACGATAATTTCCATCTAATTAAACTTACTAAAAGCGCATAAATACATGACTTACTTCGTTGAACGTACAAATACGAAATCGCGACCATTCAATAACAAACTTAATGTTACGCTATTATAATATACAACCTAATTTATACGTAAATATTATGAAGGAAACAGTTGCGATGTTGGTAAAAAAATCAGGAGGTATCTAGAAAAATGCCTAGAACGCAAAAACAGAAGGAGTGTGATTGGGAACTCCCCTTCGGCGGTTGGATTATCGGTGTGGCCCCTATAAATGTAAATTTTATGAGAATTTATGAAAGTACTATAGGGACATCTGGCGATCGGTATTCATTCATACTAATTTTAAAATCTACTCTCATGTAATTCGTACTTTTGGACTCTGTTGCAGCGCAAAATGCGCAGTTACTTAAAAATGTCACCGGGGACCTCACAATGCAAAGTGTAGGAAATTCCAATTCAAATGTGGTCGTCTGTTATGACAAGTACCGATTTTTTTACGCGTTGCTGTTTTGGTACTAAAATCATTTTAGGTGTTAATTTGGAAAACCAAATTTAAAAACCACGACACGTAATTTTGCAAAACATTTAGTGATGAAAAACCTACACCTATCGACAGAAATTAAATTTCGTCGAATATATGATTTTTACAAATTCGCTGTTTATCGACATTAACCGAAACTTACCAAGCCTAATTATGATGTGATACATATAGTATCAACATGTTTTAGACGTAATTTTGATAAAAAATTTTTATTGGATAGAAAATGACAATTTCTGCTTATAATACTGCGAGCCAATACCGTAGAGAAGGGGGGAGGGGGTGGCGGCTTTCCTGGCCCCGCCGAACGGCCCGGTTCCCTTTTTGAACTTAAAACAAAGAAAAGGGGCCCGGCGATGGTGTTTGCCCCAGAGCCCGCGCTGGCTCCCGGCGGCCCTGTATACAAACAACCATTAAATAAAAATATTAGAAGTGAAAAGATATATTTGTTTGGGAAAAAATGGCAGGTGCATAATGAAAACCATTTTAAAAAATCGGTACAACATACATTGTACAAAATTTCTCGTATACTAATCCGTCGTTTAGTAATCTTTTGAAAAATATGAACTATGTACAATAGAATCTTTATAAACATCAACTTAAATAACTATACAAAATTTTATGAAAATCGTATGAGCCGTTTTTTCGAAAATCCAATTGTTATTAAAGTTGCCCAAGAATAAAGTAGCCTTATATTCATTCTTTGAGAAAATGGAATATGTAGTATTATTTCAGACGTACACTCTAGTAACTGTACGAAATTTTATCAGAATCGTTGTGCAGCCGTTTTTAAGAAAATCACAGTTGTTTAAGATGACAAGAATAAACTAGCCTTATATTCATTTTTTGAGAAATATAAACTATTTGGTATTATTGAAGACGTAAACTCAAGTAAATTTACGACATTTGATCAAAATCGTTATAGCCGTTTTAGAGAAAATCAGTGTTGTTAAAAATGCGTAGAATAAACTTTCCTTAATTATTGAGCAATGTCAATCATTTCTTCATTGCTTCTACCCTGTGTGATGAAATGCCTAAGTACGAGATTTCATTCATTTTCGCTCTACCGTTTAGGCTCGAGAGCCGCGAACAGACAGACGGCATTCCGTAAACCACTTTTTTGGACTCAGCTACACCTAAAACGTATATTTCTATCAAAATATCGTGGTTGATTTTTTTCGCGATAACAATACCTACTTGCTCAATATGCTTCCTATATGAGAAAGTAAAAAAATTCAAGACGGGCAATCAGGACATACTTCAGTTTACAAAAAAATCGAACCTAACATCGTATCCGTATGAATAGTAAAACGCTTTTAGATATTCCACTCCTTTAAAAATTTCTCGTCCTTTTCCTATACGAGTTCTGAAAGAAAAGAAAAGGTCGCATAGCTACGGCGTCTCCAATCACGACCATCTCCTCTCTCTCTCCCTCTCCGCTGTAAACCGCATGGAAACAAGTGCTCCCTAGAACCCAATCTAACCCGAAACCCCTTCTTTTCTAGCCCACCGGCTCATATCTCACATGCCACCCCCAATACCCACACACGCACACAAACTCTCTCTTTGTCTCACTCTCTCACGTCCCTTCCTCGCTCTTGTACCACCCACCTCCTTTCTCTCCCTCCCCCTTCTCTCCTCGCTTCTCCCCCTATCACATTGCTTCCTCCCTTTCTCCCTCTTTGCGCTCCCAAAGCGCTCGTTTTGTCACACTTTCTCTTTCCCCGCCTCTCTTTCACCACCTTTCTCCCCTCCCCTTCTGCCTAACGCACTTCTCTCTCTCTCTCTCTGTCTATCTATTCTCTCCCTCTCCCCGCGCTTCAATCAGCACCCTCTTCCTCCTCCTCCTCATACCGCCGCTCAGCCACGCCCGACCTCTCCGTTTCCCCGAACTCCACACCACTCCCCCCCTCCCCCTCCCCCCAGACACCGAACCACCACCCCTCCTCCTCTTCCCCAAGGACTCCTTTCCGCCGCCACGCCCGTCGTGTCAATTAATCAACAGTTTCAGCATTGATGGAGCCTCACCTCACGCCTCTTTTTTTTCTCTCTCTCTCTCTCTCCTTTCCTCTCTCCCATATCTCCCAAAACCTTCTCACTTTGCCACGTTTCACATAACTGTTTGTTGGATAACCTATATACATATATAAACTAGTGTATAGCCCGTCAAAAATGACGGGAGTAAAGATGCGATCGTTCAAGCTATTTATGGAGATGAAATTGGCATCAGAAACATAAATTGTATTGAAAGCCATTTCACTCTCCTTCATTCCCCCTCTCCCACTCTCTTTCCCTCTCCATTCCTCTACCTCCCTCTCCTTCCCTCTCTCACCCTCCCCCTCCCTTTGTCCCCTCCCTCCCTCTCTCTCGTATTAAAAGCAATCAAAGCACGTTTACACCCATAAGGATTGAAATAACTATATTACATCGAGGCCTAACAATGAAATTGGTAGGCAAGGCAACATCCCCTTAAAATGGCTACATTTCCCCAAACTGTGTGAATTAATCGTTTAAATTGAGCGATTTCGAATTGTAGGCGGAAAAGACGAACAGAATAAGAACCTTCATAATGTTCTTCAAAATGGTTCAAATCCTAAGTTCGCAGGTCAATTCTTTCTAATTTTAATCTCAAAAAGAATGAAAGCCTGCACGTAAAAAAGCCGATTTTTACGTATTACCTCATGGGAAATGGAAATGTCTTATTTGGAGTCAAACCTGGGTTTTGATCTCGAGTTCGACACACTAAAAGGTTTTGTTATTATATCGTGATGCTATCCTGAATATTTCATCAAATTCGGTTCAGTTGTTTGCGAGATATTAAGCTTCAAAAATCATTACTGACAAAGTGTCAGTCTTTTATATAGTTTAGATTCATGTACAAATATGCTGAGCGAGTTCTTTCTTTTTTGATTTTTTCGTTCCTTCTTAATTTCCATGCGTTAACTTTTTGCCAATATATTTTCTACGGAGCTGGGCTAAGAGATTTTAAAAAACGCCCGCGTTCTGTTGTCCGCGATGCTATCTTGTTTTTTCTCATATTTCGAGTTACTCGATTGTTTGCTGTCGAAAATTGATTTCTACGGTATTGATGGAGTTTCTCTGTATTTTGTTTTCAAATATCCTTTTCGGAAGAATGAGCGTTTGTTTTTTTTATCAAACCTCCAATGTTTTCATTTCCGATTGATTCCGCTGTGTGAAACGACGCGAGGTCAGTATTTTTATGAAATTTTGAAAGAGATACTTCGTTAACCGGCGGTTTATTGAAATTAAAAGCTCGTTGCCCTGGTTCTTATCCTGACGCTCCGTCGACCGATTTGTTTTTTCTCACAAAGAAATCAATTGTAGTTGGCGCTGGAATTCCTATGATGCATATCAACAAAACACCCAAAGACAAGAGAAAAATGGCTCCTGCATAACATTACGGACTCGGTTTTGGGAGTGTGGGTTTTGATTTTCGCCCTTCACATTTTCGTGACGCTCTTCTTTTGTCTCTAACTAAAAAAAAATACTTTGTATCTTAGGGTTCGTTTATTATTTCGCCATTCGTTTCGTCGTTTTCAATAGTTCCCTTTTTTAAAAAATCGCCTCCCTCTCTCCTTCTCTCCCTCTCTCGTTTCGTTTGCCCAGCCATTTTTTTGGCGCGAGAGCGTTACATTCACTTGTCGATCATAAATCCATAAATCGAGAGACATTCCTTTCCCCTCGATCCTCTTTTGTTTGCCTCTCTTCGATTCCTCTCCCTCACGCCCCTTTTGATAATTTTTTTCAAATAGCCCCGCTGCACTCTTTCGCGGCCCTTTTGTTTAACGATGTGTGTATATTTAGGGGATTCCCAAAAGCGTTATGTATTTTTTGTTTTGTTTTTGAAACGTCACAACCGCACGCCGCCCTCCTTTGTGTACCTGACCTCTCAATCGCCTCGCCGCCGCGCCGTCACTTTGTTTTCGTCCTCTCTTTCTCTCTCTGTCACTCCATCTCTCTCTCTCTCTCAATTTATCTCTGTCTCTCTCTGTCTCTGTCTATATTTCTCCGTATCTCTCTCTATCTCTCCGTCCTCCTCTACCTATATCTTTCCATATTTACCTTTATTACCATATTTACCTCTCTCTCCTTGCCTTTCTCTCTCCAAAATCAAGAAAAAAATGCGAACTCACTCACCTCATTTAAACGGCACTTCTGTCTGTCTCTCTTATTAATTCAAAGAACCTGTTAATCACTCTTAATGCTTCAATTTTTCTTAGTCTTCATTTTATGACAAAACAATATTTAATGCGTTTTAATTTACTCATAATTTTTTTAGTTTTATATTTTGCATGTTTTTACGCACCCCTTCTTGTGTGTGTGTTTTCCTGCAGTGGGTTTTTTAATTTCTGATATACGAAGTATATTGAGTAAGTATTGTTATCGCGAAAAAATTCGACCTCGAGATTTTGATGGAAATATATTTAGACATTTTATCACACAGAGTAGAAGCTATGAAGAAATGGTTGACGTTGCTCAATAATTAAGGGAAGTTAATTCTACGCATTTTTAAAAACAATGTTTTTCTCTAAAACGGCTACAACGATTTTGATCAAATTTCATGCAGTTGAGTTTTCGTCATCAATACTACTACATAGTTCATATTTCTAAAAAAAATGAATATAAGGCTAATTTATTCTTGGCAGCTTTAACAACAATGTGAATTTCTCAAAAACGGCTGTAACGATTTTGATAAAATTTTGTACCGTTACTTGAGTGTACGTCTGAAATAATACTACATATTTCATATTCCTCAAAGAATGAATATAAGGGTAGTTATTCTTAGGAAACTTAAACAACAATTGGATTTTCTAAAAAACGGCTAATTCGATTTTCATAAAATTTCGTATAGTTATTTAGGTTTATGTTTATAACGATTCTACATATTTATCAAAATATAACTAAACGACGCATTATTATATGAGAAAGTTTGTACAATGTATATTGTACCGATGTTTTTTTTAGGATTATATGCTTTTTTTTCAATGAAGGCCCTAGGAAAAAGGGCGAGCAGGAGATGAAACACTTTTCATACGATATAAAACTTTGATCAGAGAGGCGGAACACATTTGATTCAATTAATTCCTGTTGAATTTAATAAAATAAGTGAAATAAGGAACAAAAAATAGAAGATATAAGTTGGGGAAAATGTTTGCTCCCGAAAATTGGGGGATAGCACTTTTTGATTGATTTTTAAAATCGCAATCAGATTTTTTTTCTGTTTGCGATATTTTTCAACGGCCTTGAGAGAAGTTATCATTGGGCTGTCGCAGAGCGAATGGCGCATTGCATTGAAACCTTCACTCAAACAACATCAAATGAAATGCGCTCAATACGACGAAGCAACATTTTTTCTGTCAAAACATATTTGGCAAACATCACCAAGTTGAATAATTATAAATTTAATCTTTGCACAAGCAAATCTTTTGCAAAATATCGCTTTTGCTTTTTAAAAATCAGGCAGCAATATTTATAACTAGCAAGATCGCCACCGGGAAAAAGTAGGTAGCGCAGTAAGTGGCGCACGCCTGGAGTTGCTTTTCTCGCTGACGGAAAATGGGTGTCAAGTTTATGTTTTTTCCCCAAAATATGACCCTTCAGACCAGAAAAAATGTAGTCTATGTTACTCCTGGAAGCATTAGTAATACATCAGTGAAACTCCCGTCCAAATCGGTGTAGTGGTTCTCGAGTTTATCGGTAACATACACACAAACGAACGATTTTATAAATTTAAAAAAAAAGTATAGGTATGCGTAGCTAGCTACCTTGCTGCGTTAGAAAATTTCTCTCCGGTTTTTTCCTTTCCTATCATGACATTATTGTTGTAGATGAACAGCGGAGAATCTCAATCGCTAAAATTCAAAAACATATTTGCTTTACAGTTATAAAGATTTAATTCTCAAAAGGAAAATTCATTTTTAGAATTTTTTTACAAATTACACAGGAAATATCTAGTGCAAAAATACAACAAAGTAGCGTACTTACAGGTAACTTGATTTAAAAGGATGTATAGGAAAGTTTATTTTCTGAATTAAATCGGGAAAACCGTTCACCGACCTGAGGTAAACATTAAATTTCAAAGAGATGTGGGTAAATATTCCATCGCCAATAATATAACGGAAGAATGGAGCAAATTGTCTGAAGGACGAAAAAATGTTAATCAAAATGTAGAAATATTGGAATTAACACTTTGAGTTATGGTAATAGCTGTCCAATCCAAACTATACACAAAGACAGTGTCATTTTGTCACTTTGTCAGGAATGCTTTTTGGAGCTTAATATCTCGCAAACGACTGAAGCGAATTTGATGAAACTTTCAGGATAGCATTATAATATAATAAAAAAACGTTTTAATGTATCCAACTCGAGATCAAAGACCCAGGGGATAATTTCCATTTCCCATAAGGTAACACGTAAAAATGGACATTTCGACGTGCAGGCTTTCATTCTTTTTTAGATTAAAATTAGAAATAATTGACCTACAATCTTCGGATATAAACCATTTTGAAGAAACCATTACAATTCTTCTTATTATTTTCATCTTTTTTCCGCCTACAGTTCGAAATTTCTCAATGTAAACGTTTAATTCTCATATTTTGAGGAAATGTTGCCATTTTAACGGAATGTTGCCTTGCCTAAAAATTTCATTGTTAGGCCTCGATATAATATAGTTATTTCAATCCTTATGGGTGTAAACGTGCTTTGATTGCTTTTAATACGAGAGAGAGGGAGGGAAGGGACAAAGGGAGAGGGGGGAGAGAGGGAAGGAGAGGGAGGTAGAGGAAGGGAAAGGGAAAGGAGAGAGGGAAAGAGAGTGGGAGAGGGGGAATGAAGGAGAGGGAAATGACTATAAATACAATTTATGTTTCTGATGCCAATTTCATCTCCATAAATAGCTTGAACTATCAAATCTTTACTCGCGTTGATATATCAACGGGCATTAAACTAGTATGTGTGAGAATCGACCGGGGAGAAATAAAGGTATGCTTGGTTAGATGATTTACGATGAGGACTTCATGGGTTCCGGGACCGGCGTGGAGACCGCGAAGGTCTGCCCTGAACCCTGAAAATTTGTGTTTGGATGAGTCCGCCCGTGCGTGTGCAGGTGTATGTGTGTTTGTATGAGTATATACGTATGTATGTATTTATATCGGGTGGCGCTTAAAAACCGCGTCCTATTTTAGTAGCCGCTGTTCCGTTGACATGATGAAGTATCTGAAAACGTTATAACTGAATAAAAACTTCAGGTTTAATTCCGAAGACATTTTTATTAATATATCTTTGTTACGAACATGGTTACAGCATTTAAAAAGGTTGGTAAAATTTAATGAATAGGAGTTATATTTTAATCCTGATACTCATCTTTCAATTTAAAATATCTCAAATTAGCACGTTTAAGTGGTTCGTTATCGCTCGTATCTTCAACAATATATATATATATATATATAATAAGGTAGCAACAAGGTGTTGGAGGAAGCCCAGTGGACACTTACTTAGATTGAAGAGCTGCTGGGGGTGCTGAGGACACAGGAAAACACAAAAGAACAAAAACGACACAAAAATGGAGCTTTCGGGCAGACGCCCTTCTTCAGCGACGGAGAAACATATATATAGATATATCAGATGACGTCACTGAAATATGTTTACGAGATAAATGACGGAGAGAAAAGAGAGGGAGAATAAATTGCATAAGAAGAGAGTTCCAAAGTTTGCAGACATAGACTCACTATGTTTTTTGTAGTTGCTACTACTACGTATTGGTATAATTAATCCTTTGACGAGAGTATCGCGCAGCACGCGTGATTGCGTGAACTTCACCCATAGAGAAATCAATATCGGTTTGTTTTCCTTGTACCTCTTACGTGAAGACATTACCGCCGGGAATGAAACGAAGGACGTATGAATCAAACTTCACTTACCTCAACCGCTTCTACACATTTCCCGCTTTAAGAAATTACAATTTTTTCCTTGATGATGGCTACGATAAACGTCTCGGAATTTTATGGAAGAATATTCAGCCGCTAAAGATATGCACATATTTACGGCCCATTTTTTTAAAAAGGGGCTCACGTCATTAATCTTTGATGCGTTCATTGGTAGGCATTTTCGGCCGACCCCTCCCATTTCCTTTTCAGTAGTTCTCTCCTCCTTTTTTCCTCTCTTTCTCCGGATAGTTACCATCTCCGTCACAATTAATTAGCCTTTATCATCATTCGAGGCACACAAAAGGAAGGTATAGCTAATTTCCATGGAATCCTTTATGAGAGAGAGAGAGAGATAGCCTCGTATTTATATTTTCTATCTTTCATTTTTTTTTAAAGCAAGGGAACCTGAAATTTATTCAAAGATTTTTCCTTCTTTTCTGATTAACGCGAATTTAAAAATCAGACAACAGTTCCTCTTCCATTTTGCGGGAGCTTAACTTTTGCATTTCAGAAGGGAAAGGTTCTCTTTTTTTCTTCGAGGACTGGGTAAAGGATTCGAGACCGAAAAATAACTTTCTCGGGATGAAAAATGGGAGAGAGTTGGAGAGCTTTCGGACTCCTCGGAATTGTAATGAGGGGTGAAAAAATAAATGAAACAGTACCCGTAGAAAAACAAGTGGCCCTAATATTAAATCGAATTTACGAAAGGAAAAAGAATAAGATCCAAGAATTAACAATGACATGAGAATTCAAACCGAAATTTTAAAAAAATATCAGATAAAAATAAATATATTCTGATTGAATTGCATAATTAAATAATTGCATAATTAATAGGTTTTCGATCCATATTTGTTAAATATATTCATAATGTGACCCTGAAAAAAAATTAATCGGAACGTGAGTAAAATATATACATATATGTGAATTTGGTTCATGCATGCCATAGAGCGGTGGTGCTTTATGGGTAATTACCGAATCAATCTTTTGGTCTGAATTGTCCATTGCGGAAAATGAGAGGAATAAAAACTATCAAAATAACGATATGAATCGATAAAAAATTTCACCCTGCAGATAAATAGATATGCGGGGCGGCGCGGTTAAATTAACCTTTGTCAACTTTCTGCGAATTCACGTGATTAATGAATGAATTAAAATTTGAAAACATATCAATCGGAATATTTTATGGTGGTCAATGTTTTAAAAATATCAATTTCAATGAAATATTTATTTTAAATACATATAAGGCTATATAAATAATTTTTAGAATAATGTATGAAAAATATCCTCATGGTTCCACGGCTTGTTAAAAAAATGACGAATGACTGAAAAAACCACCGACAATTAATCTGCGAATTAATCAAAACAATGACTCCCTTTTTTTGTACATTCCGTTGTTTCGTAGCAAAATTAAAGCGTTTTAATCATTATTTCTGTGACATGATGCTAAAAAACGAAGGCCTTGTACCTCATTAGTGTATTTTGCCTTAAATGAGATTCAGAATGATGTATGGCTTGTCCTGTTTGGATAAGACGGGACCTTCTGACGTTCAGACAGAAGTCTTCCACGTCATTGTGTAAGGAGATGATTGATGATAACGTCGCAAAATACGTCAATGATTAATGCAGGATAAGAACTCACTAAGGAATGATGGAAGTGGTTCGGGACAAGTGAGCGCTGAAGAAATGCTCTAGTGCATTTTGGTTGTTCGCCTCCGCACTTAGCCATATTTATTAAGGGGCAGTCATTTCGCTTGGTCGATAACTCCTCCGCGAGGTAATTAAACCGCCATGAATATGAAATGGTCTCCTACGTTAGCAGTCTGAATTTTGCTCGTTATCTCTACTTTCTGAGAGAACTATGCGCGTAAACGAATCGACTTACGTAAGTGGTTAATTCATTTCCGTCTCACATTTTTAGCATCTCGTTCTTGATTTTAGCATTTCCACAATAAAAATCTACCATTTATTTATTAGATAAGAATCGTAACCCCTGAAATTATTTTCAATCGTATTGTGAACGTTAGTCAAAGGATGAGTAGTACTCTTCGAATGTAAAAAATAAAGAGAATTATGTGAGCACAATGTAAAGGTGAAAAAATGTATTTTTCATTCCAAAGTACACTAATAGAGAAAAAATACTTCTCATATTTAATAATTGGCTATAAATATCAACTATAAGAGAAAAAGTGTGTAATTTATGGAAAGGAATAACAGCAAAATCCCATTGAGCATGGCTCATTATAAACCTGAATAAGAGTCCAAAACCCCATTATAGCAAGCGTTAAGAGATTTTACTGAAGTTGGCATAACTTTGACCTGAAGTATTGCCTTCTACTAAAATTTTCCAAATAAATTTTCGCCATTTTATTGGTTTTTGAAACCGCAATTTTATCAGGAAAGCAACTCCACGAAATACACCACGCATTATTCATGGCGGGAATTAAAAGAACCTACACGTTTTAAGATAAACAAGTGATGAGAATATTTTCAATTTCATACAATTTTTCTAATATATAATACAAGGAACATCATTCTGTTTTAGCCTATTTTATCTGAATCAATATATAACTGTCTTAAAGTTTGTCCAATCCTTTTGCAGCGAATTTTATGTGACATAAATAGCGGGAACGGGATCGAAATTCGTACCTTTGATAAGAGAAATTTCTACCACAAAAGGGGAAGATGGAAATTTGAAACTGACATTGCAGGAAAATCGAAGTTTGTTGGAGGAAAAGGTCTGGAACCCGAAAATCTTGAATAAGATAGAATGTTATTATACATGATAAGTGATAGTTATTAGATGTAAAGATTAAGTTTGGATAGACTTTGGTTGAGAAAGAGTCAGATGCTCGTTCTGCATCATATTAACCACGGCAGAAAACTTCAGACGGCAGAAATGAAAATCAATAATACTAAGCTACGTATCAGTTAAGAACAGAATGCATGATGAATATCGAAAATAAAAAAATAATTTGTTTTGATCACTTTTGATTTTCCTAGTCGATCCTAGAAAAAACATAAAATAAAAATTTCTCATAAAATGTATTGATTCTAATTGATGGTAGAGAATAGGCCGTATTTGTAGTACAAATTGAAAAGGACATTCTCAATGCTTTAGTGTAGCGAATTAAAGACTGCATTGTAATATGTCATATCAAATGAACCAAAATTCGGACAGAATGATTTTTCAGCGTTAAAAGTTTAACAAATAAGGTTTTTGGGTAAAAATCATTAAAAATATGAAAATATTCTTATACGATTTTATGGATTGCTTTTTTAACGTGGCTTCGCCAAATTAAATGGCCCGCATGCGGCTCACTGTCCTCAGGTGGCCTACCTCTGATCTAAATACTGATGTATTTTCGTCAAAAACAGTACCTACTTCACATTAATTACTGAATAGGAAGAACTTTTAGTAGTGAATAAATGGATGTTATAACGACTAAATGAAAAACAACTGCATACTATTTGTGAATATATTTAAGTGGTTCAAATACGCATTCATACTGTGAAGACATTCGAATATTATACCATCGATCGGGGAAGTACGCAGTCTGATTCCCAATTCGATATGTTCATTTCCTAAAGACTCCAAGGCATAATCCCAGTGGTTAAATTCCGCGTAAAAAGCAATAGCGGCTGAGGCAATATATCCCATTAAAACTAGACGCTATAGGATTTTCGTTTTCCTCCGCCGCGGTTCTCGGCCGAATCGCGTGATGCAGAAAGCCTCTCTCCCTACCAGTCGACCCAGTTATTGGACGAATCTGGCGTATAAGGCATCCGAGGTTTTCTCTCTCTCTCTCTCACCGACCCTATCTTCGCTCTTTCTCTCTCTCTCTTCTGAAATAGAGTTATCTGGACGAGAAATCCCGGAACACGGAACGCTTTTAAACTTCCCACCGCCAGCACTACCCTCTCCAAAACAGCTGCGCATCGACGGAGAGCGCCGGCAGCTGCACATTCTCGGACACATAAATGCCCAGAACGCTCGCCAGCTCCTATATATATATATATATATATCTCGTTTTCCCCCCCAGGTGGCAATTCATTCGTAACCGACTTCAGCTCGCGACTATTAGAAGAGTTCGGTCGTTACTTTTGCGGGGATTTTCAGAGGCGCGAAGAGAGAGGAGAAAAAAAAAAACGAAGCGGGCGGGAAACAATGAAATGGCGAAATTGCAGGTGGGATACCAACGTAGATGCAATCAGTGCCTCTTGTGTGGAGTTAAAAGCTGCGGGCGCATTGTTCATGACTTGGGCCTTTTGTTGTCGGTCGGCCCTTATCAACAGGGGAGATGGGGGCTGAGTTTACATTCCCACATCGGAAGCTTCGGGTTTTTCTTTGGCGTTTTCCCAACACCGCGATGTTTTCTTTATTTTTTTATAAGCCTTTCCGCGAACACTTCTAACGCGGAAAGAGAGGAGGTGAATTTTCCTGTCGATAAATTTAAGATTGAAGAAGAATTAACGATCTAATGTGTACGTTGCCTTAGGTTTAAATAAACGTTTTATTATTTTTTTGAGTTGATGTTGACAAGTGTAGATTTAAATTAAAGCTTTTTTTAAAGTTTCGCGAAATGAAGGTAGGAAAACCTAAATGCTTGATATATTTCATAAAAAAAATGTTAAGTGCGTCGCGGTTTGTGTGCCTGTGTCTATATGAGTTCTATCATGATGATTAAACAGTGCCAAACTAGGATAGTTAGAACTAACACACATGTTCTGTTTGACCATGCAGGACAAGTTCAGTGATAGAATTTGATAATTGCTGTTGACTCGGCCAACCATGAGAACGGCCTTTGAGACGTTTCCATTGGATTTATTTATTAGCGGATGAGTTTAGCTTTTGAAGAGTGGTCGCTATTTTATTAATTATGATTTCATGACAAACATACGGTAAACTTATAAAACTATCCGCGAAATATTTGCACGCTATAAGTATGAGATATTTATATATACTCCTAAAATTAAATTTTCAGCTATATTTGTTCTTTCGCTGAATAAAACACTGAATTCAGCTCAGGATAAAATTAAAAACATATTATAGGGGAAAATAGATTCGCATATATTTTTATTGGAATAAGAAAATATAATTATATCACAGCCTGTGATATTAATTTGTCTTTACTAAATCAAAAATTAAAACACGAAGTAATTACACAAATATTCCAATTCAGATCTAAATCTTGAATCAAACAACCTAAAAAAATATAGTTAATGTTTCAGCGTAATCAAGCTCGCTTACTAACCCCATGTTTCGCAGGCGTAATTATTTCGGAAACATGCCTGGAAGCAATTACTGTCTATGATGGCATGGAAGTAACTTCTCTCCAGACTGGGTTCCTTAACCTTGATCGCGCACAGGTTATAGAGGATTCCTCTCTCGCGTGCCGTGCGAATGATGCGGCAAAGCGTATGGGAAGTGGATTAGGGGGGGGAGGAGGAGTGACACGAGACACGATAGTCGAAATGGAAGGGTGTTGAGGTAGAAGGTGGGCGGAGTAGGACCTCGGATGCAGGGGAATGCTTTGAGCGCAAGAGAAGTGGAGGAGGAGGATGAGAGAGAGGAGAGAGGGGGGGGTGAGGAGGGTAAATGGATCCAGCAGCAGTAAAAGCACGACCAAGGATCCTAGACAGCGTCAGGATCAATGCATTATTCAGGGACAAGAGGAAGAGACACTCCTCTCTCCTTTTAACCCTATCTCCCTCATCTCCTTTTCCCCTCTCTCCTTTCCTCTCTCGCGTCGAATTTTCTCCCTCTAACCCACTGCCTCCTCTTCCCTCTCTTCCTTACGTCCACCTCTCTCTGTCCTTTCATTTCTCGGCGCCGCGACATACCTCGGATTCCCACACACACACACGGGCACTTAGAGGAAACACCTCTTTGCCCCGCCGTCGCTCTCCCGATCCGTCGGGCTGTTTTCGTTTCCAAAACTTCCCCCTTCCTCCTCCTCCCTCGCTTGCGTGGAGAGAACTCACCACACCCCTATTCAACTCGGTTACAAGAATTAAGGACTATAGTTTGTGTCGCTGTTTTGCGAGGAAAAAATACGCACATAAAGGATACCGTCTAAAAGGGGGATAATCCAGCGGAATTTAATGCAAACGGTATTAAGGGAATATACTCTTTCCCGCTTTATTGAATGTATTTTTCTATAATTTTCATATTTCGCTTAAAAATTTTCTTTTTTTCGTCTCCTATCAACCTCTCTACATAATTTGCTTGGTTATGCGAGATTGTGTATTGCTCAGTCGGCGTTTTCATTGTTTGAATGGTGAGCCAATCAGGGTTTGGGACCTCAGATCGGTGACGCTCGACAGCAGCTCCGTTTATAAGGCGTGGAAGAATCTCGAACTAATAGAATATATGTGATGATATCATTCGAAGTAATTTGCAGCTAGAATTTTAAATAATTTTTTATATTTGAAAGATATGAATAGATTGTGTATAAGAATGATAAGTACGAGATTTTAAGTTAAATAATATATTCCTTCCTGTCATATTGACGGGCATATACACTAATATTTTAAGAACGAGGAAACACGTTCATGTTTGATGCCACGACATTCATGTACAAAGTGTATTTATAAATAACAAAGAGGTAATGTTTTTAACTCACTAATGAATTATCGAGCTCGTCATATGGCTGAAAGTTTAAAAGTTTTTCCTTTTTTAGAATTTAGAATATTTTCGGTTAATCAGCGCATAAGACGGCTGAATAATAACCGAAATGCGTACATGGTCTTTATAGCCATGTTGGGGCTACCGGGCATACCTTAGATAAGAACTCCTTTTGCCATGTGGATTATCTTCTCAAGATGGATCACCTGATGACCTACGTCTATTAAAGACGTTCAAGTCGAAGTTCTGTGGATTAGTTAACCAAAAAAGAATATTTTTTAATTAAAAATCTTTAGTAGGCCAAGAAACGACACAGCACCAACCGTAAACGTTGATTGCAGAAAGCAAGTTATGTGTAAAGTATTCCGTGCACGATTTCAATTAAAAGTTTTGCCCGGCGTTCCGTTTTTAAATTCGATCGAGGCGTGCAAAGGGTTGAATATGAGATTCCGGAGCTCTCGGAAAAGTGTAAGAGAAAGACTGTTGAGAAATGTGTTAAGGCAGGGAGAGCTAGAAGAGAGAAACACGCAAAACTATTAGTATATGCGTTGGAATGGACTTTTTTGTGTACGAGAAAATCGATTCTGAGAATAATAAGCAGAGCATTACTGGAGAAGTAATAGGTAACCTGAAAATAATGATTAGAAAAGACGAAATGTTTACGGGTTTGGCTGGGAACAGTAATGAAATGAATGAATGAATTAAATCGCTATTAATTCAACGGAGTTGACCCGAATTATTGCGAAGACTAGCTACGGGAAACTGCCATTCGAATGCTGTATTTGCGACTTGACGAGCGAATTTTTATGTGCACACGATTTATGATTGCCTTCTACCCGTAATATGTGTGTCAGTTTTACTTGAAATAAATTTAACCTAAATTTTACTCACTTTATTTTTTGGAAAATAATGTTCGGTTTAGAATTTTATTTCAAACTATCAGAAACACCCGGCGTTGCCCGAGGAAATTTGGTTCAAATCTGATCGGAATACTAGATGATACATGGTATTTAAGAATTCACTCTGCCGCCATTTTGAATAAACGGGCAGAGAGAAACAAAAACTACATGTGAATTATTTCTGAGAGCCCTCCACAATCGTACCAAATTTGGTTCAAATCAATAGTAGGACTTGGGAAAATACGCGTAGTTTAATCAGTCCCCGCCTTCCAATTACGGATAAGGAAGTAGTCGTTTCCCACCTTTCTCACTGTGTATAAGATGTAGAGTTACCTATTCTTTGAGAAGAAGAAGTTTATGAGAACAGTTATTTTATTGAACAGTTTAGGCATCAGAACATTTCGGAAAGAACTGTCCCGTTCTTTCTGACCCATTTCTAGATGGCAGTGTATTAGCATACAAAGTTATTTTGCTTATTGTACAATTAATATAAAACATTTGGGATTAAAAAGTAGCCTACGACCTTCCTATTTGTGAAGAAAGCATCCTTTGAAAGTTTGATTATTCTATCTTTAACGGTGTGGAAATGTATAGATGCACAACAAACAAACTTTCATAAATATATGTATTGAATATATGTATTGAAAGTGACAAATATCAAATTTGAACTTCCTAAGTTAATTTACTGGAGAGTTATCGTCGAAAAACCAAATCGATGGCCCCCCATATCCCCATTTAAAACTTTTTTGAGATGCACCACATAGCCTATATTTTAAGCTAGACCAGTCTAAAGATACGCTCTAAGTTTCATAAAAATTCGACCAGCCGTTTTTGCGTGATGCGGTAACAAAGAAACAAACAGACAGGCAGACAACAATTCTGCAATCCTGTTCAACCGTCTTCTTGTGCTGCAAAACACACAAAAAAGTAAAACCCCGACAAAAAAACAAATGTGCAGACAGAGGTTACAATTTTATTTATATAGATTTAATCACTACTTATTTTTTATTTTATTTTTATTCTGAGTAAGAAAAGAGAAAAATGACTTTAAACTAAATATTTACAATTATATGCGACGTTAAAGAGGGTTGCATTAAAAAGCGTTTAAATAGTAACTATATCAGTAAATAAAAAGGCGGGTGTATGATGCTATAATTTCAAAAACTTATTACGAAAAGTAGTTCAGTAATTTTACATTTGCATTTACATATTTGAAAACTATTAAAGAATTAATTTTCCAATACCACAGAGTAACGAAATTTCATATGGTAAACAAAATAATTTTAAACGGAATTTTTGTCTCGAACGTTTTAACGCAACTAAAGTTATTAAGGATTATTCCTCCTTTAATCCCTAATTTTGGTGATAGAAATATGTTAAAATCAAGGTCAGAAACACGTAAATTAAAATCAAAAAAGGATTAATTCGTCCTATTTTTAAAAATCAATATAATTTCGCAATTTAATATACAGCATCTGTTTCGGCATGCTGCGTTGCCGTTAATGAAGGACGTTATTTCGCGGTTGTTTTTTTTTATTAGGACGGCTCTAATTACTCAAGGCGTTAGTTTGCCTACCTCGCGCTAACCGTCTTCCGTCCTAGGTGCGAATTTCCAAATAGGCATCTTCTTCTCCCAATTTCCCGAGGGGGTTCCTCTTTCCTTCGTGACCGTTTGTGCTCTTATCCTCGTTTCTAACGTTGCGCGTCTCGACCACTTTCGCAAACATTCACGCACACAAAACACAGGCAAACAACACTACTTCCTCTCTCTCTCTCTCCCCCCCCCCCTCCTCCCCTCTTTAGACGAATGAAGCCCATCTCGCCACAGCAATTATACTTTCAAATGACCGGTGGCGCTGAATCTGCACAACTGCTTGCAATCCCGCAAAGTGTCCGCAATTATTACGCCAATGTTTTTCTCCCCGCCTCTCCTACTTCCCATCTTCCTTTTTCTCCCTCTCCCACCCTTTCTCTCTCCTCCGTCCAAAACGCTGTGTCCGGAGGAGCGCGCCGGATGTCCGTACCTAGCAATGTTTCCTCAGAAATTCGAGGAAACAAGGGAGCTCGAGCGTTTATTTTCTTCGCTCAACGGAATGCAGGGAGACATAAAAATTCGCGCCTCGAGGGAGGTGTAGGAGTAGGGGGGGGGGGAAATGGGAGCCCGTGAATGCCGCAGAATTTCGCAAATTAGTTCCGAGTTGCTTGCGCTCGGCGTACTGCGGGGATAGTAAGAGTTTTGAAACCAACGGCGCACGAACGAAATGAATTCCGCTTTCGAAAAAGAAACACACCCTCTTTAGAAACTATCGATCGGTATTTTAAATGAGCCGAGACAGATAGCGGTTCGTTTATATCAAATGAAATAAAGATGCTTCACGCACGTGTCAAGGTTGGCGAAATTTTTCGCTTTATAATCGACCTCCGCGTCACGAAATCTTTTAACACAAATTGTTCATCTTGCGACCAAGAGATAGAGAATTATTTATTTATAATATATAAGTTAGACGAAAAAACTCCGATTCCAGTTCGATTTTCATCGATATTATAAAGCACGAAAAACTTATAAAGTAAAGAAAAAACTCAAACAACCTTGAATCAAACCCAACCTTTCAAATAAAAGACTGTTAAAGCGTGAAATTTACAACTTTTCCGCTCCTCGAATAAACGAGTCCGTTCTGTGATGGTCGGAGGAGAGAACGAGAGGATCAACGTGGCAACCGAACCTTCAAGCTTTCGAAACACAAAAAAACAAGACACCAATTAAGAAGTCAGAAATGAGAGAAAAATACTCGGAGAATTATACCGCGAGACGTGGCTATTATATGATGGAGGAAAAAAAACAGGAAATGAGAGTGGAGGAGTGAGAAAAAGCGAGGGAAGAGGGAGAGAGGTGGAAAGGAGGGGCGACTCCCAATGGTCCGTCCATTAGTGGGAGCGTTATAAAAATGCTAAACTCGAATCCCGTGGAATTAATGGACGAACGTTCCCTTCGGATGTGGCGATGAAAAAAATGGTGAGAGAAATAATTTTTTAAAAAAAGGGACAAGACGAGGAAAAGCGCCTCCCTCCTCGCTAGCGGAGAAAGAGGCAAGAGAGGAATGACGATGGTAATAATGTTATTATTAACTGCGGCGGAGGAATGATCGCAGGAGACGCTTTAACGTGGGACGAGAGGAGAGGAAAAATAATGTAAATATATCGTCGATGTGATTGAGAGGATTGGATTGGAGAAGTAGGTCGCGGCAATTAGCGAGCGACTCTTCCCCTTTGTACTCAACTTGGGGTGAAGTTGATGAAAGACGCTCCGAAACCGCTGTATAGGTGGAGTTTTGGCAGGCGTCAGTGCGGAAATTACGGACGGCCGCGATGGATCGTGAGAAATCGTTTCGCCATACATGAATGGAGATCGATTTTCCTCGTCAAAAATATAGGCTATCAGAGTTTGCCGAAGATTTATTGCGTATTACGAAGGTTATGGTTTTTATTATCGATTACGACGGTAAATTTCTTCCTATCTGTCCGCACGTCATGAACATTAACAGAAGAGGGGTTACTTTTTAAGTGCAATTTAATTTGTGTTTAACTTGTGAGTAAATGCTTGTAACTGATTCTAATATATTATTACTAGCAGAAATACCCGGCGTTGACCTGGGAAATTTGCTTCAAATCCGATCGGGATTCTAGATGATACAAGGTATTTTAGAATTTACTCGGCCGCCGTTTTGAATAAAACGGGCAGGGAGAAACAAAAATCACGTAGAATAATTTCTGGAAGTCATCCACAATCGTATCAAATTTGGTTCAAATCAAAAGTAGGACTTGGGAAACTACGCCTAGTTTAATCAGTCCCCGCCGTCCAATTACGGATAAGGTAGTCGTTTCCCCCCTTTCTCACTGTGTATAAGATGTAGAGTTACCTGTTCTTTGAGAAGAGGAAGTTCATGAGAACAGTTATTTTATTGTACAGTTAAGCATTAGAACAGTTCGAAAAGAACTATTCCGATAACAGTTCGAAAAGAACTGTTCTATTCTTTCTGACCATCTCTATATGGCAATGCGTTAGCATACAAAGTTATTTTGCTTTTTGGTACAACTAATATAAAACAATTGGGATTAAAAAGTAGCCTACGACCTTCCTATTTGTGAAGAAATTATCCTTTGAAAGTTTGATTACTCTAGCTTTAACGGCGTGGAAATGTATAGATGCACAAATAAACAAACAAACAAACTTTCACAAATATATAGGAGATGTCACAATTTTATTGTCTTCCTAGCTTTACATATGTTTGGCCATGTGGGATCGTTTTAAGGATACCTTTGTTTGCGTGTAAGAGTTTTCATGTTCTTTCATGGAAACCATAAACCAAGCGCTTTATCAATAGAAATGCAAGAATATTTTCATTAAAATCTTATCATCTGCAATTCTTGTACTTGAGTGCATAAACTGGAGGCTCTGAGGATTGGATATAAGAGAGAAGGATGTGGAGGTAAATTGGGCGCGGAGATTCTATCTGGTGGGCGCTTTGAAAAGCGTATTTCGGAAACAAGTTTCTTTTTGAGATTTGAGTTTTTCTTATTTTCTTATTTTTTATAAAGAAAGAAGGAAATGAAAAATCTCCGACTCATGCTTCATGATTTATGTATGAAGAAAAAGTGATCATAAAAGTATTTTCCGATATGCGAATATTTCTCATTTATACTTTTAAAAAGCTGCGCTGTTACATTATTCCTGTGCAATCGATTGTTTGGTGATGGTGGTTTCCGGTAAATTCTGCTTCCAGACACGCTCGTTATCGACAGCTCATTTTATTGCCGTAGTTTGTAAGGAGCGCGATCGATATTGAGCTTTGCAATCACAGCTTGCATCGGCAGAATATAAAATATTTTGAAAGCGTTACGATGGAAACAGTCGATCAACATGCGAACGATGGTCTGATTTAGACTAATTTATTTATTTCTCACGTGATTCGTGCTTCGCTCTTATCGAGGTATATGTTTTATCGTTCATACGCTAATCTTGAAACGCCTGATGGTTATCATTTCAACTGCTTTTTTTTTTGATATTTTGTTTCTGTTTGTTTCCATAGTTTTCTAAACAATTCAACGTGTCAGTCACTCATTTGTGCATAATTCGCATGAAAATTCCTTCGATTCGCGAATTCCTCTTTAAATTCAACACTCCAAAAATTGCCCAATTCATCGTCCCTTCCCATACGTTCCAAATTTCTCACATTTTAATTTCCTCCGATTCTGAATGTGCACATAAAGCGCTTTAGGCGGCGAATCGTTTATACGTTTGCTAAGTGATGCTCGACAATAAAATTTCTCTCACACCGTATGTGATATTTTAAAGTTTTTTCTCTTCCCAACGAGCGACCTACAAAAATTCGCTACATTAGAAAAATCAAAGAACGTAAGATATTAAATCAAAACGGAATGCTTTCCAGGGAAACGCATCGTCGGTGTTTTATTTTTGCGCCGCCGATTTCTCTGACACATTAATGTTCCACGATTAAAGCTACGCGAAAACGCTTAATTGAGTCATTTTGTATGACATCGCTCGCGATGCTGTCGATTCATCATCATAAGTAGTCTGTCCGTTGACAGGTCCGTGATTATTCATGGTTAAACTTGTTTCTCCATATACTCCTATTTTCCGGTATTTTCATGTCTTGATAGCTCTCTTTCCCTTTTAAGTAGTCTACCAGCTGAAACCTTTTCCTAAATCTTTCTCTTTTTCCATCCAGTTTTCCTTCTAGCACTTCTTTAATCCTGTACTCTCTCCTCAGGTAATGATCAATCCAGTTCGCCTTCCTCTTTCTGATAGTCTGTATGATCGTTCGCTTCTCTCCTATTCTTCGTAGTACTTCCTCGTTTTTCACCCCATCTGTCCAATGTATCTTCAGCATTATCCTCCATGATCATATTTCGAAGATTTCCGAGAATTTAATATCATTTTTTCTTAGCGTCCATGTTTCTGCCCCATACAAACCTATACTCCATACATGGCATTTTATCAACTTCTTTTCCCTATTCTCCAACCTGATCTTTACAACTTGATTCACATATAGATTCCTGATCAGTCTCCTGTCTTTCCAGTCTACACATATATCCTTTCATATCCTCATCAGCAGTACCCAATTTACTCTACCAAAGGCCTTCTGCCAATCGACGAAACATATGCAGCAATCTTGACTGTACTCTATTGCCTTTTCTGATATAATTCTTACTACACCGATAGCAACTCTGGTTCTTCGTCGTTTTCTGAAGCCGATTTTCTTCTCTTGTTTTCCAATCTCTTTATCAAGGTATCTTTCATATTGTTTTAAATTTCCTCCCATTCTGTATCCACGGTCTTCGGTTTGTTTTCCAAATTTCTAAGGCGATCTTCCAACTTCGTGCTGAAGGCATCTTTCTTTTCTTTCAGTTTTTCTAGGTCCCAAGTCTGTCTTTATTTTCTCGTGTTCCGTGCTATATTATTATGAATAATATCTGTACATGCCGTTTATTAACTATTAAAAATATATTATGATTTAAAGGAACTCTGTGAAAAAGTATAAAGCAAAATATTCAAACGGCGGGATGGTTTATTAACTTCTGAATCACTACGCGAACCTTTTAATTCATTAGCTAATATGAGCAGTACGCATGCCAATATAAACATTTATTCAAATAACGAAAAGTATAAATAAGGGCATTACGGCTTGCATATTTTATCTACAAATTGTTTATATAAGTTTGATGACATTGGCAAAATCATCGGAAAAGTTTAAATTATCTTCCGTGAGCTAATAACAGCTGATTGAGCAGAGGTCTTGGAAATTCAATATTGTTATACTTCGTAAACTATAAAGATTTATTTACCGATGCATCTACTTCGTGCACAGACAAACAGTCTGCATCGTTATATCTGTACCTGAGAGGTAAACAGTCGTAACTCCAATTTTCAGCAAAAATGAATTATTTACATCTTACTACTACGCAAAATGCTTCATTTAATGTCAAAAGATCGTAAATCTATTAATATTTCTTACGTGAAAAGCATTCTTAATAAAAATAGTATCTCCAAATTTAATTAGTGGTGAAGAACAGCATCTGTTTATACTACCGTTTATCATGTTCTCGGACTGTCCCATTATAGAAGTAAACAGTCGTATCTCCAGTACTGTGGTTTTTCACTCGCAGCGCTAGCGTTGCTTCCCAGCCACAAGGTTGAAACTAGTAGCTGGATATTTTACATTGATACCTGTAGCCTTGTGGCTGGGTTTTGTTTTGATTATGTCTTATATTTGATAAGAAGTTATGAACATTATTAAAGTTTTAGCTCAGTTTAGGTTTAGTTATCTCTCTGCAGTAAAAGGATGTACCAAAACGAACGGTCCAAGTCTATTTTCAATAATCCCGCACCTAATGTTTATAGAAAATCTGTGTTGAAAATGAGTTTCGTTTTTTTCATTTGGATTCTCCAAGGCCCATGAATCGGAATTTCTACAGTTTGTTATTCCGTCCCTAGTGAACATCGCCTTATCGCTAAACAAAATTCGTGGAATCAGCTGGTCATTATGAACGACCCAGTTGCAGAATTCCATACATGCAGGATAATCTTCAGGCTGAAGAGCTTGCACATCCTGATGGTGAAATGGATAATAACCGTGATGATTAAGAGTTCTCCATACACACATTCGTGGCACGTGGGTCCATTAAGATATTCTACGAACGCTGGTGGTTGGACTATTGTTCACCATCGCGAGTATGACCTCTTCCTCATCCACTGTCTGCTGTATGGGATGCTCTTTGGCTTCGGAAATGCACCTTTTTCTCGTAAATATCTGTGCACGCATGAAAATCGCCTCTCGTATTTTCAGACAGCTGCTGCCGCATTCCCATCGCAGAATCCATAAACAAAATGAATGTCGGCATACTCTTCATTAGTGTACATGGACATTGGTTGATTTTCTTCTTTCTAGCTACTATCGCATGAACATGTGTCGACCTGTATGCTCAGAAGTGTTGCCAATGGTTGCTTTTCTTCTTATTTCCATCAACAACTTCAAATGTCCATTACTCCTTTATTATTGAGAATACGCAAAATGATTACTCTTCATTTTCCACTTATAATGACTTCCCCTAAACATAGGTGAAGTATCGACCTCGCGTCGCGGGACACCCTGTGTGTGTGTGTGTGTGTATATATATATATATATATATATAGATATATATATATATATATATATATATATATAAATATAGATATTTAGGACTACTAGGTGTTGAAGGAAACCCGGTGAACACTTACCGAAAGTAGAGCCGCTGGGGTGTTGGAGAGACACATTTGTAGAGGTTAGAGCTTTCGGGATGATCCCTTCGTCAGCACAAGAGAGACACAACTCTCTCTCTCTCTCTATATATATATATATATAGAGAGAGAGAGAGAGAGAGAGGGAGATAGAGACATAGAATTTCTAATAAAAGAAGAGGGACTGAGTGAAAAGATTAATTATGAGGAAGTTGCTAAATGCTCAATTCCATCGGTACCGCAGCATAAACAAAAACATTAATAATAAATTGCAGGGAGTGATGCGGAGGTTTTACCTGCGTCATACCGTAGGTGACCTCCTCCCATTCCGGCTGACCTTTCGTGCACGGGACGATGCTGCCCATAGTCACGCTACAGGCTTTTGTGGGACGAAGTAACGCGAAGTTGAGATTGGACGTATCGTGGTGAGGCGTTCGGGAGGAGAAGGAAGAGAGGTGAGGAGGGTGGAGGCAAAGGGGAAGGACGCAAAAGGAAAGGGCTTTGAGGCTTTGAGGCCGGAGCGTGACCGCTCGCCAAGATAAATTATGCGTTTTCCGTATGCGCCTGATTTAAAGAGCAAGGCACGGAGAATATTTCGCCGAGCTATTTTTGCTGAAAACGATATAATCGGAAAAAAAACATACGACCAGAAGAGGAAAAAACAATGATTCGGCATTTTTAGATTATAGATGATCGAAAAAATTTACTTCATCAAGCTTGAAAAACTTATGTTAAAAATATCGTTATTCTCGAAATATAAGTTTATGAATTGTGGATCGCTACGATGAACAGTTGTACCAAACAGTAATCACTTAGCCTTAGCTAACTAGGCCAGAGAGGAAAATAATATCGGGACAAATACACAAAGTGGACATTAGAAAATATGTTTTTTTTCTGTCATGGACTCAAATTGGTGTGAACCAAATGCCTACTATTGTTTTTGGAGATGAATTTATATTGATACTCATGTTTTCAAAATCAGAGATTGCGCTATTTTATCAAAATACGCCTATAATAAAAACTGAAAAAGACTACTGCAAGTTTAGAAAGTCTATCTGTATATTTTCTTTGTCGAATTTTTTATTGGTTTTATTTTTACACTTTTGAATAAGTTACGCAGCAGATACGATGAAACGTCTATCAATCCATGGCACAATCCTTTTGAGAAGTTTTTATATAAGATTTGTTTCAGAGAAGCATAAAATGGTAGATTTGTATTCAGCTTCGGATTTTTAAATGAATTATTGAACGAAACTCATCTCTATTTAAAAATGAAAATAAGAGACTCGATACGTAAATATAAAAGTTATCAAAATGTTTTTAACATTAACATTTAATCAGACTGATTTGAGGTGTTTTAGATCAACTACTCGCCCAAAGTTTTACTTAATGACTTTGAGTCACGGAATAAAATGTAGTGTTTTGATAAATAAAGAAACTCACTGCATTTTCTTTAAATATCTCATTCTCGTTAGGAATTTTCACAGAAAGAACACGCCATTTATTCAGTCTACCAGGAAAAATACCTCTTTTAACATTAAGTGGGCAAATTTGACTTTCTAGATTGTTCATCACGGTGTGTAATTTAGCTCTAACATCCAAGAAATAAGTACTATACGGAAAATAATTCCCCAAAAATGCATTATTTCGCAGAGATGTTATGAGTGTGTTTTATAACGAAAACTTTTGTTACGATAAAGACGCGAAAAAAACAATCACACGCATCGGTGCGCTTTCATCTATCGGGAAGGAAGTAATGCATTACAATCGAGGCATCAAAAACAACCGCCTCCTTTCCATAGACATCAAAGAACACGAAAACCAGTATGCGAATAGGACGTTATTCTAATTGTTTAGCAGCGTCCTTTTTGACCTCAAAGAAAACTTACGTCCGCCACTTCCCTCCCTCTTCTTCTCTTCCCTTAACCTTATATTCCTTCCACCTTCCGTTCTGTCTGTTTGTAGAAGATGATATTTTATTTATTTATTAAGCATAAAGAACCGATGACTCAATCATTCTACTTTGATGGGAAAGTAGATATTAGACATCTGGTGAGATAGATGTCCCATGACTGTAAATTTGATTGAATTATTCAACGTCAAGGGGGAGGGCGGGGAGGAGATCGGAGATATGAGAGTTGAGAAAATAAATGCAAAACGCTTCACTACCTTCAGATATCAAAGCCTCAGAAGGAAGGTTTCCCAGGCCTCCGTCTTCCCCACGGCTTCTTTCTTATTCCATCGCGAGGCATATGCGGCGGAAATTTCGGAGAAGATTTTATTTCCATAAGCACCTTTCTGTTCATCTCCCCTTAAATCCGTTCCCTCCTTTCTATATTTTATCGTCGAAATCATCCGTTCCGGTATTTCCTTTAAAAAGTATGATTTTTTTGTTGATATTTCGTCTTCCTCAGAAAACATCAAAATAACGATCCGTCCAATTTGTTTCGTTTTTTGAAATATCAATTCGAAAAATTATTTTTTTCCTTAAATCTGCTAAAAATGAAGTATGTTTAAGTGAAAACAACTCTCGATTAACGTAAAAATGGTCGGTTATTAATCATTTAAATCAAATCTTGTGGCTGCGCCTTAGTAATCGTGCCGTGGGAGGAAATAATCCTGGAATTCGAACCTATTTACAAAAATGACGCGCTTCTTGCGACCTTAATTAATGCGTCACTTCCGCCTCGATCGAATGGAGCTGGCTTGACTGTTCTTGGTCACGTATTTACGGTTAGGGAAGTTAGTTAAGTCGAGCGACGTTACGTCCCCCTTTCACGGAGGGCTCATTACGTAAGGCGCTCTCACCTATTCGAGGAAATATCGATTAGCGACACGTCTTCGGTTAACTTATGCGCTGTTGGCACGGCAGGGCATGGCCATGAATTTCAATAGCCAATTTAGAATTAACATTTTTTTCGTGTTGAAATTGGTGTAATCTCTTTATCTCAACTGTACTAGATAATGCAAAGTGACGAACGTATGGTGAAAGGACCACATGTGCGCCAAGTGAATTTCTTCAGTCTTGTGACCCGAATCGGGTGAAAATTTAATTGATAGGCGGAGGACTTTGCCAAAAAATCCAACTTCTTGAGTTATAATAAGATGATAATTCAATTTTCAAAAGACTCTTTTGTCACCCAAAGTTTATTTTTCTCGAGAACTATGACCAACTGGAGATAAAATTTGTTCGGAAAGAGAACTGAGGTGTTAATAAATTATCTAGTTCTTTTTTCAAAGTATGATATTCTAGTGATAGTAATAGTGAGGCAATAAATTTACTGTTCAAAGAGGCAGGTGGAATAATTTAATATTTGTTATGTCCACTGCTATAAGGGTTAAATGTAAGAAGGTACTATATAGTCTCAATTGTGCTCTTAATAAATTTGTTTGCCTACATCATATTTCTAGGCGATGGAAAATATTGCAAAATAAATAAAATAAGAGAGAAGTTTTTAAACTCATAAAGAGCGACAATGCGAATCGATTTTAATTGCTACAGTTTATGAAAAATTTGAATACATGAGCAAGGTGTGTCAGATTAATTATAAACATAAACAAAACGTGCATGAATTTCATTTGTCTGCCTAACCAGCCGAATTCAACGCCTTCAGTAAAAAAAAGTCCAAACATTTTCGCAGTACAAAAAATTGCCTTTTCCTTCATAGTCTGTTGGGAGCGCAACCGAGGGTCGTGTCCTACCGAAGTGTTTCGGATGTAAATTCTACACAGGTATTTCAAACACCTTTATCAGATTAAGAGAAAGGGTTTTTGGGACAGCGAAGCGGAAGAATTAGCCGAGCGTGTATATTTCCGTGCCCTCTTAAAAGAATCGAGTCATCTTCAAGTTTGCTACGGTGTTAATACTTTGAACTCAAAGGACGTTTACCGTTCTTTTATCGCACATTACGATTTAAGCATGTTTATTTTTGGGGGAAAGGGGGGCGGGAAAGGAGAAAATTCGAAGACTTTTTATTTCACGAGGGAGGATTCAGCAGACCGAGAGACTAAAAAAAAACGGCTCATTAAAAATAAAAACTCTAAAGAACACGTGGCAAGGATTCTTTTTCCTCTCCCTCTTCTTTTTTTAATCCGTTCGTATCGCCCCAGCGGCCTTTTAACGCAAACCCATGCATTATATGCATCCCCTTATATTTATAATCTCCTCCCTAACTAACCCTTTTAACGAATCCTTGGTTGATGGGAGGCGAAGGCGGTGGTTGTTGAGGAGGAAGGGGGGGGGGAAGAGGGGAGGGGGAGGGGTGGGGAGAGGGAGAGAGAGAGAGAGCGTTCCGTTGGTCCTAGCATTTCGAGCAAGGCTTCCAATCAAAAATGTATCTGCGGCCGGAGGTTCGGGGCTAAGGTCAGAG
Source organism: Uropetala carovei (assembly GCA_036926305.1). Taxonomy (NCBI): domain Eukaryota; kingdom Metazoa; phylum Arthropoda; class Insecta; order Odonata; family Petaluridae; genus Uropetala; species Uropetala carovei. The sequence goes on along the minus strand of JAXCHB010000118.1, from coordinate 5,032,333 downwards.
GGAGAGAGAGAGAGGAAGGCAAGAGGTTCCTCTTCTTCCTCCCTCTCCCTCTTGACCGATCCTTTTCACGTAAAACCCGAAGGCCAGCCACTAGATATCAAGGGGGATGGAGGAGCAAGGCGGAGTGAAGTCTGTGGATGCGTGTGTGTGTGTGTGTGGTTGGGGTCGGACCCAACTACCCATCTACCCCTACGCCACTCTTTCTCTTCACTTCTGTGAAACCCCTCCTTTTCATTCCTTCCAACCCAATCTCGCTTCTCTCTCTCTCTCTCCCTCCCCCTCTTTCTCCCTCTCTCTCTCACCAATCGCCCCCCTCTCTCTTTTTCTCCTGCTTCAATCCCAGCTATTTCATCTTTTCATTTCGTGCCATTCTCCATTTTTCCTACATCTTATTTTCCACTTCTTTCTCTCTCTCTCTCTGTCCTGAAACTCTTTCAGTCTCTTCCGTGTCTTTTCTCCGAAAAAATAACCAATGCCATTCCTAGCCTTTCCGAAAACCCTTCGGTTCTCTTCCTTCCCTGCATCCGCGATCCCTTTTATTTTCTACTATATCTTCCGTCCATTATTTCCGTTTTGTAATACGCTTTTTTTTACCTTTTCGTTCTTCGTTTTATTTTCGCCCTTACCGTCACCATCTTCTTCTCTTCGACCATTTCGCCATCCTCCTTTCAATTCACGTTCATCTCAACTTTTTCACATTCTCCTCTCTGCCCATTCCTTCCGTCCTCGCCTCTTTTCCTTCGCGTTATTTTTTAAATCAACCTTCTACCTATCTCTCCAGATTTCTCTTTCTCCAAACCGATTCCTATCATTCTTCCTGGTCTTATTATACCTTCTATTCCATTCCCACCCTTCTCCATTCCATCCGTTTCCACTTCTTTCTCTCTCGTCCTCTCATTATTTCTCCTTCCTGTTTCTTTTTTTAATTCGGTCCCACTCGCCTTTATTTCATTCTCATCCTCGCCAAAACACGTCATGTATGTACTATCCCGGAAACTTTCTTCTCGAAGTGAAAGCGGGTGCGTTGCTTCCTTTAAATACTCGACGCGGGACACTCGACGGATGTCGATTTCATTTCTTTTCTCCGTGAAGAGGACAGCGGGGGAATCGGGGCTCATTTTTTTTCGGTTGAAAACGTCTCTAATTTCAGTTTACGAAATCATTTCTCCCGTTGTATTATATTTAAAAAATCGACTGTGTTGATTTCTCGTAGTTGCGTCCAACTTAAATCTAACGTAAGCCGTTCTAGAATGAAGAGATAGGCGTAACGTTTTGTAAATATTTGTTAAAACTGTCACCTCACTCCTATAATGCATTACTAACTCGCTTTTTCGAGGAAAATTTCGTTTCTGTTTTATACTGCAAAAGAGTTGGCAACAAGCATGTTATTCAACCTTTATTTAGAGTTTTTTTTTAAGTATAGAGGAAGATATTCTTCTAGAGCAATAAAAAATTCTCGAAAGCGTGTTTTAGGCCACTTTATCGTTATAAATATGCATAATTCGTTTTAATTGTCATTCAAAACGAGCAGAAAAGCGACCCCTGCTGCTACATGCTCCACAAAAACACCAGTGTTTTATGAAGACTACCGCTTTACCACGGAAATGATAATCTAGTTACGGCTGCAATTAAATCGTGCTTTTTGAAGAGAGCCTGAGCTCATAAACGCCATGACGAAGCAATTCACGAACTCTGATACAGCAATAAACCAAACGACGTTTTTGTCGTCCCTGAACTCGAAGGTTTTTTATTGTCGTTTGCATGAATTTGCATAGTTGAGTCCATGATTTTGGTAAAGCTGAACAGCAAAACATTTCCGACCTTTGCAAGCAAAAAATCGTCTCTCTCGCCGCATTATGAAGACGACCGCATCTTCGCGACTACGCACACGGGCTACTCAAATAAAAAAGTTACTTATTTTTAATGTATCAAACAGTTTCAGCGCGAAGAAAGAAGTGCTGCGGTCCGGCTAATCAAACTACTTATCGCTCCCTGCTTTTTTAAAAAATAATAATAATAAAAACATATAGCATCCCCCCGAGAGATCCTCGTGGCACTCATTCCCTAAGAGTTTACTTGGTCACCTTCTCAGGAGGCGAAACTTTTCCCCTCAAAAACTTCGCATCCCACGAAAAACCAACAAGCTCCTGCTTTCCCTTCCCGTGCATAAACTTTGAAACTGAGGCATTGTGATATATAAGAACTCACGGCTATTTGCAGGCCCTTAACCTTTTAACGAGAGACTAAAGGGAGCTTAGTGCGCGCGGTTTTATACCCAGGGAGAGAGTTTCGTGAAGGGAGGAACTTGATGGTACGGCGGAGGGAAAATGAAGGGGGGAAGGGAGTCATGCTTAGATACTGGAAGTGAAGGAGAGAGAGAGAGAGAGAGTGAGACGCGTAAACAATGCACACAGATAATAATGCCTCTTCTTTTCATTGTTGGCGATACCCATAAAAACTAAGAGATGGACAGAGGTTTTGCTGTTGAGATTACATCGCATGGAAAACGTGAGGGAGTAGGAAAATTTTTAATTCAAGCCTTAAAAAACGGAAAACTCGTTTCATTTAATGAACATTCGATGTGTAAGGATATGAGTATATATCTCTCTATATTATAAAATCGTAATGGCCATAGTGTACCATAAATCTCTAATTTTGTGAATAACTCAATTAGAAATAACTTTAGAAGCCTGAAATTTCTCAGGATTTTAGTGTTGATGACTCTTTACGTCATGACTAAAATAATTTCGAAAAAGGCCACGGGTTCTACTCCAGAGGATGAATATTATTTCCCGTAAGATAACACGTAAAAATCACCTTTTTGGTTTTAATATATCTTAAAATTAAGTTATCGACGCGAAATTTGCACTAAAACACGCTAAAATGAATGGGGGTTCTTACTCTTACAGTCGAATACTCAATCTCATTCGAATTCGCTCATATTATGAATTTATACTCGAGTTTTGGTAATTTTTTTTATCATTTCAATAGTAAGATTCCATAGTTACCACTATAGTTGCCCTCGGAAATTTCCGTGCATATGCACTTAAATAAAGGTTTAGAGATCAAAAATAATATTAAAACTTGCTCGAAATGAACGAAGATATGAATTTAATGCAAATAAATCGAACACAATATTCATGTTACTTATATATTTTATCTATATTACTAAAATCTTATTTCTGGTTGTCTCTCTCTCTCTCTTTAACGCTGTATACCTCAGCCATTTTTAATCTCCGGGATTTTCAGCCCTCTTAGTTTATTTTTTATTGAGTTATTCAACTAATTTTCTTAATTTGTTATTAAAAAGTAAACACATCCCTTATAAAATATATTCATTAAACTCATCTTCAAAACATATTCCCGTTAAACTAATCTAAATCCAATAGGTACATGGTAGGAACGAGGAAACAGCGGGCAAAGGGGGGGGGGGGGGTGACGACCGTCAGCGAGCAGGGGGCTTGCCCCCTAGTAAACGTATAAGTGCATAAATACTCCACAATCCCGTTTTTATGTAGTATCGCTTTACCGGAAATTCCGGTTTTATGGAATGATAATATAATTTGAATTTGGCTGCCTATAGTTTCAAAATCGGTCCCTATGTGGTACTGGTACGTTAACAAAATATTTGAGCAATAATATTGTATTGGTTTATGTACTGTATTGTAAAAAATCTATCATAGCAATTAAACAATCGTTACTTTCCAAGGTTATTCGTGTATTTCACAATATATTGATGATCTTGGTATCTAACGAAGTAACAAAATGTGTTGTAAACACGACGTGCATTTTAACGAGAAAAGTGAACCTCCTCATTCCTAACTCTCCTATTTAGAGTCGACGATTGTTGGAACGACTCACATAAAAATCAATGTACATAAAATTGAATATCACGGGAGTATTTCTTACATTTTTGAATATATTTTTAAGCATACCCTCGAATAGGGAACAAAAAACATTTAAAAATTCTCCAAATACGAAGATTGAGCCTTTTTAAGAGAAAATAATTTCAAACAAAAAAAAATCTCCCTTTCCAAGCGCATAAAATATAGCGACCACAAAAGAGGTGACCTCAAACGGACATAATTTGACGGCAATGTTTTCCGAGATTCCTCGGAGGGACGAAAAAAAAAATTAAGAGAACTGACCCCTGGGTTTTACCTTTTAACGTTCGGAGAGGGACTCCCGTCTTTTTGTGGGAACAGAAGAATGCGACGCGGAAGAGAGAGAGAGAGAGAGGGAGAGAGTAGAGGGGATGTGGGTGGGGAGGGGAGGGGTAAGCTGGACCGAGAGAGATTCCATTGCGGACAGCGCTGAGTCGGTAGTTTGAGAAGGAGAGAGAAATTTTTTTGCAACCACAAAAAAAGGGTCCGCTACAAAAAAATAAGGACCACGCCATAAAGCTTTTTCGTGAATTATGTCTTCGGAAGCGCGTTACGATAGCGATTCACTTCTACGCTCGCTTTCACGGAGTCGCCTTAACGTTTACCTCGCTATCCGTCGCGCAAAGATCCGCGAGAACGTCGGAAAGGTGTCTCCCGTATCCCCGCAACACTCTAAACCATAGGTAGGGTGGTGTCAGTAGTCAAGGCGACTCGAAGAGGGTTTCAGGACTTGAATGTCGCTCCCGCTATGTTGAACGAAGATCCGTGAGGCAGTCCCTCTTCTGTTGACCCGTTGACCCACTTCATCGTCAAAGGAGAGGTTTTGCTCCGTCCGAAAGCATTCCGTCTCGTGGAACTTCAAAGGAAGCGTATCGTCCTCGACCGCCGCCACCTCATGGGTCACTCGCTTGAGTACCATTACGTAGTTGCGGTTTTTATTCCCGCTGGAGACACTTTGCTGTTTTTAAATTTTTTAAAAAAATAATTCCCCCGACTTCTTTTTCGTTCCTTTGGTAAATTTCGCTCGGCGCAAAGGTTATTGTGTGTGGTATTTATTTTTTTCGGTAGACCAAGTTTTGAAGTGGTAAGTATTTCCGTTCGAGAGAGGGAATACATTTTAGAACGATTAAAATACGGTTATTCAATTGTCGGCTGGAGACTTGTGTCGTGTAGTTGAGTACTCTCTCATTAAATGAATATTCAACGCATAATACCCATGGACAAAGGCATGTTTGAGTATTTTGTATTCTTTGTTGAAAATTTCCTTTGAAGATTTACTGCATGAAACTTTGAGAAGGTTTTCATTTAGTCTTCAGAGTAAATATACAGACTACTTTATTTTATATATAAGAATTGAGAGTGGAAGTAACTCCATATGACGATTGGCAGGAAAATGCGAAGATTTACTTTAAACCCTTATTCAGAAAATAATAATACATAACCATTTCATGAGGTTTATTAATTAAAATTGATAATAGAGAGCAAACATATATTTTACAGATATTTTTACATAAAGATACCTCGTTCTCAACAGATTCGAATCTGTATAAAATGCGAAGTTTTCAAATTATAAAACGAATTTTATCCAAAATTGTAGCGAGCAATTCTTTGTAAAAATGTATTTGAAAAACGCTTATAATTGCTTTGATGAAAAGTAATTTACATCCAGCATGACGGCAACATAGAATTTTAATTTTTTTTCTCGTTGCTATGCTTTGAATTCGATGTTGGTACCAATAAAAATGTGCGAATAAGTTGAATAAATATTGTTGAAGCGTCACAGGGAACGTTAATTTGATTTATCATTTAGAATTTCAAAACGCCAAAAAAAAAAATTAATGGACATACGTCATAAAAATTGAAGCTTTGTGAACAAAAACGCTAAAGGGAAATTCTCTCCCTTTTAGGATTAACGCGTACCAAAACTGAAACTGCACTACAATGCGAGCTGTTATATGAAAAATCTCACGCAGGAAAAAATCGAGTACTAGTCGCGAGATTTTTCAATTTCCTGTAGACCAAACAAGAAAAAGAGTGAGAGAGAGAGACCCAGGTTTATTTTAAAAGAATAAAATAAAACGAGTCCCAGCTATTGCACACCCATTAATTTATTTATTTCAATCCGACGAGTGAAAACGCGACGAGCACTCTCTTAAGTTTTAAGCTTTCCGCTGTGGAAAGATGGAATAGACGCGGCGGAGGGCAAAAACCTTCCAAAATCCCGCAGGGTATTAAGAGGAAAGAGATGGCGAGACGGCGGAGAAAAGGAGAGAGGGAGAAAAGTGTAGAAGCGGTGTGGAGTAGAGAGAGAGAGAGAAAGGGAGCGTAGAAAAGAGAAAGGCGTTTGCAGGCGAGGGACACACGCGGAAAAAAGGAAAAACATAAATTAATAAAAGAAACGCGAGAGAAGAAAAAAGCGGAAAGGCGAAGGGGATTATGGGTAAGGGATTTCCAGGTGAAAATAAGCCCCGGAATAACTCCCAGGTGCCGGTGATGAATGTAGCACCGGGCCTTATCCAAAGAGCTAGAGAGAGGAAGGAAAAAATTTCAAAGCCGCAACTGGGATCCGAGTGAACGGGGATGAAAGTCACGCCCTGGTCAAAGGTCGTGAATCCCATATCTACCTAAAATCGAACAGAGAGAGAGAGAAAGTGTGAGAGAGAGAATGAGAGAGAAACAGAGAGAAAGAGTGGGAGATGGAGTGTGAGGGAGCCGGAGAGGGGATAGGAGACTAGGATAACCGCGGGGTCCTCCATATCTTCCTCTGGGAAAAAGAAAATCCGTTTCCCTCTTTGCCGGTGGTGCCGTTAAACTCTCTTCCCGAGGCCACCCCAAGAGACCAATCTGCATGACCCAAATGCGTCTCTTTCCCCTCCCTTTTCTTCCCCCTCCCATCCCTCTTCCCCATATAGTGCCCTTCTTCAAACCCTCTCTATCCCTCTTCTCACTCACCTCTGTCTCTGTTGAGGCACGGCAGAGATTTTCTGAATGCGGTAAGGTGGCCGTAAAGAGGAGGTTTATTTTTTTCCTCCCGCACGGCGACCTCGCGGAAAAAGGTGTTTGGCTCCTCTCAGAGTCTATTTAGATGTCGGCCTCTTATAATATGGGATTTTACGCGCCATTTTTTCTTGCGGTATACTTACTCTTACGACTTTCACCTAACGAGTTACGGCTAAATTATATTATACGTAGCATAAATTATATTATAAATGAATATAACTGGTAAGCTTCGTTTTTTGTTGATGCGGTTCCACGTGAGTGACATATTTATGAACTGTTTTTTAAGCATAATACCGCATTATGATAATGGAAGATTATGAATTCCAAAGAAAATAATCAAATCATAATATGCAGACATTTTTAAAATGTGTCAAACTTAATTTTCAGACTTTTCATCAACGGATGAAGGTGCATGTGAAATGCGAATGTTTTTGAAAAAAAATGAGAAACGTATTTATATGTACACGCAAAATAAATAATAATAATAAATATTAACAGTTGGTAGAAATTTGAAAATCTGCATACAAGATTGTGGCCAAAGTATTATACAAAATAAATACTCCTAATTTATTTTAAAATTATTTTTCTGTAATATCAGTACTTTGGATGTTAAGATTAAGTAAAAAATAAATTTATTTAATAAAACAAAACCTCACTTTATGTAAGTATGGAGTCATCAAGAATATCTTTATTAAACTTAATAAGATAACAAAACCTTTCTTTGGTCTTAGGGTACGTAAAATCAAATTTCGAATGAATACCATGTAAGAGGAGAGCTTATTATCAACACGCGACCAAAATTCGCATTTCATGGAAGCTGATTATAACGCGCGAATCGATTAAAAACGAGAAAGCCGATTTATACAGAAATTTAATGCTCTGTCGTCGTTATTATCCATACAGAGAGCGAACCTTTTTCGAGAAATTTATGCCCTACCCCGTATTGCTTCGCTAATCGCTTTTCCCTCTTTGGGCATCGTCGTTATGGGAGTCATCCACGCACCCAATCTTTGGTTGCGTAATCGATTTGGACCCTTCTTCCCACTCGGTTCTCCTAGTTCACTTCAAACATCTCCCGTATCATCAGGAGTAAATCATTAAAAGATGGCGTGCGGGCTGTGTGGGGAAGAATATTTGGGCGCTAGAGAGAAAAAAATGTGGGAGATCAAAAGGGAATTTTTAGAACATGCGTTTCGAGAAAAACAAAAATTTTGTTTTTAAATTGTTCCTCTCAAACTCACTCTTCCTTCTCTCTCTCTCTCTCTCTCTCTCTCTCTCTCTCTCTCTCTCTCTCTCTCTCTCTCTCTCTCTCTCTCTCTCTCTCTCTCTCTCTCTCTCTCTCTCTCTCTCTCTCTCTCTCTCTCTCTCTCTCTCGCTCTCTCGCTCTCTCGCTCTCTCACTCTCTCACTCTCTTTCTCTCTTTTTTCCGTCTCTTTTAGCTTTCTCAATATCTCCTAAATTCTCTTTTACATATTATCCCAATTGCAAACTTTTGGATGATATTGTGGTTTTTGGATTAGTCAAACGCAACAATATAATGCATTGCATTTTTAGGAATTAAAATTCCAGCATTCGACGGGCATTTAGGGGTAGATGCAACCCTCCACGCAGATGTCATTCGCGTGTAATCAGTACTGCCCCTTTACGGTCAAATGCTGCTTTAGCGACTCTGGAAAACTTTATTTTAATCAAACGCTTCTTTAAAGATGGGAATGTGGAAACGTGAAAAATCCGCGATGTTCGGCAATATATTCCGGGTCATAGCGGATTTTTTACCCATTTCCACATTTCCCATTATCACAGCTTATGCCTGTCTCATAAGGATCTTCGGATCAATCATTCCAATCAATTTATAGCTTCTTTAAAGGTTCACTCTACGCAATATATAATTTTCAGTTGGTTTTATTATAACTACGTCGTCTATAAGTTCTGTATTAATTTTATTTCAGCATTTATGAAATAAATGTAAGAGACATAATAAAAATAAAAGTTACATGTGTGTTTATTTTCGTTTCGTTTAATTTTCGGTATTAATTTGATATTGAAGTTTGCATTATTTATTAACCGGCGACATTAGTAAATAATTTATTATATATATATATATATAAATATATAGATAAATATATATATATATAAACTTATGGCAGTTATACCAAAAAGTAAAAAGCCAATTAGACATTAAATTAATTTTCTACATTGGTTTTGTAATAAATTATTTATTGATATCGCCGGTTAATAAATAATGCAAACTTTAATATCAAATTAATACCGAAAATTAAATGAATTTTGTGCTAATAAACCTATGTTAAAACGCGTCACAATACGAATTATTTTTAAAAATTTAAAAACTTACCGAGATACTTACAAATTTAGAATATAATTGTTTGACATATAGTATTATATAACGAATGTAATTGGGCAGTTGCGAAAAAACAAAAGCATAAAAATTTCTTTAACGCAGAACTCCAATTACCACAAAAAAATCGAAAAGTTTTATATGCGTATGTATAGAGGGTTCGTGCAAATTCACTGAATGTGGAAGAATGACAACGAAATGGAATGACCCCACGATGATTGTACATGGCCGTAATTAACAAATCGAATGAGAGTTATTAATGGCTGATGGCAGCTCAAAACGACGCCACATTTAATGACCGCGCCCTGAGATCATTGAAATCTGGATTGGACAATTTTTTCAGGTTTTTTTTATAATTGCGTCAATCTAGTGCGAAAGTACCTACATGGAATTGTTTTTCGATGCTTTATTTTCTTCGACAAAACGAACTGAAAATAATATTATTTAATACCTGTATTTTAATTTTTGGAAAAATTCTAAAATTTACTATTAAAACAATACAGAATGTAATGAGATTTACACAAAATTTTAATCAATTATTTGTGTAACCTATCATTTGCGAAGTAATCATGTATTCAAAGGAAAGTCCCGTAAATAGGTATTTGTTGCATTTTTTTATTTTTGTGGTATATCAACTGTTTGTTACTTATGCATGTCATATTTATTTTTTATTTGGTTTGGTATTAGTACATATTTTCATTTTATTATATGCTGCACGCATCTGCCATGTCCAATAGCAAAAAAATCATAACGTATTCTTACACATTAATATGGGAAAGCAAATAAATAATTACTCTATTCAATCTATTATAATTTGTATTTTTTTAAACTCCACTGTAAATGATATCCAAGCAAAAATAGTGACATTTTTTATAATTAATTAAACATTATTTGCGGGAAAATAATTTCTTCCTTGATCTACAATGGAAGAGAGAAAAACCTAATACAGTTTGTATAAAATATGCAACCGATAATATCCATAAACACTTCTCTAACGTATACTGTGGTATATATAAAAATTGATTGTTAATTGTAAAAGCGTAGTCGCTTAAGAAATATTCAGGACAAAGCTTATTTTTTGTACGCTTAGGCTATCGGAAAATGGAAAGATTGGCAACGCATTTCTCTCTCCTCCTTAATCCCTTCCCTCATTTCTCCCTCCACACGTACCAGAGAGAGAGAGAGAGATATTCCTCCAATTCGTTCCCGGCTCACCCCTTCCCATAATTCATCGAATGATTTGTTCGCGTGGTCCGACCCATGCTTCAATCACTATTCCACCCACACGATGGGAGAGTTGGGGAAACGGGAAGCGTGGTCGACCCCTGTGATGGCTAATGCTAATGGAAGGACGGACTGAGGAAGAATGGCAGTCTTAAATAATGAGGGAGACCAATGGGAGAGGTTTTTTTCATCCTCGTTCGCCCGTCTCCGATTGGCAGACTCGACAAAGAGAAAGAGAGATCGAGTAAAGGGAAGAGAAAGAGAGAGAGGAATAAAGAAGGAAAGCGAGAGGGAGAGAGAGAGAGAAATGTGTGAAAGGGAGCGTGCGAGGGCGTTTTCGGCGTGCGAATTTAACACTAGGCGAAAACGAGGGTCGCACCATCTCTTAGCGAGTTCTTTCACTATCGACGACGGGGGAGATTAAAATACCGTCACAAGCAGATGACGAAACGTTGAGAGCAATTAATGCGGGCGATGGATCCTTTCGAGTACGAGGATCGAGCATCGATTTCCGTCTGGCTTTTTGAACTCGCCGACACTTCGGATCCTATTAAAAAAATAAGTCTGATGGAAACGACCAAACGATGGATTTTGAAGCTTGTCTGCCCGCGTGACATCTCAAAAAAGCGACGCCGAGAAAATAAATAATAAAAAACGGAAGACGGCGTCAAAATATTTTGCTCCGAAAAAAAAAAAGCTGGAAATATTTCGAGAGCAGGAAGTTGTTTTGTTATTTTTAAGTGAAAATCGCAAAACACATCCGAGGTTTGGATGAATTAAACGGTTTAAATTTCCCTTCGCCTTCGAAATTGATATTTTTTAATCGAATTCCGAAAGTGTTTTTAAAAAATGGGTTTGAAACTTACTCGGGAATTCTATTAACATAAAAAAGATACCGACGCAAAAATTGTGAGAATGCGCTCAAACAATATAAGGGTTTATTTAGCCATTTATATTATAGGACCGTGCTACCTATGCTGTTATAAATTCCTATGCATAATTTGTGTGACAATTAATTTTGCAGAAAAGGGTTAGTTAATAACTCTGCTTAAGGCCTCCTCTCAGCATTAAAAAAAAGAAGTCGATCTTGCCTCAGGTGCCTGAAAACACCGTAGCGTTTTAAGGGTATTCATTGAATACCTAATCCACAGTAACAGAATATTAGATGGAAGGAAATATGGTTGCGCCCATTATTCCAAACACTTTTTAATGAACTCCTTTCTCGGGAATAAAAATAAAAACTCGGGAATTAATTTTACGCTAGATCTCTCGCGACGTTGCCGTATTCAGCAGCCTTAACGAGTTTGTGTTCCTCATTAAAAAATAAGAAGAAAAAGAGGGAATTTCTCGTAGCTGCTTCGTTAGCAGCAAGTTGCATACTCAATTTAACCGTCTCGTATATTAACGTAACCTAGAACAGACCATGCATATAATCAAGACTGGAAAATTTTTTTAAAATTCGGCGTGAAAATATACACTACGATCAATAAGGACGAAAATAAAAGGTTACCAATAAAAAATTCGGAAAGGGAACGAATACGTTTTGAGAATCGGCAAGGAGCTTAGGAGTTGTTCACCGGTTTCTTAATTTTGGAAGAAAACTTCCATCTCACTACCATGTCACTTTTCGTTTTTGCTGGTAGAATACTCGCCCTAAAATTATTCTGACTCTACGATTTCTAGAGGTGAAAATCTACACGTATTCTCCTTGTGAAAATAAGTTTTCACGATAGCAATTAATTAACACTTTAACGCTCACACAATCTGAGGGCACTTTTAAATAGTCTAATTGTGGCTAAATATTTAGCATTATTTTTCAAGATAACCGTAAAAATTATTTTCAAAATACGTTTCTGTGAACATTACGAAGCATTGTCAATATTCTTCATAAAAATCTATGCCAATTTAGCCGAAAAATAAACAAATTAAACCCACGGTACAAAAAAATCGGTGGCTAAATATTTCGCCACCAAGCGTTAAAGGGTAGATTTAAAAACAAGATGCAAACTTTGTATACAATGTATATCGAATCGGTTACGAATCCACGATAGTAGATTATGATGTACATTTTTAGAACGAATCACCGCTGAATGGCCGCTGCTTTGTATTCTAAATGCATAAATTGATTTCCTAGTCCTTCTACGCTGTGTTATATCGGAAAACATAGTTTTTCACCTTAAATAAAGTCATATGTTGAGTTGAAGAATTCGTTCTTAAACTTGTAAGAGGCAGTTTAAACTATAAATACTAAGGAAGAAATTCTGAGGAAGAAGGAAATCTGAAAAACGTGGAAACAGGGCTGCTTGTCCGGGATTCAATAAATCTGATTTCGATAACTGCTATGAAACGGTTTTTAAAAAATAATTTTTTTCACTTTATATTTTGGAGTTACAATTCAATGGAGCTTTTTCAAAAGGCGCAGCTAAAACAAAGTAGTTTTGACGTTGAGACAAAACAATGTTTTCCGACCTTTGCCTATCTTGATCATTCTGAAGTACATATTTTGTTTGGGGTGGCTTAAAATTATATTAATTCAGGTGAAAAGTATGTTTAAAAGGTGAATTCTGTGTTACCGATGCAAAATCGCCCTATTTTATATTTTTCCGATAACATGCGCAACTCTATCGTGAATAGGTGCGGCAATAGGGGAAAGAAAATCCTACGTCTGGTCTGTCCCGGCATAATCCTCCCATCGGATTTTTAGTTCGCATCATTCTGAGAAAATATGAGCGAAAATTATGCCATAAAATACTGCTACTCCTATTCCAGCAGCACCACGTAGCAAGAAATGGCCAGGAGAACTAGGTTTGCAGAAATGGAGAAGTGAGAGATACAGAACTAGAGAGGGAATGAGAGATTTAGCGTTATACCAAATGAGATGGAAAAGATGGAGGCAGAGAGAGAGAGAGGCATATCAATTGGAAATATAGAGGGAAAGAAGAAGGAAGGAGAAGGAGGGGAGAGAGAGAGAGTTAGGAAGGGGGACAGAAAGGAAGAGATTTGATATTATATTTTGATTACGTTCTGTGAGGTATTGTCGAGGGGAAGAGAGCGAGTGTGTGTGTGGGAGAAGGTTGAAGAGGGACAGAGTAGAAGTAACAGAGAGATTGGAAGAGGGAGACAGAAAAAAGGAAAGATGGTGAGAGTGAGGTAGGAGAGAAGGCGGAGGGAGAATAAAGAGAGAGAGAGGGAGAACGAATCGAATGAAAATGACAAATCATAATTGAGGTGCGGGGAGTCCTTAAAGGTTCTGCTTCCTCGCAACCTTTCATGTTCCCATCATAGACAGCATCTTGTTCACGAAATGAACGTCTTTATTCACTGACATTCATTTGAAGACATTAAAGGAAGTTATGAAATTTATCGGTCATTTGAACTCATGAATACAATAAATCACGTGGAAGTGCGGGTGGAAAAAACTGAGAAAAGTGAAGGCGTTGCACAGAACATACCGTAACTCACGGAAAAATACAGATACGCTTACTTAAAGGGAGGCAGGGTCTGTACAGAAAAAAAAGAGATATGGACGTAAACCGTGAAGCAAATGGGAATGAAACATTCTAGTGATTGTTTTGCGGCTTTCCGGAGCGTCTCAAGCCCGCGAACCCCTTATACACACACTCCGTCACTCGTAAAGTCATCTCTCGCTTTTTATCTTCCCCTCATTTTATTTCCCCGCTTCCAAAAACCCATCGTCCCTTTAGAACGGGCCAATCAGCACGCACCATTAGTGCTGACGTTGGCATCGAAGTCCTTCGCGAACCCCTTTTTCGCCTCTTTGTGTCGACACATGGTGGAAGATGGGACTGAGGGAGAGAGTGACCTATGGAGGGTGCTGAGAGCGTTAGAGGAAGGCAGAAGGGGAGAGGAAAGGGGGAAATGTGGATGGAGAGAGAGGGAGAGAGAGAGAGCGGGCCAATCTACATCCACATGAACCAAAAGTCCCGTTCGACGTCTCTCCAACCCTCTTCTCCTCTGGAACCAATCTCTTCCTTCTTCCACTTCTCTCTCTCCCTCTCTCCCTCTCTCCCTCTCTCTCTCTCTCCTCGCAAGCTACGTGAGCGACAAAAGGAGTACTCAAGGAGGCAACTCCGGTGACGTGCACTCTCTCTCCTTCTAGCTTTCTCTTCCTATCCCATCCTATCTTCTCCCTTTCTCTCCTTCTCTCTCCATACTCATTCCCGAGCACTCTTATCTTTCCAATCTATTCCTCCCACGCAAGCTTCCTGTTTCATTGATTTTCTATTCCTCCTCGCATTTCTCACTTCCTCCTTTTTCCCTTTATCCATCCTAGCTCGATAGGACGTATGCCCAATCGTTTTTTTTTAGTGCATAAATTCGATTTTTAATTTCCCGTTGATATCCACTTTTACAACACATTCGTCACTTTTAACATTACTCCGCTTACAAATTTTCTATATTCACCTCCCTCAATATAATTTTCCACGCCACTGGTAAAAGTTTCCCACATCTTCTATCCTTAACAACCCGCCTTGCTTATCACTATCCCCAATCGTTGCTACTTATTTCTTGCATTGTGCTCGTTCCATTCCCCGCGACCCTTATGGCTGGATCCCAATCGGATTATCCTATTCTTATCCGTTTCCTTCACACAGACACACCTATGTGTGTGTGTGTGTGTATGTATGTATGTATGTGTGTATGTATGTATGTGTGTGTGTGTGTATGTATGTATGTATGTATGTATGTATATGTATGTATATATCTCGTCTTCAGTCTATCCGTTCTATTTCCCTCCCGGAGCCATATCAGATTATTATCTTCCAGGCTACCTTCCCTTTCAAGACATCTCCTTTCCTTATTTCCAGATTCTCTCCTATCCTCTCTCATTTAAACCCTTTCAAATAAGATATAGGGGCCCAAATTCCCCCTCCGCCTCTACATTTGCATCGCATTGTGAACCGCCTAATCCCCTTCCTTTTGTTACCCTGTTTCCATCTTCCTTTCTCATCTTCTTCCCTCAATCACCGACCGTCATTAACCACTTCCCACATTCTCCTCAACTCTCCGCCTGCAAAACCCTTTAATATTCGTCATACTCGGACGTCTTCTTCCTTCCGAGGCATTAATCTCTTCCCCGCGCAGTCCGCCTTCTACTTAGACTAATAAACCCTGTGCACATCCCAGCGTTCTTCTTCCCTCCTCCTCCTTCTCTCCATTCCCTCATTTCCTTTTCCTCCCGCTTTATTCCTTCCATTTTCCCTAACTTTTGTTTCCCTTTCTCTTCCTCTCTCTCCCTCTATATCTCTTTATCTATATCTCTTTCTCTTTCTCTCCCCCCTCTATCTCTCCCTCTCTTTCTCTCTATCTCTCCCTCTCTCTCTCTCTCCCTCTCTCTCTCTTTCCCTCCCTCCCTTTCCCCCTTCTCTTCGCCCATCCATTCCACACATCTGTTCTTTCAAACTGATTTAATTCCTTACCGCCTATTTATTTCTTTGCTTTCGCCTTCCTCTTTCTTTCCCTTCACACTCTTATCTCTCCTCCTCTTCCCTCCTTCATTCCTATCCTTTCTACTTTCCTTTCCGGTTCTCTTCTTTCACTCTCTCTTTGACTCCCATCTTCCTTCAGTTTGCCTACGGGTTTAACAATTTCGCGTGCACATCTCCCGCCTTTTTCTGGATAAATGCCTCTTTAATCCCGTTGGCTGAGTGCTAATCCTTTAAAAAAAAAAGATTTTTTCTCCCATTTCCCCCCCCCCCTCTCCAACTTCCACTCCCGCTCAATAACTGCACACTCGAACGTTGCTTTTGTACTTTGCGGACAAATGGGTGAAAGAAGAGCATTTAATATCGGTCCTCCGTGTTAACCTTCGCCTAGCCTTCCCCTCCTTCTTCTCCCCCTCTCTCCTCCTCCCTCCCTTCTATTCCCCATTCTCCCGCGACTTTCAATTCCACGCTCCAATTACTTTAATGTTTCGCGGAACTTTAAACTAATGTCAAACTCCTCTCGGACGGAATTACGGCGCAATTATTCAATGTTCTCGCGAATTTATAGTCCGCGCACGTGTTTTCTTCTAGCTAATTTCATGGCGCACCGGAATATCAAAGTTGAGGGGCTAGATTTCCTTTACAAGAGGAAAATATTGCTCGATTAACGTAACGGCCTCCGTTTAAACTCTTATGGCCTTTAAAAACATTCTAATGAGTTGGAAGGGGAGAGATTAGTTGGAAGTTTATATAGGATCCATCTTGCTTTTGCTGCTTGAGGGATGAATACAGATTTAATGAACGTGCGGAGAAAGCGCGAAATTATTTTATACCTTGTTTAATCTATAGTTTACCGAAATGCAAGAAGTAATTGCGCAAAATAAAGTAAGTGTAGTGATGGTAATTAGGATTTTTAATATAAATCTATTGTTAGGCGAATGGAAATGAAATATTAATAAACATCACAGAGTAATAAAAAATAATCGCCCTGTTAATTCAAAAATTATTTTAGCCGATCAAAATAAACCCGCTTAAAATATTTCTTTATTTAAATGAAGTCAACCGATATAAACCTAAATATGTGGAATAAAATTTTCAAGAAAATTTGACAAACAAAATGTTTCTGTAACTTAGTGCAAATTACACTAAATAAAATAATCATTATTCCGGCTCCATTTTCTCCCTTAGAGTCGAGAACGTGGTCATACAGCATTTTTTCTTTCACCATAATTGTTTGTAAGCTATGCAACACCATTAAGTACATTAAACTTCAGTTGGTACACGTTATAAAAATGTGCATCGTAATACGGATTGTCTTGTCAAAAACGGCTTTTCCGGCTTTTATCGCGCGATATTCAAAGACCGAGAACAGCAGCGAAGGACGGGGGACGCGTTTATGCGATTGGAGCGATTTAATCAGCGAAAGTTCACCGGAAACTTCGTATCGCGCGTATTTGACCTCCATAACAAAGCTACCGCCGGCTTTGCGGCGCAGGAGAATCGTCTCTGCAGGTCATTGATTGCTTAATATTGACGACCGTTTTCCATTTTCTCCCATCAAACGGCTAGATTCCGAAGGCATTAGGGCAAAAATGTAACGCGCCGTCTGCAATAAAACAATTATTTCATAGCGATTCGGATGATTCATCGAACGACCGCTCTCGCATTATGTGCTATCGATGCAACGTAGAGGTTTTCGGCTTTTGGAATTTGGCCAAGGGAGCACGGTCTTTTATAGGCTCATCCATTCGATATTACGGTCAGGGAACTGCGATGTGAACAGCATTGTAATGTCTCGTTTATAGAGTCTGCCGAAAAAAGGGACAATCGACACGATTGTTTCGTCTGTCCAATGGACAATTCACGTTTGGAATCAAAATAATAAAGAGGATTTGGACTCCTCTGTGTAGTAATAAATGCTTTCACTGGTAAAGCACTAGTTTATTCTCTTTATTTTTTAAAAAATATACCTACTGATGTAATTTAAATTTATAAGATAATATCGTAGATTTAAATTAAATACAAGTAAATTAAACTGTGGCATTTGTATTTTCTTCAAAGGCTATAAAAATAATTACAAGTGTAACAGAAATAAATGACATTTGCTTACAACTAAAACCCAATCACAATAAAATCATCTTACATTAAAAACATTTTGACGTATGCTACATTCTTAAATTTAATATCCATATATTATTAATCATTTATTTATATTATGATTATACACTGGTTTTCCATAAACTTGTAATGTCTCTCATAATATCTTAGATAAGTAATTATTTATAAAACTGAGATCAAATGTTTATTTAAATAAATCGTTTGCAGCCATAATAAGAGCTCGATAATTCTTTAATGAACTGTTATATTTAAGTTGTATTTTGTTTATGTCTTATGCCTGCTAAATCCTTTCTAATTATTCTCTTAGCAGGTTGAGTGTTTTTGTGTCGAGATGCTTCGTGCAATTTGTCTGGCAGTGTTGTGCCTGGGATTATGTGCGCATGCGCAGAGGGCTCCGTGCTACGAATGTGAGGAGTACAAGGATGCCCACCCAGAATCAAATCCATACGGACAGGTGAGTAATTAAACTCATTTTCTCTTTTAGAAAGTCTATTGCAAATATATAATATTATTCTTATTTATGAGAAAACGAAGGAGTCAAAATACTAAAAAAAACATTACCAAACAAGTGAATAGAGCAGCTTTTATCAATGCTTATAGAAAATCTTGTTAAATAAAAATAATTCTGACTGGTCTAATAATTTAGTTTTAACATATTTATTTGAAGAGGTAAGGTATAGCAGAGTTAATAAGTTCATTAATTATTTAAATCATCCAAACCAGAAATATTCTTTATTATTTTAGTCACCACCAACTTAAATATACTATATTGAATCTCAAAACTTGGGGTGGCGAAAGGTTTTTCAAGGATTGCGAAAACGAAATATTTTTATTTTATCTTTTTAATTTTACAAATTTGTGTATTTAGAATAATATTGTTGTTGCCTAAATAAAATTGATAGTAACAATGTTTTAAAATTTATATTGCATTTCATATTTATCAGTCGATGGACGAGATTAAAGGAATCGCGATAATGTCGCAGACGCGAAAAGTTTAAGATCCGCCGTTCTATGAGACTTTTAGAAAATTACTTGTAAATACTACAAGCATAAATAAATCGTAACATATAAAGATAAACAAAATTTAGTAGGTAAATCGACTTTATTTTTTCATTCCTTGATATACTTAAACCGAATCTAAGCTTGCACACAATTTGATAAATGCGCTCACGCTGTAATATATTTTACCACAAGGTTTGGAAATCCATTTCCCAAGAAATGAATGACAAACATGCCTTGTGTTACGAATTTTTAAAATAAATGAGCGGGTTTCCTGGGCGACATGAGCCGAGCGCACCAACCCAACCCTTTCATAACACCACCTCGTTATGGAAGCGGTTCCTCTCTTCCGCATGTTTCATGTATTGGGGTTTTCGTTCAACGCCGAAACTCCATCCACGCGTCTGCCTTGTTCCCTTCCTCGTTCATCCTGGATCATTTTCTTCCTTCCCCATTCTCCTCCCCCCCCTCTCACTCTCTCCCTCTCCTTCCTTCTCTTTCACATACACACAGCCTTCCATTCGACCGGGAACGCTGCAGCCTAATTGGCTCTCAATCTAATCCTCTTTCCTCTTCTCTCTTCCTCCCTAATTCCCGAACTACATCTTCCTCTCAGCCTTCATCTCGCTCAACTTCCCCCCGCATACCTTGGGATCTCTTGTACTCTTCTCTCGCCCTAATTTGTTTTCGAGATAGACCATATTTCGATTTTTCTAACGCTCTTATCCATTCCCCAATGGATATCGGCATATTGGGCGCATTCCAGCACCCGCTAGCGCATAGCCACCCTGATTGTGCGTGCGAGTTATACCCTCAATTACCCTCATAATTCTTTAATCCTATCGTTCAAGTACTATGATATG
This sequence comes from Uropetala carovei, assembly GCA_036926305.1. Classification (NCBI taxonomy): domain Eukaryota; kingdom Metazoa; phylum Arthropoda; class Insecta; order Odonata; family Petaluridae; genus Uropetala; species Uropetala carovei. The sequence continues at coordinate 5,012,442 of JAXCHB010000118.1, read as the reverse complement.
TATGTTTGCACGCTTATATACTTTTAAAAGACGGACGTTCAATTAACTTCATTTAATAATTATGTTTAAATGTGTGTACTATATAAAAGTCGTTAATTTTTTAATCGTGGTTATCAAAGTTTTAAAAACTTAAATGAAAGTATGCTGCAATGAAATTATATATATTCAGCCTGCTCACTGATGTTCAAAACGTTTATCAGAAGAAAAAGTCAAGGTCGTCGTAATTAACGAACACGGCAAGTGCGATAAAATCTCCTTTCAAATAAATAAGCTGATTTATGTTTAACCCTTAATCTCATTAAAACATTTCTACCGAGATTCTTGCTTTAAATCACAGTAATTTACTCGTAGTCTAGAAATAGCGGCGATGACTAATTCTTAGTCTTTTTTCAACCCTTACCGAAGCTTTTATACCTCAAATTTTCATTTATCAACACAATTAAACGAAACCAATTTTTGTGAATGACGAGCCACGTTTTTTCAACGCCAAACAAGAAATAAAAAAAACGCCGCATTCTTTCGAAAAAAAATAACAGCGAACCCCGTGTACAAATCACAATAAGACCAATCGACCTTTTCGCGTCGCACTCACCCAACGCCCTCGTTAGTCGTCGTACCGACATGGCTTATCACTCCGCGCTCTTTCTTTCCTTCTCTCTTCCGTCAGATATCATTAGGTCAAGGATCCGTATCCTTTTTCGAAGCGATAGCGTTCGTTTTTTTTTCCCCTCCCATCCCTTCTCCGCATCCTCTCTCCTTTCATCTCACTACCTCGCGTTATCAACCATCGTCCCACATAATCCTTTTTTTTTTGCAGGTCAAACAGGACGAGCCCTTATATCCCTCCTTCGCTTCCTCGCATATTCGATCCATTCGAATGTTGCTCAACCGAGCGTTTCCTTTTCCTTGTTCACCTTGGGTAATTAGGCCTCGGGTAATGAGGGAGATGCTGATGCTCTCGCGAGGGTGCAATCAGCTGGAAGCGATTCCTGTTGCGAGGTTACCTCGCGTCGCTTTGGTTATCGGCGTGGAAGTGGAGTGGGGTATAAAGAGATAGAGAGAAGGAGAGAGAGAGAGTGAGATAGAAGCGAAGGCTGCGCGCGTTTTCCTGAATCTATTTTACGAAACGGGATGCGATAGCGCAATAAACCCTCTCGGTAGACTGAAACCAGATTATTTTTCGATTCCAAAAAAAAAGAGAGTCTTCTCAAAATTCAAGAGGAAAATCGGATCGCTTTTGCGAGGAGGAGGTTTAATATTCTTTTGCCTTCTTCGCCAATTAGCGAGGAATTTCATTTGCTCGTTTTTAATGGATTGTTTTTAATTAATTCATCAAGACGTTACTCGTGCTAATCGCTGTATTTCCGCCGTGTTTCTGGTCTCGTTTTCGTAAGATCTATTATCAGGAAAGCCAAAATAAAACAACAAATATATATGACCTCTCTGAAAAATCAATATTACCAGACATCAGCGCTAGATTTCCAAAGATCGTTGAAGAGACCTTTCCTTGAATACCGTAATTTAACTTTTGATTTTTCGAATATTCAGTTATATTAATTTAATTATTCTTCGAGCGGTGTTAATATTATGAATAATTTTATATTCGTTGACAATGAAATCTTTGTCGTGCTTGGAATGAAAGCAATTTCAAGATATGTACATCAAAATATAATCCCCCTTTAAAATTTTACATAACAAATATAAAATATTTAATTATCCATATCGAAAACTAAGGTAATATACGGTATTATATTATGACCTCATTCACTCTATGCACAAAAGCAGAAAAAGTAACACCGTACTCTCAGATTAGTTAATGTGCCGGAATAATTACTAACCTAACTCAATTCATCCTGGTATCAATTTATGGAAACGACGTCCACCTTTCGATATTTTGTAAATTATCAATAGCGGGGAAATTTTCGTGGAAACGTCATGTCGCGCTGCTTGTTACCTGCGATCTCTAAGGGGATAGAGAGGAAGCCTTTTCGTATTTATTCATTTTTTAGATCTTTTCTGCATTAATTACATCAAACCTCATGCATGGAGACTTGCTCACGGTAATTAACTAATAAAAATATTAAAACATGGAACGACATAGGAGAGGGAAAATGACACTAACGAGGGCGGATTGAAAAAACTCAGGCAATAAAAAAGAAAATTTGGGAAGAGGGAAATTTGGAAAGAGGAAACGGAGAGAGAGTAGATGGAGTAAAAGAAAGGGGAGAGAGGGATGGGAGGAAGATAGAGATAGAGAGAGAGAGAGAGAGAGAGAGAGAGAGAGAGAGAGAGAGAGAGAGAGAGAGAGAGAGAGAGAGAGAGAGAGAGAGAGAGAGAGAGAGAGAGAGAGAGAGAGAGAGAGAGAGAGAGAGAGAGAGGAAGAGAGTGAGGAGAGCCATCAATTTCAAAAGCTCCCTTTCTCAGACCACATCCACCCCAATCACTTCGTGTTATATCTTCCAAAAACCAACTCAAAACTAAATCTAACGTAGTCAGCGGCCGGCCATCCTTAACGGAGGAGGGGAGCAGTTCGCCCTTATTATCCCCCTCAGCTCTCCCACAAAAAAACTCTCAATTCATCTCCTTCTCGGTCTCATACATTACATTACCCTCTTCGTCACCTTCTCTTTTCCCCTGCTCCATTTTCCTCTCTCCCTGTTCCTTATCTTATTCGCCCCATCTCTCCACACACCGCATTCCCGAGTCCATTTAATTTTCATCCAGATTTCCATAAATAAATATGTATGTGCGTGCATGAACACACGAACATCTGACTTAAGGCGAGGTTTTACCTTGTTTTTTAATCAAAGATTTGGTGTAGTCTTATTTTCGCAAACAAAAACCTAAAAAATAATAGCCCTGATTTTATGACCAGTTTTACATGGTTTACATCGTATTTATCTTTGCATACTGTGAGGATAATTTTAAGAAATTTAATTCATAAATAATTAATAAAATTATTTGCTTCAGAAGCCTTATATTATTTTTTCGTCCAATGTAGCTTATGTGTAGGGGGATCGTTTTATATTCGAGGTATTGTTTTAGTCGGGTAAATACACAGGGAGATACAGGGCACTCAGAATAGGTTCGTAGCTAAAAATGTATTTCTAATTATTTATAATTTTCCAAATAGTAGTTTCAGTGTATTCCATTTTCTAAAAAAAAACTAAATTCCATCGGTGTTAAATAAAGTCATCTGCTGACTCAAAATAAAATATAAAAACATCTGAAAACGGCCATACGTTTTGTTTTCAGCGCTTATTCATCAACTTCCTTCGGCTTCTTTCACCCGTATTCTCAAAATATCATATCGGCAAATTTGTCAGCATCATCATCAGTAAACTACAGATAGGTTTGTGTTTGTAGTTTTCATGCGCACGCATTTCGTGGTGGATCATTTCGTCGCATTCATTTTGTCGCACACATTTCGCCGCAATGCTATATTGTCATATGCTCATTTCGTCGCAGTTCAGTTTGTCGTAGCCACATAATGTCGCATTATTTTTTAGTCGCATGCGACTAAACAATAATGCGACATTATGTGGGGAGTTTCTCATATTAAACTGACATGTCCAAACGAATACCATGAGAACTTCGCAATAAATTGCGATATTTTTAGGATGGTCCACCGCCGAATGAGCGAGGTTTGGACTACTGTCAAATTGCCGTTGTCATTTGCGACAAAACGCATGCGACTAAACAATAATGCGACATTACGTGTTTGCGACAAACTGAACTGCGAAGAAATGAGCTTAAGACAATATGTAATTGCGGCGAAATGTGTGCGACAAAATGAATGCGGCGAAATGATAAGGATCCGTAGTTTTAACGGGGTTCTGCGCATTCTCTTTTATTCTGTAAACTTCTTCAATTATTGATAGCTCTCTATGAGAAGTGCACCATTTGAATCTTTTATTTCCAGGATTTCCGATATTCACACCTTTATGGTACCTATTTTCGAAGAATTCCCATTCAAGTACGACATCCTATTTTTATTCACAAGTATTAAACCTCTGAAAACTTCTTCGTTTCTTACTAAATCCGACCTTTTTATTTTCAGTACCCGACGCCGCGTCAACATTTCGATACTTTCCAGGTTATTATACAGGTACATATATAGTTTTACCCCTAAACGCGTATATATATGAATATCTGTGTTTGTATGTACATACATATATACAGACGTATTCCACTTGTTCCTCTTCAAGACGAAAACCACATGCCAGTACTTTAACTTCGGGACGTACACTTCTTTCTCATCTCACCCCTAACAAAACTCCCAAAAGTGAAGGCGTATCCATACCAGACAACCTTCTCTCAACCCTCCAAATTCTCCCTTTCCTCTCATCTCCCCCCTTCCTCCCTCCATTCCTCTGCGCCCCCTTCACTCATTTCCCTCGTCCCGTTTCAGGATCGTCGGCTTCCAATTCCACTATCTCTCTCTCTCTCGCGTTCCATCTCGTCTCATTTCCCGCAAGGCTTCTCGACAAACCACGTCACTCACGCTTCCAGCTCACTCACTCACACACACACACACACAAATTCTGTCACCTCCACTCTCGCCGTCTTCAGACCCCGTCATCTTCATCACTCTCAGCCAAAGGTATTCTGATTCATCCCATCTCTCCAACACCCATGCCCGACCTTCATCTCTTTATTTAACCTCTCTCTCTCTCTCTCCCTTAAGACGTTTGGTCCTGTTTCTTTCTTTCCCGATCTCTTCCTCCGTGTCGCACCTGTTTTTTCTCTTTCCTATGGCGACTCCGCTTTTCCGACCTCTTCTCTCTTCAAGGCGATGTGCGGCGTCTCTTTTTTCTTCCGGCGTCTCGGCTCCTTTTCTTGGAGGGCCTCCTTCCGCTTCAGTTTTTCGTTCCTCCGTGCCTTTTTAATAATTTCGGCATTGCGCCTACGTACGGACCATTTCGCGCGACCTGAAGTTTGAAGTTTAATCGTTACTTGACAGAGGGCGAAGCTGATTCTTTAGGAAGAGGGCAATGCATCCGAGGAGCACAACGCGGTGGCGCTTTTTCGGAAGGATTTTACGGGAAGAAAGGAAATGTGGAAATAACTGAGAATAGGCTCTCGAATTCTGTAGAAGTTATTTATCTGGGTTTGGTAATTAGTAAATTTATATTAATTGAATCTGTTATTTGAATTGGCGGAAAAAATATATATTTAAGTATTTTAAAATTTGCATCCTCGTAGAAAAATTCGGTATTTTCAAATTTTGTATTAACTCCGACTACATTCTCGTAAAAAATTGAGATTTTGGTTTTTCATTTTACCTATGTAAATTAAAATTTTGATTTTTTCCAAATAAGACGTAAGAGTTTGATAAAACCTTTAATATCCACAAATTTGGTTATAATAGAGATCTTATTGGTTACAAAGTGCTTAGTCAAATGGTTGCCAAGTTTTTTTTAGGTGCAGCACCCTTGCAAAGATAAACTGGCTATCGCGCCACCCCCAACTTCGAACAATGTTTTATGTTTAAACATAAGGGTATCACAAAACATTGACGTATCAATGTCGATATTAACCACGAGGAATTTATTAGAGGAAATATTATCGCTCAAACGACACCCCTAAGAATCAACTACGGCACCTCAGCGTGCCGCGGCACCCAATTTGGAAAACACTGGTTTTGTGCATATAATTTCATCATCAAACCTGATGCAATAACTGAGGGATGGTCAGCCTGCGTGATATATATCAGAATCACAAAATTACGTATCCGGTGGAAAAAAGAGATCAAACCGCCAAGCCTCTTAACATTCAAGCCCAGTTTTCCTCGCAGAGAGTGACGTCACACTCTCAAATATATTCCGCGCCACCAATGAGTCGCGCGAATGCTATCACGCGGATTTGTGTTTGTTTTTAAAGGAAGGACTTCACTTCTCTCAGAGTTCCGTGATTTTTACTGCCAAAAAAAATAACAAAAATAAATGTGGAGGGCGCGCACACGATCACTCACTTGTACTCTCCGCTCTGAGCCTCTCCCTCACTAGTTCCTTTTCTCTCCGTATCTTTCTCCCTTTCGGTGTATTTTTTTTCTTGAAGAGTGAGGACGAGGGCGTGGAATAACCCGCGAGAGGACCGCCGTTGGCATCCGCAGTGCGGAAGGCGTGTCATTCAGACTCGCGGAGGATTAGAATACGACACCGAGGCAACAAAAGATACAATTTGCGCGCTCCTTCTCCTGCCACGACTTCTCATGCGGTCCACATTTGGGTAAGAGCCAGACGAGGTTTTTCTCTCCCTGAACTGAAAAACTAAACGGAATCGCGTCTCCTACTTCTCCGCTGGAGCCGCTATTGTGGCGATGAAGTGGCACATAAACCGGAGGTGCCGGGCCATACATCGTCTTAGTGGCGTATGCCTGCTCAAATTCTTTCGTCATTTTTATTTATAAAAAAAAGCTTGAAAACATCGTTATACTGATTTTTAAAATAAGCTCAATAACAGTAGCAAATGACAGCGTGTATGCAGGTCCTTGTTAGGATTTAAACCCGCGGTCTTAAAACTGCTTGGCAAATAAGCCTCCCACTGTTCTGCAAAAAAATGCAAGGTAATACGTTATTAAGGCAGGTCATAAAAGAATTTCGGGGTTCATGTAATGGCTTGCATCAAAATGAAAAAATACGTTTCCCAATAGTCATAAATACGTTCTCTATTGAGGAAACAGGTGAAAAAATTTGCCATGACCGGGAATCGAATCCGGGTCTTCCACACGCCGGGCGGATATTCTACCACTGAACTACCGTGGCAGACTAATTCTCCTGCTTCAGAACGGGAATGTTCCCTTCTTATTAGTCTGCCACGGTAGTTCAGTGGTAGAATATCCGCCCGGTATGTGGAAGACCCGGGTTCGTATTCCCGGTCATGGCAGATTTTTTCACCTGTTTCCTCATTTCACATCATAACAGTTCATGCCTGTCGCATAAGAATCTTCGGATCATCCTTTCTATCAATTTACGTTCTCTATTAGAGACTACAACAGATAAATCGTCACGAACGACAGCTGCCCTGTACCCGAAATATTACGTCTCTGCTTTCACCAGCCAATTTTTCAGCTAATATGTAAGAACATAGTTTCTCAATTGCAATGCTCAATATGCATTTCCTTTCCTCTCCTTTAACCGGGCAATTTGTGTTCGTCAATTCGGTTACGCTCATAGACACGAATCGTCCCATTACTATGGGCCTTCAAATCGAATGTGAAGGTCCATAACAGTTTTGTCAATGGCATTGAATGTGGGCCCAAGAAATGAGATGCCATACGAGAGAGAATGCATTACGGAGGAACTTTCCCTCCGAATGGAAGGGTAGAGAAATGCGGACACGAGGGTGGAATATAGGGTTGGATTTTACGGGAGAATAAGGGCGAGATAAAAAAATAAGGTGTTTCGGGCGCCCGAATGGAATGGCAGGAGAGGGAGACATTTCGAGATTGCGCTTTGAAATGAAAATGGAAGGAAAACGACCCAGAGGAGAGAGTGAGAGAGATATGGAGGGCGGGAGAGCTGAGTTGAGACGGGATGTGCTTGGGAGAGAGTGTGTGAGAAAGAGAGAGAGAGAGAGCGATGAAACGGGAACGAGTGGATAGATAGAGACATGAATGGTGGTAACGACGAGAAAGGCAGGAATCGAATCCGTGAAATGGCCCATTTGACCAGAGGTCTACAATAAGTTTGTTAGGAAAATCTACGCTGTTTACTAAAACGTGATTATCTTTTAACACATTCAACATCCATCTTTCCCTTAAAATATGTAATATATTTTAAGGTAATCTTTTTTTGAAAACAATGTGTGAAATCTGTTTCTGTTCTTACCTATTGATACAGAGCGGCGAATGAGTCGCTGATATTCAACTCTTCTTTTTTTATACTGTGTAAAAATGCAGGGAAATTAACCTATTCTTTTTTACGATCATAAAATTGTGTCGAATATATTTTAACTGAGAAACTTACGCTTACTTTCTTCATTTTGAAAACACTCCAATGCAATTTCCATCTCCTCAGCCTCTAAACACTCTAAAGTTTCCATAAATCTAAATATGATGTGTAGGAAATCCCGTTTCATGATTACGCTTCGAAAATTAATCGTCAGCATTCAAACTAAAGCCGTATTTAGCTTCTCATGACTCAGGTCAGTACTAAGAATCTCGAGAGGATAATTATTTCTCTGGAAGCAAATCTCAGTGCAAATTTTGATCAAATAGTGTACTAAATGTTTAAAATTTGTGTAACACAGCTAAAATAGACTTCCAGTAATTAGATTTCTTCCTCTTTTTCTTGCGGCCTGTGAAATTTAGTTTCACTCGTTGCCTGGAAACTCAATTTTGCTACGTATTCTAAGCTCTGAAATAAAAATCCAAATTAATGCAAAAACTAATGTTTCATTTGTATGCGTCGTGGTAACCGGGTTTCCTCTAGGTTATATGAGTAAGCGTCCTTAAATCCTATAAGAATCCCTGCTTAAGCCTCTCAGATTTTATGGGAACCTATGTTAAGACCTTCATGAAAATCTCTTCGAAAGTTCGCGTTTACTTCGAACACTAAACTCGGAAAAAGTACCGAACTATTGTTACGACGATAACTGTAGTAAAGCGGTTTCTTTTACTGCGAACATTTTAAAATGTCCTAAATATATTCACGCATAATTAATTATTCATACTTCTACAGGCAGGTATGCATACGCAGGGCCTAAGAGAGGTGAGATGGGGCCCGGGTCAATCACAAATGTGGGGCCTCACCCCACTCCGAAAGCCATACAAATATATGAATAAAATCAATAAAACATAAATTTTGGGCGCCCCTCTGGGCCCGGGGCCCAGGGCAAATGGCCCTTCTGGCCCCCCTCTATCTGGCTCTCTGCATACGTATACATACAAACGCACACATGTTCGTAATGAGTGCGCGGTTTCTTATTCGCATTCTCTAGTTAACAGAACTTTAAAATACACACTGAGTCAATCGGTTCCACTTTTATATTTTGTTTCATATCTGGGATGAAATATATCATAAGCGTCGAAATAAATAATCTAAAGCTTTAACATTAAAAAGGAAACTTTCGAGAACGTCACGCTTCGGAGAGAATCAATTATAAAATACAAATTGCATCTCCTCTTCCTTCCTTCCCCATTTCAATGCAAAGCATGTCCCGTCCCGGAGGCATGTGCCTTCGGCTGATTTCCAAGGTTTAGAGCGGTGGTTTTAAGGCGTAAGGAACGGGTTGAAGGGTGGGAGACAGATGAAATTGGAGGTGCAGGGGAAGGGAAATTACGGGAAATTGTGTTCCCCTGAGGCGATGGTGGCTCCTTGGAAGGCTCGGGTCCCCTTCTCATTCTTGGAAACGACATCCTCTCACGAATGCTCATCCCTCCCATTCAAAGGCACTTGACCTAACAGGCTTCTCTCCTTCCCTCACCCCTATCCCTTCCCCCTCTGACCCGCCCTCTTTGCTCCGCTTCCTCCTCTATTCACCCACTTAAGCCATTTCCATAAACAGCAGTTCAAAAAATGAGGGAAGAGATTCAAAGAGCTTAAACTTGCTTAATAATATGGGTCTTTTATTTATTTTTATTGTCGGGAAGTAAATGAAAACCTGAGCTTCCGGAGATTAGTAAGAAGTAATTTCGTTTCGGGAAAAATAATTCTTTCGACGTCGCATCCCATTAAATATGAAGATAATCGGTCATAACTGGCAACTTTACCTATGTTAAACCAATTTTATTGTAATTACGCTGTTACGATGACACATTAACACAAGAAAAAAGAAACATAAATGGTATACGAAGTTAAATAACTTTTTTAACCATTTAATAATGCACGACTTAAATTAATCTTGGAATAATAGGCGATCATTAAAGGTGATAAATCATCAAAACAGCTACGCACACTATAACAGAAAAACATTTCCATCTTTATCATTTTGAAGAAAATTTTTGTTAGATTAATTAAATTGTGCAATTTTGTATTGTAATTTTAAATTATGGGAAGTTTAACCTTTGAAAAGCGAGATTTTTAGTTAGCAATTACTGCTGCACTGAGGTCAACTTGTTATACTATTAACAAAAAGAATTCTTGTTCATATTCAAAATACGAAAAAGGTTTATGAATCGAAATCAATTGTTTTATTTAATTATTTACCCATTTGGAATGTTAATATTAAATTTTTTATTTATCAAAGGAACAAACGGATACGGCACCTAAGTTTTGAGAAATATTTTGTGTGCTGACCAGTGTATCATTTATTTTAAATGCATAATATTTCATAAAACCTCCAGTTAATTACGACTACGAAATTATTTATTCTCTCTTTTTAAAATAACAAGATATACTAAGCGAGAATACGCAAATTCATATTCATGAAAATTTATATTCAGTTTAATTACCATATTCATTATCAAGACTTATTCTCATGAATCCGGCGTATGCCAGCGCTATTATCCGATCAAAGCTGAATAAAAACGATCTTTCTTGAATATTATGTACTTTGGCCTGCAATGTTCGTAGAATCCGAATAATTTACTATTACTTGTTCAAACAAACTCCTTGAGAAACTCTACAGTATTAAAGTTTTGGTTCAAAATATGTATTGTCGGGGCTAACAGAATACTTTAAAAACATCATTATCGAGAAAGTTATGAATATAGATGTTGAAAGGAAACATGAATTATTCAAAATCGCTTAAAAGTTGTGCAGCGTTATACTAGGTGATATTAGATGCAATATTATGTCAGGTGATGAATAGAAAATTGTAACCAAACCTGTTATTAAGCGCGGAAGATAAATTCACACACATATACCAGACTATACACCAGTGGTTCCGAACCGAAGTGAGGTGGAAGTTACTTATGGTTGGCGATCAAGTATGCGTAGATGATCTTTTTATGATTTCCTACATTATTTTCAGCCAGAAATATATCTTACAGGATGGAAAAACACCAAAAGCACAATATGTTCAAAAACAGATGAGTGGATAAAGAGTTTCTTGCTTTCTTCGGGTAGGTATAACATTTCCATAGAGTTTATTTTTGGAATCCTTCTCCCTTCACATTGTTTGCCATCAAGCCAATTAAAATATCTACTAGCTTAAATCATAGGCAATATTGTTATAACAACCTGAGTATGAGTTTCATGTGGCTTTCAATACCTGAGTGTATAATTTGTAGGGACAGGTTTTACAATTGTGTTCAGATACCAAACAAGACTAAAGCGCCATTATCATCGAAACATTAGCACTTACGAGGCTAGAAAAAAGAAATATTGAAAAACAGTCCTTAAAATTTTAGAAAAAGCCTACATTTTCGATAACGCACAGTAGGCAAGTATGTTCTCCCGGAATTAATTGCGAAACAGAAAAACGTACTTCATTCGATAAGGCAATGGAGCCCAAACTTTTTTATGCCAAGGGCTACTTTCATTCTGTAAAATGTTTTGCGGGCTACTAAATTTTTTAACATAAACTTCACCGTATTATAACTTTGAGTTAAACGCAAAAATTACTATAAAAGAATGCGGTTATTATACACCATTTATGGAAATTGACAAAATAAATAATGGCTAAATTCATTCTTCAATTAAACGATTATGGGCGCGTTTACAGTGTATATCTTTAGCCAGTGATTGGTTATTGGACTTTTAACTCGATACCGAGAGGCGTAAACAATCTTTAAGATATTCATTGGTGAGTGCATTTCTGGTCTTACAATTAGATTAAATTAGAATCATATTAAAAAATATCAATTCATATATAAGTGAAGAGAAAACACGCTTTCAAAATAAATGCAAGCTTTTTATATTTTAAAAATTTTCAGATGAAACAAACATTTGAATCGTTATATCTTGCTTGCAACTCTATATCGTTTTGCAACATATTTAATATTTCATTTTCCAGATCTATTGCATCCATGTTGAACATCTCCTATTTTTCTAGAAATTTCTTCAATGTCATTTTCGGCGAAAAAATGTTACAATGTGCTAGAGGTTTTTAAAATCTAGAAAACGTCCTTCGAATTCAGTTTTTTTAATTTTTCTATCATCTCGCTGCCCCCGCGGGCGACTCCAATCTTCCTAAAGGGCGGCCGGTCTCTCGCGGGCGACGTAGTGGGCACCCATGCGATAAGGTATAAATTTTTAACATGTTAATTTTTATTTGCATATGATGGGAGGGGAGAAAAGGAAAGGTGAAGAGCCCAACTTTCTCTTAAGGTTACTTGGTGAAAATGAAGCTGAAAATGGGGTGACGCAAGAAAGAATAGGCCGAGAACCACTGCTATAGGAGGAAATATTAAATGTTAGAATCAGCCGTGGTAATTAGAAGAAAGTGAATGTCTATTCTCTCTATAACTGTTCTTCTGTCTGGAGATCGGATTTTCTTACCAGGGAATCTTTAAAAGCTATTTTAATTAAAGTTTTAGAAAAACAGCTCTCTACTAGAAACACTTCATAAGAGTGAATAATCTAAAAAATAGAAGTTCTGACACTCAAATTATTAGTTCGAGGAAGTTCGGTACCCTTTACGTTGTTGCCTAGTTGCAGCGACGGTAATGAGATAACACTACAAATAACATGCCATATCCAATTTTTCGCATTTTATGAAACAACTCATAATTTTTTTCTTTGAATATATCCTCTCCATTGCGTATTTTCATTTAATTAAAATTACAAAACTTATTTACTTTGAAATTTTTTTCATGATAAATAATGCTACCTCAATTGTAATATAATATTTTAAAGACCGAACGATTAATTCTACCGTCCAATTCTTATTTGATGTATTTAAAGAATGTGCACGTATACACTGTAGAATGGTAAGCGATACAACGAAACCGGCGAAGCCAAATCCAAATGCCGCCTTAAGTCAACATCAAGGGCAGGGGCGAAAGGGCAAAGAGAAGCAAGTTGAAGCGGAAGAGGCAGAAAGGTCGAGAGAGAGAGACTAGAGGGAGAGTAAAGGGAAAAGTACCACACGGTGTGGAGCAAAGAGAGAATAATATAACAGAGATAAGGAGAACCAGAGAGATAGAGAGAATATGAGGAAAAGATAGCGGAGGAATACAGAAAGGGGGAGGAATTATAAAGTAAAAAACGACCTTGAACGTCCTCTTCCCACGACGAAAATCGCGACTATGACGTCAGAAAAACATTGCACAAGGAAAATAAGAGATTGAAGATTCGGCGGTCGTAACGACTATGGTAATCCAATTACTTCTTGCAAACGAGTCATCCGCCCGTAACTCTCCATTGATATTCCGCTCAGCCTCTTCCTCCGCATTCTCTTTCTCTCTCTCTCTCTCACAGACACACGCAAACTCTTTGTCCCACGAACAATCCAACATCCTCCGTCTCTCCTTCCACACTCCTACCCTTCGCTTACCATGGACATTCCCCAACATGCCCCGTTCCCAACCTCCGCAATCCTACACCCTCTCTCATAATGCTCATCTGTTTCCCGGAGGAGGAGGAGGAGAAGAAGAGAGGGAGGGATAGAGGGAGGGATAGAGGGAGAGAGAGAGAGAGAAAAGGGTGGGTAGGGATATTTTACTCCGTCCCGGCATTCTTCTTTTCCCCTTAAGGGATTGGGCGGTAGGAGGATAGGTCCAACTCCCGTCGAAAACCCTTCAACCCTTCACCGTCCTATCATCTTTCCTAACTCATCTCTCCCTCTGCTGCCCTCCTCCCCTCTCTCTCTCTCTCTCTCTCCCCTCCCTCTCCTTTCTCTCTTGGCTCTCTTTGCCGCTAGCACCAGTAGTAGCCCGGTTCTTTTTTTTTATTCCGCGTTTAAAACTCTGGAAAGAGAACTCGGAAATTCATTTTATTTCCCTTTCTTGCCCTAACGCACTCTCTCCAACTCTTCCCGGCAGGGTCCACGGCACTGACTGTTCACTTTCTCTCTTTTCTCTTGCCGTGACTCGTGCCTGTTTCATTCCACGCTCTTTATGTAGAAAGTCAAATGTAGCGTCGGAAATGCGATTGTCGATACTAAACAATTAATGTGGGAATTAAATACTTCCGGTGGATAACGTAGGTCAAAGAAGTGGAAAAATCAGCTCCCCCAGACTTACTTAACTGCTTAGTTAAATATTGCACGCGATCGAAATGGGATTTTTTGCTAAGCAGTCGCACCATTGAAGAAAACAGTAGGCTTGCGTTGGGCTGTTTAAATTATTTACGGCTGCAATTTAGACGCTTTTATTTAAAAAGTTCTTTTCAAGTTTACGTCGGTTCTTAATTAGCTGGACCAGTGTGACTAATGCCGGAATTACCCATTTTCAAACTTTAGCCGTAATATTTGCAGTGGAATTTGGCAATAAAGAGAACTCGGAAAGGAGAAAGTGTTACTGGCAGTAACCGTTTCTCGTTATGTCGAAAAATATGTTACGTCGAATAAGAACAGGTTCTGAATGAATCCGTTACAATGGATATGAGAGATTATTTAACTTAATAATTCAATAATACTCGATCTTTGTTACACGTATCTAGTAATTTATTTCACAAGTTAAATAAGAGGTATATAAATATACATGTACCTTATTTGGAGAAATTGTCATCCCTAGTACTCGATTCGAAGAATTACACCTATTAATCCTTTTAAAGTAGCTTTCGCCCAACATCCTTTCCGAGCACAGCACTGAGCTTTTATGAGCGTTATTTTTTACCATTTATTTCTTCCGCAACGTTTATGATAGCGAATAATGCCCAACATTGCAGGTGGAGAAATATTTCATTTGATAACAGACACAATGAACAAACAGAAACACACGCTATGAAAATTTAAATGCGAGTGATGGCTCTCTAAAAGACAGAAAGGGAAGGATTTGGAGTGAGTTTGAAGCAATGCGGTGAGGGTAAACAGGTACGGAAGCAAGCAGAGTGGAAGATGCGGAATGCTGACGAAGAAAAAGTGCTCACCAAAGGGTTGTGTTGCTATTAAACGAAAAGTGTTATCACTATAGACTGTTCACTATCTAAAGTCTCTTGGCCTTCATAGAGCAAGTAGCCAATCACGAACGTTTCCCCTTCCATCGCCCCTCACAACTTTCGCGCGGGGGGCCAGATACCCAATCACGAACAGCAACAGCAAGGAAACGGCGGTAGAAATGGCAACGCAGACCAATGTGAACGCTTCGAAATCAAGAGTAACACTGAGTTCCCCCCATTACCCTCCCAAACGAACCGTATCCTATTGGTTGCTGCTAAGTGGCGTACGCCCCGTTTTCAAGGCCAAGAGATTTTAGATAGTGAACAGACTATAGCATCCATCATAGAAACTTCAGTTTCCGAATTTGCTTGAGGACGCAAGTGTCAAGGTCTCCGAGTAAACACCTACCCGGTAATTCAAATATTTACTTAGGGTAACCATGAAAGTGCTGTATCCGGGAAAGTTTACGTTGAGTTTTATGAACTCCAAGTCTTTCGCATTGAAATGCTCATTATGTTCGTCAACTCACCTTTCTTGTGGACTTTATAAGCGAGTTCCCTCATACATGAACGTGTGCGTACGTGTTTTGGCGGGTGCGTGTATCTCTGCATGAATATGCGCGTAGGCTTAAATATCTTCAAAAGCAACTTCGTCATCCATTAAAATTCCACATCTGGGTGAATGCGTTGTGAAAATTCTCCCAAAATAAAGTTTCTCCAACGAATTCCCGTCTGGCCCTGCGGTTTTCCCCCTCCTTCGGACGTCATTTTTACCTCGGCATTCGAACATGACGCATTTATATATGTACAAACACACTCCACCGCGTTCACTCACGCGTCTATATATACATACCTCTCAGCTCCCTCATCTGCGAAAAAAATCTCTCTTTTGTAAAAAGGACTTCCTTTTTTTTTTTGCTGCGCCCCTCCAACTGAGGTCTTAAATTCCCGCGGAGAAAAACCTCTGTTCCAGAACTCCGATGCTGCCAACTTATTAAGAATGGAGAGGGAGAGTGGAAAAAATGTAGGAATCCGTTCGTTGGTAGGGGTTACGCGGAATGGTTTTGGAATATCAAAAAAATCACGATCTTTAAAGCGATAAAGAAGAAGTGTCAGAAACATTCTGCGTTTTTTTTATAGACCTCCATCAATCAATCCGATGGGGTATTTTTTATACTTAATTCGATTTTCCATATCGCCAGACCCTATAATGCTAGCAAGCATGAAAAAATCGGTGTTTATGGAATCGAATCGGTTTCGAGGGTTCAGAAATCAATTTAGTATTTTCGTCGAGGAGGCGATGAATTTAATGCTCGTGAAATTCTTCGGGTGGTGGAAGAAACGCGTAATGTAAAATATTCAAGGTTTATTTTCAAGAAGTAATAAATCGGGATTCGTTCTTTGCAGCTTATGTAATCAGAGTATTACGATTTGCCGAGTTCCTTTTATCGTAACGTGCGAGATTCTGATATTGATCAATTCGACATATAACTGCATTGATACGGAATCGTTCTTTCTCCAGAAACATGCGCTGGTGTTTTTAAACCATACGTTTTTCTTTTATGTTTGGGAGGTTTGACTTATGCCTTAAGGGAGAAAATAGATAATTCAATGTCATCCTCACGATAAATGCCATGCTCTTGGCGTCAGAAATAGGTGTCGGGCAGTCGGATGTACAATATCATATTCCAATAACTATTAATCTAGATTGCGAATAAAATTAACAGTTGAGATTATTTATAATTTTTACTCTCATAAATGTCACTATATATTTCATACTCATTCACACGAAAAATACAGTCACATAATTCGTTAATCCATATCATACTTAGACGAGTTAAGGCGAAAGTATTGAATCATCTCTTAAAAAGCTATATTATGTCTGAAGGAATATTCTTTCCTTTAAAGAATCGCATTTTTCACGACGCCATCCTCCGTCCTCATCTGGCCCTCTTCCGAAAACGCCGTTGTCTTTAACCATACGGTTCGCGCATGTATTTTATGCGCGGAACATTTTATGCGGCAGTACACACACACACACTTATATATACACACACTCACACCCACCCACCCTTCTCTCCATATAAGGAATAAACAACCGCCAAAAAGGACACAAACGAAAGGCAAAAAAACATGGGAAAGCGGATGATAAGATATATAAAATGAGGCGAGACCCCTTTTCCTCTGCGCTTCTTGCGCGCGCTATTTCCATAAAAAACGAAGGAAATAAGGAGGAAAACGCAAGAAGGATAGCGGGAAAAGATGAATGAGAGTGTTTGGTGAAGAGAGAGAAAGAGAGAAAGATGAGGAGATATAAAAGAGAAATAGTGCTATAGCAGAAAATAAAATGAGAAACGCGTATGCGCAGCAAAGAGAAGACGAGTATGGTATAAAAGCATATATATATATATATATATATATATATATATATATATATATATATATATATATATATAAACTTACGGAAGAGGGAAGGTAAATGAGGATATTTAGGGCAACTAGGTGTTGAAGGAAACCCAGTGAGCACTTACCGGAAGGAGAGCCGCTGGGGTGTTAGGGAGACACATTTGTAGAAGTTAATGGAGCTTTCGGGATGATTATATATATATATATATATATATATCTTGCTTATCGTTTCCTCCTAGTCTATGATTCCTTTAGGCTTACCTCTCACCCCATCCACCAAAAACACGCCTCACCTTTCTTGTATACTCTCATTTCTCTCGTCGCCATTCTCTCTCTCTCTCTTTTCCTCTAAACTGCACGCATTAACCTCTTTTGTCTTATTCTCACCTCTTTAACCTCATCATGTCCATTTATTTCTGCCGCCCTCTCTCTCTCTTTTGCCATACATCTTCACTAACCGTCGTCTTCTGTTTTATTTCTACCTCACGTATTTCGTCTCCCTCACCCACTTATATATCTCTCTCTCTCACAAACACACGCATTCTTTCTCTCTCAAATTCCGCCCCTTTTATCTCTTTTTTTCCTCCTCTTACTCCTCATTCAAGGGACTCGTTCGAATTCCATCCCAATCGCCTACGATTTGTTCGCCACATAGACCAATAAATATTCATCATATCTTTGCGATTGACTGTTTGATCCAAGTCTAAATGGTCTTGTTTTATATAATGTCGCGAGGGATTTTCTTTTTCGGATCAACGAAAAAAAATTTGCTCTTCATTGCGATATTCTTGCGGGGTAGAAAAGGACGTATGTTTTCTTAGGATATTGTTTAGTTGATGTTTATATAATTTTAAATGTCCTTTAATAGTTTTAACCCGCTGTTTTAGTGAAAAATTCTTCTCTTGTAAATTTCTCGCATCTAAAATGTTATGTCGTTGCCACTTAACTAAACCATAATTAGGTATTTAAATAAGTAGGATACATGGGCAATCTACGTTAGCTACTCGCAGTAGATACCACCGAAGAGGATGAAAAAAATAATCGTAAAACCGGTAAATACCATTAAGTATGCACGAAAATCATAAAAATCGGTTCCGAGTTAAATAACAAATAAATAAGACAAGGAACACAGAAAAACTTCATAATCCCATAATAACCGGTAATTTTATTAATTCCTATATATTTTATATATTTTAAAAGATACTAAAGTAATTCTAGATTTAGCATCGCCTACTTTTTTTTCGCAAAGAACATTTTACATCGGCAAAACGAGTTATGTAGTTTCTTGAAAATTACGGCGTTATTTCCAATGCCTCTCACATAATTCCGTATCTCTTTCTTTCTCTCTCTCTCTCCTCGGCTCATTTCCAACTTTATCTTCTTCACTCTTTCGTCTCATCTCATACTCTCTAAAGGGCTAATAGCTGTATCTTCTGGCATCCATAAAATCGTGGCAACAACATTATCATCGTAACCCTTCTTCTTCCTTTTCACTGGCTCCAGTCACTTTTCTTTTCATGAATAATCGCGGCTTTCCTATTCGCTCTTTCTTTTAAGGACACGAAGGGAATTCACTTTCCTCCCTCAAAAGCCTCGTTTGCAATTTTTGTTCCGATGTTTTTGAAAACATACAATTTTATTTTTTACGAGCAAAATTGATAAAATTTCACTATTAATGTTGTTTATAAAAAATAAATAAATGTTGCACATTAATAATATTCGACATGTATATAAAAATAAACTAAATTCACCATCATTTTTTCTATCATTATACCTCATAGAAATACATTGGAAATATTTAAAGTCATTATTTATGCACATAATTCTACGATTTGAGTTCGTTTGATGCATCCTTGAGGTCAACAAACAGTTAGGTTCTTTTACTTAAGCTAAATTCACGGTCTTAATTTTTTATAATTAAACACATCTCCTAAAGTTTGTTATGTAAATCTATCCATGCAATACAGCTTTCATCGGTATTAACCATGCGACCAATATTTTTTTGTTCTTGCTTATGCACTTAGGTGTGCCATTGATTCATCCGGCTCTTGCAAACCTACTCTTGACGTATCAATAGCACACTGCATACCTAGAGAATTGATTTTTCTCTCGCGCCTTGGCTGACCTAGTGTAACACCTTGACGCGATCAATCCTTTAGCACGGTGTTTTCCCAGCCTCTCCCCCTTACCTTTCTCCTCGTCTTCCTCGTTCTTTCTTCTCCTTTCTCTTCATTTTGTATCCCTCGATCCACGGAGGGGCTTGAAACTCGTAAAGAATGTTTCCAACACCGGAAACACTTACAAATTTCCTTTTACAAACACGGAGAATACTGCGGATTCTCTCGCCTTCCACCCTCTGCCACCAGCAAACACAGAGGAACAGCAATTTTCACGATCACTTAAGTTTTCGTACCATAAAGATTTGCGTGCGGAGAAATAATTCACCATTATCCAAGAAAGAGGTACCGTAAATTTCTCTTTTAATGGATAACATCATCTTCCTGAGATTATTTATATTTCATCTTGAACATAGTTTCCTCGGTAACTAATTTGCATTAATAAAACGAACATGCGCTTACACTCACGCGCGCGCGGGTACTCTTTTTTAACATTTTAATAAACGTTGAATTTAGGGTGATGTTGTCTGTTGGAATGTGAAAATCTAAAAACATTATATAATGAGGCAAATGTGGGTTTGGGTTTATCCGATATATATATATATATATATATCCCTTCCAACTGCCTCAAAGTCGGCGGAAGGGTGTAAACGGAGGCTAAAGGGCGAAGCACAGTGGTGTCCTCGGACACCGGTAGGTTCAACCATGCTGTGAAATCTTTCTGCAATATCTCCGGCCAAAGTGAAAGAGGTACTCACCAACCCGCTCTGGGCCAGCGTGGTGTTTTAAGGCCCGCAACCCCCCCATAACATGTACACCCATAAAAAACGGCTCTCATTCTCCGGAGGCTGGATTGCCTCTGACCGAGGCAGTGTTCAGGAACAAGGCGTGAAGGCAGAGGAAGCTAAGAATCCCCGGGGGTTAAACGCCCACTGCCACTCTTTCTCATCCTTACCCAATTCCTTTAACCTCAACCTAACTACCTTTAACTGTCGGACTTTGTCCAGCGAAGATAGGCTTCAAGAGCTACAAGAACAACTGGAGAAGATCAAGTGGGACTTTTAAGTGCTTAGTGAGGTGAGAAGAAAAGGTGAAGGCCTATTTGAGTTGAAGAGTGGGCATCTTTTTTATTACAGGGGAAATGACACAGGAAGAACAGGAGTTCGATTCATCGTAAAAAAATTGAAGAATAATATCGTGGAAATGGAAAGTTCATCCGAGCGGGCAGCTAGACTAAGTGTTTCAAATAAATAAAAGATATCTACTTCAAATAGTACAAGTTTATGCGCCAACATCATCATCCTCGGATGAGGAAGTAGTAGATTTCTACCAAGAAGTTGGAGGACTGCACGACAAAGGAAGCTGCCATGTAAAAGTGGTCGTGGGTGATTTCAATGCCAAGGTAGGAGAACAAAAGGAAGACGACAGCGCATTTGGAAAATGGGGCTATGGCGATAGAAACGAATGAGGGGACCGACTTGTAGACTTTACTGAATTTACTAGTCTATATATAATAAACACTTTCTTCAAAAAGAGTCCCAAAAGAAAATGGACCTGGAAAGGACCCAATGATACCAAAAACGAAATTGACTACATACTAGTCAATAAGAAACAATTGGCTGAAGACTGTTCCGTCCTCAACCAGTTTAAAACTGGAAGCGACCATCGCTTGCTAAAATGCAGAATAAAGTTCAACTCAAAGTTGGAAAGACAGAAGCTTATCAAGAAGAAGCCTAATTCTATTATCAACATGCAAGTGCTAAAAGAACGAAAAGAAGAATTTCAGCTTCAACTTAGAAATCGATTCAGTACGCTGGAAGACCAAGAAGTTGAATCACAATTTATAGAGATTCTCAAGGGAACCGCTCAAGAAATAGGCTGAACAGTTAAAACAAAGTCAAAGAAATAATTAACCAAAAAACAAAACTGCTGATAGATAAAAGAAGGAAAATGAAAATTACTAATGATTCTAAAAAAATGATCCATTTTGCAGTATTAACAAAACTATAAGGAAATGCATCAAGGGAGATGTAAAGAAATATAATTATGAGCTAATCCAGAAAACGATAGATAACAGTAAAAGGTACAAGAAAATGAAGCAACATCTCTCGATCGGAAAGAGACAGTTGGTGGCCTTGATGCTAGAAGACGGCTCCGTAACCCATAGTAGGAAATTAATCCTGAAACGGGTACAAGAATTTTATATCAAGTTGTATGAGGATCCTCTAGCAAATTATATAGTAAATGATGAAGGAAATATGCCCACCGAAAAGGTCCCCGATATCCTTCCGGAAGAGGTGACACACGCAATCAGAATTATGAATAATGAAAAAGCATCTGGAATGGATGGTATCACCGCGGAAATACTCAAAGCAATAGGTAATCATATGGAAAAGATTCTCGCTAAGATTTTTACTTCGTGTCTGAGGAAGAAAAAGATACCAGAAACATGGAACCACGCATATATTATCCTTCTGCACAAGAAAGGTTCCAAAGAAGACTTGAATAACTACAGACCGATCAGCCTACTCCCAACAGTCTACAAAATATTCACCAAAATACTCAATATGCGCCTTCAAAACCATCTTGATTCTGCTCAACCCAGAGAGCAAGCTGGATTTCGCAGTGGGTATAACACGATGGACCACATCCAAGTCGTGAGAAAGGTTATCAGTCGGACTAACGATTACGAATTACCTCTATGTATGTGCTTCATCGACTACGAGAAAGCATTCTACTCTGTCCGAACTTCGTCGGTGTTACGTGCACTAAAACAGTGGTTCTCAACCTTTTGCCTCTTTGGTCCCACCTACCATATTTTCAAGAAACCCTGGTCCCACCATGATAAAATAAAAACCTCACTTTTTCTAATAAAAGTATTTCTACGTTTATAAGCATATGAGTAGTACATTAATAATTGGTAGACACAAAGGAGAAGGTCGAAACAAAAAAGATTTACTTGGTAAGTCCACAAAAAAAATTTTTATTTATTTATTTTTAGAAATTAATTTTCGTGGAGCTTCCAAGCAAATCTCTTTTATTTAGACAATATGAAGAAATTTCATAAGTTACGCCAGAGACTGTTAACTATAATATAAAGGAGAAGGTGCCAAAAAGTCTAACCGATTGGGGTGCAAAATGTTTTCAGCCGGCTCCAGTCCCATCTAGACGGCTTTCAAGTCCCACCAGTGGGACGCGTCCCACCGGTTGAGAAACACTACACTAAAGAAACAAGGAGTAGAAGAAACGTATGTAAAAAGGCATAAAGGTAAATGGAGTACATCTGATTCACTTGAGCTTTGCAGATGATATCATACTGTTTGCAGGGAGTCCAGAAGAGCTCCGTAGAAGAACTGAAGAGCTTGAGCAAGCAAACTGAGAAGCTGGACTTAAGATGAATCTTAATAACACAAAGGTTATGTACAACTC
The DNA here is from genome assembly GCA_036926305.1 of Uropetala carovei. NCBI lineage: Eukaryota > Metazoa > Arthropoda > Insecta > Odonata > Petaluridae > Uropetala > Uropetala carovei. The sequence continues at coordinate 4,989,563 of JAXCHB010000118.1, read as the reverse complement.
CTTCACAAATTCTGAGAAGATAGATATCAACGGAGCAGAACTCGGAGAAGTAACCAGCTATGTGTACTTGAGTCTGCTCATCACTACTAATGGTTCGCTTCTTGGAGAAATCGACCGGAGAGTGAAGTTGGAATGGAGAGCTTTTGGCAAGAATGCAAACATCTTTAAATCAAATATTCCAGTCTTCCCAAAGAGGATACTGTATGACTAATATGTTCTGCCTGTTCTGACATATGATTGTGAAACATGGACCATGAATGCCAGAATGATACAGCGCCTGCAAACAACACAGAGGGGCATGGAGAGATGCATGTTAGGGATCACCCGAAGAGACCGCAAGAGGAACGACTGGGTAAGAAAGAAGACGGGAGTCTGTGACGTGATTAGAAGAGTGAAGGCGCTAAAATGGCAGTGGGCGGGCCACACTGCTAGATGAAATGACCAGCGTTGGACGTCCAGTGTCATCGAACGGATCCCAAGAATCATCAAAAGACCGAAAAGAAGACCGAAAGTCAGGTGGGACAGAGAGCTTGTTAAGTTCTTGGGGCGTACTTGTAGGAGGGAGGCAATTGACAGGGAAACCTGGAAGAGTCTGGGGGAGGCCTTCATCCGTCAGTGGATTGAAAAAGGCTGATGATGATGATGATGATATATATATATATTCTCTAAAATTAGTGTTCGTTCTTGGGAAAATGTAAGTGGCTGGAGAATTTGCTCTCTCTATTGACATTTGTCCACCCTCGTTCCTGATTCTCGACGAGACCCAATGCTCTCATTCCCTAAACCACGAATATTTCAGTCAAAGCGTCATCATTAATTCGGATGCCGAGAGGAATGAATACAGCGGGATGGACAGGCAAAGATTCCCTTAAATATGAATTCGATGGACTCCAGCTTAATGGATGTGCGGAATACGCTGAAAATGAAAACGACCAGAGGAAAAATAAACAAGCCGATTTTTTTCAGTGGCGTTTCAAGGGATACAACACATCCTCTTTAAATGTCAAGATGAGAGGGTGATGATGTGTCGAATAATTACGGTTTATCATCGATTAGTGTGAATCAAACTCATGAATTCTTCCATGATTTTTTGGGTAGCTTAACATAAGAAGAACTTAGAGACTAAGATAGTATTTCCCAACCTGTATGTTATGGCACATTAGTGTGTCGCCAAAATTTCGAGAAACGTTTAAAACTATATTATATTGACTGCAAAGTGTCAAATGGTGTACTAATATTAGTTTTGATACCTTTATGACGTTTTTTTTTCGTAAGAAACCTGTCGTTTTTACTTTAAATGCTCTAAATGTGAAATGTTATGTGTCGGCCGTATTTGATTTAAATCTCATTTGTGTCGCCAAAATCCCGCTCACTAGAAAGTGTGCCGCAAGGCCAAAAAGGTGGGAAACACTGGCCTAAGAATATAAAATAATTGAAAAAATATGTCGGCGGCTGTTTTTAACGTCTATTGATGCAAGACGTATAAAATAGTTTTTAGCGTGTTGACGCATTTTAACAAATGTATACCAATCGGAATATTTATATCTCTCTTCGATGAAATATAGATTTTATTGATTTTCCCCCTAAAATAAATCATTATCGCCATATGAAATAACACATTTTAAAGAAAGAGACAGAAGATGAAAGTTCATCCTGAAAAATTCACCAATTCATCATTTTTATTTAAGTTTCCAGTAAGATAAATACGATTCGTGAAATCGAAAAAGAGAAAATAAGTTTAAACATGTTTCTCAGGTTAAATTATACATACTCGTCATTACATTTTACAATGAGAGTATTTCACGGAATTAAAATTTTTATATTTGCTAATATGCACCATAAAATCTTTCCCTACAATATCATCAATTTATACATGGCAAAATTATTCACACCTCTCACCCGGTCGTAGCCCGCAGCTGGTATGTGACTAATTTGCAATGGAATAATTTGCATACGAAAATAAAACGGCTACATGCCGCAGACATGTTTTAAATTAAAATACCCGGAATAATAACATCATTCTACCAAATCTGTATTTAAAAAGTGCGTGTAAATACATAACAGGATAATGTGGCTAATGAATCTTTGCCAGTATTTTTACTTAATTCCGCCATTGCGCTTGGGAATTCCATGACAACGTCAGCTAAAATAGAAAAGAAGTACATTGAAAAATAGAGATATTACATGGAACAAAGAGTGAGTGAAAGATGAAAAGAAACGATAAAATAGAGGAAACCCCGAAGAGCGGAAAATTAAATATTAAAATTTAAAGATAGATGTATGGGTCGACAGACGTCCTTCGGAATTTTCCATATACGTATGCATGCTTCAGCAATCCTTTACTGCGCAACGTTTTGAATGCATATTTTAATATGGAATATTGAACATTTTAAAGAAGTTTCCTTTTCCGAGTATTCAACTCACCTAAAACCTAATGGGTTTTAATAAATATAAACACAGGTCGTTAACTTTAACGTGCATGTTTCAACATTTTAATTTGTTATTAAAACGCTAGTGAATCGGAATGAAAGAAGTAACCAAGTAAAATCTAGGATAGCGTCATCATCGAAATAGGAAAAATTACGAGTATTATTTCTTATAACAACGGCCTTGAAAAAAAGGACATTTCAAGAAGTTCAATATAAATGAATTAGATGCCAGAGAAGGGGTTGTTTCTGAACGAGAGCGAAAACAAAATCGTAAAAATAACCTCCTAAGTTAAAGCAATTAATCTGTCGCTCGTATTATATTTTTCGGGATAAGAAACATTCCGGAAGAATATAATAGTCCTTTCACCTCGCAATTCTCAATTTATCCTTTCTAAAGACGCAGAAAAAAACGTCAGAATCGGCAGTAACCTACGTGTAGCATACATATATATATATATTATATATATATATATATATATATATATATATATATATATATAATGAATGGGATAGGAAGAGCCGCTGTTTTCGCCCCTATACGAAAACGATGTGATTTCAATTCCTCCTTTTTTCCGTATGCTTTAAAGTATTCCGGGAGGAAAAATATGAAATAGTACCGGGAAGAGAGGGAAAAGAAGGAAAGAGGATGGGCAGTTGTGGGAAGCAGAACTGCTGACGGCACCTAACCCCGTTGGGTGGTGGTGGTGGTGGAGGAGGAAGAGAAGTCGTTCGGGTGAAAGGGATCGTCGAGGCAGAAAGAAAACCGAAAGGAGTGGCTGTTGTATGTGTGACGTACTGTATCAGACGTTCTCCAAGATAGAGAGACAGAGAGAGAGAGAGAGATAGGGGTGGATGAAGTGGGAAGGAGATGGAGGGGAGAGGGAAACGGAAAAAGGAAGGGTAGCCACTTATTCGGGAGGGGGATATATAGATAGGAATAATACCACCGGGTAACTTATGGTGGTCTTCGTTCCGTTTGGAGGGAAAAATGGCGACACGCTCTCCCTTTCTCTTCGCCTATCTCCTCCTAGATAAAAATGATTGGATAGACCGTTGCGATGTTTCTCCTCCCTCCCATCGCATAAGAAATAAAAATATCCCATGAGATAACTCGGTTTGATGAAGTGGTTTTCTTGTGGGGAAAGAGTTTACTTGCTTTTTTTTTGTTTCGTTCATTGTGTAGAAGATGCGTGGAGGAAGACGAAATTGACTCGTTCAGGCTTTTTCCCGTATTTTTTTTTAAATCGACGGCCGGGTGTTTCCTTTCTTCTTGTCACGAAGACGCTTCTGTTGTTTGTTATGGCGCGATTCGCCGTAATGGCTTGCGCGAAAAGAAGTTCATACGGATCGTTTGCTTGGTCGGTTTGCTTCTCATCTCTACGGAAAAATCGTACCAGTCATGGATCTGTCACAAATCTAAGCTTTACTTTCTGTAGCTGATTAATTATATGGTTTAATAGGTATTTATATGTATTATATACATACATTACCACCACGTAAAGTATTATCAATAAAAATAAGGACAAAATAACTTTTTAAGAAGGTTGCTTTTCATTAAAGGACCGACATCGCTGCTGTATTATATTTAGCATAAAATTTCGAAATGGAGTAACTTGACTTTAAAATTACTTCTCCAATCATTTTATATAGCGGTCAGGGAAGCGGGAGGAAGATTATTTATTATAAAAAACGTTTAAAATGTTCGTTAATCCTGGCTTTGAATATTCTCCCGGGTGTATCCGTATAAAAATAATTGCATTTTTAAATTTTTAAACCACTCATGGTGACTATTTTAGAGTTAATTTTAAAGAACATAATTGGACCTGTAAAATAAATGCACTAAAAAAATCATCATCCTAATTTCGCCAATCTAAGCTTAAAAGGCTTCACGACATCTTCACATCACGTGGGTGTTTTGCTGAAAAGGAAGCAGCATTTAGCTATAAATACCTAACTTTAAATTGTGTACTTCCGTAATACTATTTCTTTCATATTGACGGTAATTTTAAATTTCGTATACATGACTGCTTTTTTGAAAATATAGAATTGTTTTGACGACTACATTTTTTAAAGTACGTATTTCTCAAATTGGCGCATTGGGTATTATGTCGTTCTTGGTTTCAGCACTGACTCTTTTTCGCCTTCCTTGACAGATTCGTTCCCACTGTACGTATCCGTGCGAGTGTCCCAGCTCCGGGAGCCTTAAGTGTCCGTCTGGTGTCACCGTGGTGAGGGACGGGTGCGGTTGCTGCGAAGTGTGCGCTCGCCAAAGGGGAGAGTCCTGCGATGGGTCAATCTCCTGCGACCCCAGAAAGGGTTTAATGTGCCAGTTCCCGACGGATTCTCCAACCGGTGCAGGCGTTTGCCAAGGTAAAATGCAAATTTTAAACGTCTCTTGTGTTTGAAACAAATACGTATTGATATTTACTTTTTTGCACAACCGCAACTATTTTCAAAGATTAGCCAGTCGTTAAAATCGTTAGCAATATAATGTAAAAAACATTATATAATTAAATGTAGTGGGGTGGTGTTGTGTTGATTCGGACTAATAGATAGGATGACTTACACTGTTTATATATGTACTTTGTGATTAAAAATCATTGGAAAAAATTCATTAGTATTAACTCTAGTTTTTCATATTTTTATGAATTTAATTTAGTGGTTTTCTGAGTGATAGATTTTTAATTCGGTAATTAAAAATGTCACAATTCATTTTTATTTTTTAAATGGTTAATTTCCATAAACTTTTGTCAAATATTAGAAATGAAAAATCACTTTAAAAGCGATCGATCTAATAATAATTTTATAATTACTGAGACGTTTGCGAATAGAATCGACGTTTAAAATTAAAACTCAACGGAAAATGTAGAAAAGTTCAAGTATTCATTCACGACATCTACGGAATTTGATTTTCGTGAAGTCATAAGGGGGAGAGGAGACTCAGAAAGAAATGCTTTAATACTAATTCGATTCCGATCTTACTTCTGGAGGCACTCGATTCAAGCATTCTCGACCGAAACTCCTCTTATTAAAATTAATTCTTTGTCTCAGAAAGGAAAAAGGCGTGAACATAGGAATTAAATATTAATTGACATAAACTAACAAAATAATGTTAAAGGTTTGAACTGTACTTCCGATGGAGGAACCAAATTAATAACAAATACATATGACTCACTGTCAGAATAATAGCGGCGGAGGGGCCCGAGTCTGGAATGACGCGAACCACACTAAAATCCGAACTTTCCATCCTCATCGCTTTTCCATCCCATTCTCCGTCGCCGGAAACTAAGTTTCGCAACTCGTTAGGATGTGACGTGAGATATTTAGTAACCATGGTGACCACCTCTCAATCCCCTTCGTTCTCGCTCTTCGCCGACTTCCCCGTTCCTATCCCTCTGTCTCTCTTCTCACCCCTTCAGTTTTCTCTTTCTCCCTCTCCTCTTCACCCGTCTCGCGCTTTCCCTCTCCTCCCCCTCCCCCTCTCTCTCACTCACTCTCATTCAATCTCCTTAAAACGCTTTCTTTTACTCGATTCCACTCTTCTTCTCCCTCTCCACCGTAAACGTTGTTCCGTTTTATTTGGTTTCCGAGAGATAATCCCATCATCAGAGCCAAGTTCTTCTAAGTGGTAATTATCCGGTAGAGAGAGAGTGTGGAACAAAGAGGAGGAGAAGGAGGGGGAGGTGGCGAAAGAAGGTGGTGAGGGCCGAGGTGGGGGACGGGGAGAGGGAGAAGCGTCGGAAGCGTTGAAAGGAATTAATTTATAAGGGAATGCATGGAAAGGGAGACGTCTGCGGCGATGGATGAAAGAGAGATGTACGTAAAAGGTCGAAAGATTGAGTCAGAAGGTTATATGCCGGGGAGGTCATTGAAGACTCGCCCTCATAACGTTGCCGTGGGAATTTTTTTGCGACGCTGTTCTAACGAACGAGTGGTTCTTTCTTTTAAAATCGGGAAGCGAAGTTGGGATATATCATAACGCGCAGCTCCTACGAAACGTTGTCATTCGGTTTCGAGTCGCGGGTTCGAAAAAAAAAACGCGAGTGGAGAAGGCGTGCTGAAATTCCGGAAGAAACTTATTGCAAAATCTCTTTTTTTTTGTTCTGAACGAATTAGGATAATTTCAAAATTTTCAATCGCTCGCTCTGCTCATTGCAGGTATAGTTTCGCTTTAGGTAAATGTCTCGCTCTGGTTTTATGTCCATTCATGAAATATTTCGGAAATTTGTGGGGTTGATTTTATGCGCAGTGGTTTATGTATTGATTTTAAAATCTATCCTTCTCTCATATTTCTCATACCGACGGATAATTAAACGAAACTTAAACATAAATAGATAATATGATAATGCTTATCATATTATCTATTATGCTTATTAGTACGATAGTGAGCGCATACCGAACGAAATTTTATATTAACGTAAAGATAAACTGAAATAATAAGCGGAGGCCATAGATTAAAAACAGATCAAGAGATATAATTAAAAATAGCTAGCACGATATTTTCCACCCATGATTTTATAGCAGTAAGTAAAATCCCAGATATTATCAGCACTAGGGTTGCCAACTGGGTCGTTTTGACCCGGAGACTCCGGATGAAGCAATGTATCTCCGGGATCAGGGTTTAACAATTTCTCCGGGTCAGTGTCAGTAGTGGAACTAAAAATTTTGCAGTGGTTCTCCTTACACAAACATACCAAAAGTCACAGAACATTTTCTTAGAAAATGTTGATTTTAATGAATAAATGCACTTTTTACATGTTTTTTCTTTGAAATGAACAAAAATGGCATCTTAAACGAAATATAACATGTTCTTGGGATCCAAAGGCACCCTCATCGTAATACAGTAAAACCTGGTTAATTCGAACCTCTATATTTCGAAATTCGACGTAATTCGAAATTTTTTAACATGTGAAAGACCGAAGAAGCCAATTTCATACAAATGTGTTTCAATAATTCGAAAATCTCTATAATTCATAATTCGAAAAAACATTTTGCCCGATTCTCGGAATATCAACGCATTTTTGTCGACATAATTCGAAATAAAACTTACCAAAAAGAAACTAAATGAAATTTACTAAAATATTTGTGGCACTATGTCGGCTGGTTTACAAACACTGTGCGATCGTGATCATACCGACTGGGCGTTGGGTATTGTCACAAGGTTCGGTCCATCCCCTCAATTTCTCTACTGTTTTGCGAGTTTGAGTTCCAATATTCCTTTGGTTCGTTGTTTATTTCGTATTAGATTGTATTTTTCATCATTGTTAGTTACTTGTTTAAATAATATTCTTAGTTTAATAACTGCAAGAGAGACTATTTTCCGCCGAACACAACCAGTGTTCTGCGGCCACTCGACCAGGGCATCATTCAAAATTTAAAAAGTCATAACAGAAAAAAAACTATTGTCGTCATACTTGCTGCAAATTACAAATGGATGTTCGCAGGATAATTTACGTAAATGGACGATTTTAGACGCGTGCCGGGCCTTGTCAAACCATCGCCAACTGTTTTATGAAAAGCGGGCTATCTTCGCAGCCGGCAGAAGTGTTCCAAGGTACAGAAGTGGAGGAAGTAATCGACAGTAATGTATTGGGGCCTGTCAGTTTCGGAAACTTTGTTTCCTTTGATAATGACTTGGCTACGTCGGTTGTGTATGACCCCACGATCGACGAATCGAAAACCGTTGCGAGTGATAGCGAGGAAGAAGACAATGTGGATAACGTCGATGCTAGGTTGGATGTGCCATTGCCATCTAAGGAGGATATTTTAAAAGCTTAAGATACCCTTCAAAGGTACGTGTCCGGGATGCCAGAATATACCGATGAATATCTGTGAAAAAGTTGATGCCATTATGCAACACATTGCGCTAGGGAGTGCCCTGAAATTGAAACGGGAAAATAACCAACTTTTTAAAATAAATTTAAATTAATATTTTATTACACACTTTTATTTATTTACTTTTAAGTTGAAATAAGTGAAAGACATTAACATTTTAGTGGTTTAATTATATGTCCATATATGTTTCAATGTTTAAATGAGTAATCCTAAATTTTACTTTTATTCATCGACATCATATTTTGAGGTATGCATGTGTAGTACATCCTTTTTTTCTGTGTTTTAATATGGTGTCATATTCTTTTCTTTTTCTGTAATTTATATTTGAATTTTTTAAATTTGGTAAATCACGCTTTTTTGTAAATTTCGAATTATAGAGGTTCTTCGTAATTCGAAATGCTCTTTCTTTGGTCCCGTGAATTTCGAATTAACCAGGTTTTACTGTATTTTGATTAGCAATCGGATTTCCTCGAATTTCGAGTAAATAATGTCGTTTTTACAGTTTTAAATAAATATGACTTAATACAAACACAAGAAAAAAATTCTCCTAGATAATTACTTTTATACATTTTGATCTCGCAAAGAGGTGAGAATAACGCATTTATTTACACTACTTATGCATAACGAAATAAATAATATTCCAATTGATAAATGAAAATGTATTAATAAAATTTCACATTTTAATTAGAAACTCGTGAATACATAACATAAAAAGCGAAAAAACAGGGGTTTCTCCAAAATCTCCGGGTTTCAGACTAAAATCTCCGGGTCATGAAGGTCTTACAGTTGGAAACCCTAATTCAGCACGAATATGACTCTACGACTACATTCCTGGAACAATGACTGGAAAAGTTTTCAAATAAACTAATAAAAAAGTACCCCAACTTCAGGAAAGAAGAAAATAGAAAACATTAAGGCAAAGGGAATGACAAAAAAACACCATCGCGAAAGAAGAAAAAAACAAAAGAAGATCGCACCCGAAAAGCAGAAAAGCGCTCAGGAAAATATCACCTGGAGGTGTCTTCGCACGAACTGATTGGAAGAGGTGAGAAAAGATTTTTTCCCAAAAGGTACAAACAAGCCGACAACTTCTAGCCGTACCCCTTACTTCCTAACTGCATCTCTCCTTTCGTCCTCAAACCCTTATTCTTCTCTTCCCTTTCCCTCTCCCTATTTTCCCCCTCCTCCGCCAAAAAACACAACGCAAAAGCGCTGCGGTCGGATTTTCGCAGACACCGTTCCAATCAAAGGTGGCCGATTCCGAACGCTTGCGATGGCGTCGGGGCTTAGTTCTCTCAGGCCTAGTCCGCGTCTCCCTCGGACGCTGTCACTTCCTTTATCCTCTCGGGGGAATTCTGTAACCTATGAAACGTCGTCGGGGTTAGTGGGTGGTAAAGGGAGGAATGGGAGGGGGAGAGGGGATATTCAATCCTCTGCATTCTTCCCACCACCCATGGCGACGAGGAAGAGAAAAGAGACAGAGAGAGAGAGAGACGCTTTTAAAAGCTCTATTTCACTCTCTCGACCACACAATGATGTCACTCTAGCTATTTCTTTCCATCTCTCTCTCTTTAGTTACCACATTTTTTCGACGTATCCCTTTCCTTTCCCCACCCCCTCTCTCTCTCTCTCTCTCTATTATCCATTTCCCCTATTTCAATTAAATCTATTTCTCTCGCTCGAATAGGGGGAGCATAAATGACGACGGATGTATTTTTGTATTGGAGAGTGAGGGAGAGAGAGAGATTGGATGAGGGGGGGAGAAATCACGAAGTTTGCGGAAGAAAAGAAAAGACGGGTGGGTAAGGCGGCAGAACCGCGAGAAATTGACAGAATTGATTTATCTCTTCCTATTCGAATCCCTTTCATTTATTCTTCCTCGGACGAACGTTTCCGTAGAAGTTTCTTTCGTTCCGCTGTTTGAATCCTCGTCCCGGTTATTCGGAGGTAATTGGAGATAATTAAAACGACGAAACTCGTATTTCTCTCACTCTCTTTCTCGCACTTATACCGGGGAGGTGGGACGAAAAAAATGTCAGTTCCGTCCTAGTTCGTCCGTGAAATCGCTGGAGTAATATTCCGTTTTAGTTTATTTTTTTATCAGTTTAGTTTACTTTAGGTCGACTTTATTCATTAATGGAGTGAACGGAGCGAGTTGTTTTTTGATAGCCTTCGTTAAGGAAAAATATATTTCATTTTGCTGGAGTTTTTTTTCCCTTTAATTTGATTAAGAGTTCGACGGATCGAATTTTTGGTAAGTTTGGCGTAATTGTTTCTCCTAGTCTGGAATGAAATGTGTAGTGTGCAAATTCGTAAAGCGGCGAATTAAAAATAATTCGAACTTCAATTTCTTTAAAAAAAAAGAAATTTATTGGTGATAACGGTGATTAATACCATTTCAAAATCAAGACGTTGCTGTTTTCCGAAAAACTTGAAGGCAGAAATTATAAGTTTCAGAATCATATTGAAATGTGTGCGTAAGATTCCGTATAGGTATCTTTTAAAAGTACGCTTTAAAAACAGTAAGTACGCGAAAAATCAGTAAGTTTTATTTCTTAAAAAATACGACTCCATGAATATGTTAATACCGTAAAGATGAAACATGGAATGTTCATCACACTCAAGTTCATCATTTTTCCTAAATTTCAATCATCATCCTTAAAAATTACTCCCATGCAATCCTTTCCCCCGAATTCCATTTAAGTCACTCGCCAGAGGCGTACAATTATATGCCAATGGAACGGATTGATCACGGTCGGAGATTTATCCTTTCGACAAGGAAAACTTACGAGTAATTTCTACGTGAAGTAAACATAGGTCTATGGTAATAATTATTACATATTATTTGCTTTTCCTTAATTGTATTCGTTGGCATATTAAATTTTATTTATACCTAATATCTCCCAATCATTAATTTTATTTAGTTGATTACTTTTTACAATTAAAAGATGTTAGATATAATAAATAATCAAAATGAATATTTTTTAAAGCGTTGATTTTGATTACGACGAATAAAATTACTGAATTTAAAGTCCAAGAAAAAATTGTTTAAAAAATGGTGTTCAGTTTTAAATGTTTACTTCCATACGCATCCGGCGTTGAAATACAACTTAGCTTGTATTTTTTCCTAAAATTTATACACCAATTTCATTAACAAACAGAGTCCAGTGCTATTTAATAACTTTTCAATAATCAATAAATCTAATGTACTTATTGACCGGCACGAATGAGAATCCCCTTTATAATACCTTTACCGATGAAAAGAACCTTTTCTTTATTTTCAGTACCGTATGCCGATTCTTGATAATGTAACAAGTCAATTTGCCAAGAATCGTCCTACTGAATATTTACAGGAAAGCATACGTTCCAAATGCCCGAGGGTTCGCTGGGTCAACTCAATCTTACCGGTCAACAAACGTATCTCTCTTCCGTAAATTTCCTCCTCTCTCACTCTCTTCCCTTTTGGGCCCTTTCATTCTAAATAGAAATCCTATACATCTCTTCCTCAGCAAAGCTCGGTTCCAAGAATTTCAAATCAAGAATATACAGTCTCTCTTTGATTTTGAACCTGAATTAGATTTGTTCTAAATGGAACCAAGGAATCGATAATCATCCGCTTATTTAAAAAAAACTATAACTGGTTCTCAGATATAAAGTTAGAATTTTAAGCTCTAACAGAAACTAAAAGGACATGGTGCAACTGATACATTTGAAGAAATATCTGTTTTATTCTGAAAATATATCCTGATTAAAAATCGTAACTGCATGGACAATTAACAACCCAACAACGAATACAATATCATTTAGACAAAAAATCGAAACAATTCAATGTATTAAAAATGCCTCTAAAACATTAATGCTGAGAACGAATTTTAATAAAATGTTGGAGTTGATCCAAAGAGACTGTTTAAATAATTTTAGGAGACGGAGGACGGATTTTGCTTCGAAAATAATTATTCCTGCCGTGATGAGTTTTTTATTCTGTAACCCCATTTCAGTCGACTTGGGAAGAAAATTGGGTTACTGGATGCTATTTTCCCGCACCAATTCCATTCCAGATATCTTCATATCCATCATCCCCGATTACTTTTTTCATCTTATTATATGACACGCCGGCCAAAGTGAATTTTAGGATATAATAAAAAATCGAAGGAAAAGCTCCGATGTTATTAGTCCCTGAGATTTTCTCATTATCTCAGCGACTCGTTCCAATTAATCATTTTCAGAATTTTCCACGAAAGATGACTCTCCCGATTTTCCTCTCTCCCTTTTATTTGTCTATACCTTTCACGTCCCGATGAGGTTCCTTCACGCTTCGAATCCCTCCCTTGCTTTCGGCGCCATCCTTTCGACGAAGAGTCCCTTTTCATCCCCTTTTACCCATTCGGACATCTCATTTCCTCGATTGCTTTTTTTCTCTCCTGGTCCATTCCCGTGGATTCGTTTACAAACATTTCCAATGTCTCCGTCCATATCCCTCCTTTCATCGATCACGACCGATGTCGCGACGATGATGGGTTTTACACGCTCGGAATCCCTGAGAGAGAGAGAGAAAAAGGATGTTTTCCAGACACGGCGTGATAAAGCTAAACGCGATTAATTGACGGGTGAAAAAAATGAAGGAAAAAATTAATGGGACAAGACGATAATGGCGAGGTCGTTCTGAAGGAATGGGCGTAGGATGGGAAATGCTTTTTGGATGATTTACGTAGTAGTTGGAGCGACAGTGTGGCGTTGTGTTGATATGAGAAATGGCAATTATCTTAATTTTTTAAAATATTTGAAGGCAACAAAACTGTTAGAAGATAATATTTTATAAATATTAGTAAAAATAAAAAATATGGAATTAGCAAAACAACTCTCAGGATTACGGGAAAATTCTGCGTACAGAGAGTTCGCATGTGTCCGGGAGCGACCTCGGCATACCAGGTGAATACTCCCCCCTCCCCCCCCCACACACACAGACAGACCTTTGATTTAAAAAACACGCATTTTTACAAATACATCATAATGACGAATTTTATGATTTTTCCTTTATCGTAATTATTAATAACTATTTGTGGTCTTTCAATTTAAAAATACAGTAAAGCGAGGATTAACGATATTTTTTAGAATTTTAAAAGCTACCCGTCCTGTTTTAAAAAATTAATTACCTATCTGTTTGAAGTTAACAAAAGTGGAAAAGGCCAGTGGCGTAACAATAAGGTGGCGTGCGTAACCAAATTCCACGGGCCTAATGGCCCATGGATACCGACGAGGGTCCTCAAAATTTTCCAAATGTAAATATAATTTATGATTTTCAGCGATTTCTCTTTCCGAATGACCTTCCAGTTGATCATTTTTTTGGACAGAACAGTTGAAAAATTCACACCATTTCAGCATATTCCTGATAATTGATTAATAAGTGTAGCTTGATAGAATTTACAATGGGTTTCAGTTCTAATTGAACATATGTATCTGCTGGGTGAAGAAGAGAAAGGCTACCAATATTTTTCCGCTGGGCCTTCTGCTCCTAGTTACGTCACCGGAAAAGTCAAGTTATATAATATCGAAAGCAGTTAACCGCAGTCGAGGTAGAAATGAAGGGTCTTAGAGGAAGCAAAAAAAGCAAAGAAATATACAACGTTAAGAAACACGCAGGAGGAACGTGAAAACGTTTCTAAGGGAGTAAAATCTGTAGATTTGGAAGAAATTGAGCAGAATTTGACCATACATCATTTATAACTTAGGTAGGGAGTAGCTAAAATGCTGTTAAAGGGGAAACATTATCTACATTTAATACCTAATTTCGGACACAAAGGCGAAGTTTAAATGTGGAAAGAATTCCTCCTTAGACGTAAATTACAAGGGATATTACGGGAAGAAATGATAAATGATCATATGAATAAAAACACGTACAAGAGGAACGTCATCATCGAAAAGTTTTAGTACCCTCTGTTGTTTCTTACGAAGTTCCATTTCCTCTGGTTTTAGTTAGAATCGCTTTCCTTCGGGCTGTCCGGAATCCCTTGTTCGTCTATTTCACTGGCACCTAAAAGTTCTTCTTTTAAGTAGTAGTAACATCCCATCAAGACACACATTCATTAATTCTACTCGTTAAAACTTTCTTTTCCCCACTTACTGGCGGTACTTTATCATCTGTTTTCTCTCTGCTGCAACTTATTTATTCATTCTCATACTCCACCTGCATCTGAAAATCTATCTGTGACTCTTCTTTAAAAACCGCGTACTACTTCAGAACAATAACTCTCGCCGTATCGATCTCATCTCCTTTTATAATGTCATTAAAAAGTCGTTACAACGTTGGTACGATTTTAGTGTACGATTGTAAACCCTATTTTACTCAAGCCTACATATGAATTCTAGTACCACTAACATGCCCGAAAGTAATAAACTGCTCCATAAATATTTTTAGACACTTATATTGTGACCTTTCCTTTCACTTTCTCTGATAACCTCATTTGCTCCAATATATTTTCAATTTGTGTTCATTAATTGGGTTCCCTGAATCCCGCAAACGTTTACCAGGATTTCTCGCCAACGTTTTACCGCGCACAATAATGGTTGACTTAATAAAATTGCCTCCGATTTTCATTCATGCTTCGTTTATTATTTTTTGCACAAATATCAAATGTTGGAGGGTGTGGTCATCATTATCTAATCTACAGCGTGAGAAGCTCAATCTTGCTTAATAATAAATTTTTGAAAAGAAAAAAATTGCGACGACCGGGATGGAACTCCGTACCTCAGTACAACTTTCACTACCCGTCCGTTTTTCTTACTCACCATCAGATGTATATTACAGATATTATGCCACGTTAACATAAACAAAGTCTTTTTGCGAATAAACTATTGGCCGTATAAATCCAAAAGGGGGTGATTCTTCAATCTCTCGTTGAGTACAACATGTCCACAAAGTTTCCTGAAAATCCCTTTCCCAAAGAAGAGAACGTCTCCTTGTTAGCTAATAGCTCGGTTTATCGCTATATTCTTATTATTGAATATTATGCATAACATAACATAGTCATAATATAATATTATGTGTGTGTGTGTGTGTAGCATATTAATATAATCGGAAAAATATAGGCAAATCAGAGAGTGGTTAAAACATTTCAAGAATCACATCGTAGTACAAAACATAAAAAAATATAGGAAATGTGGCAACAGTTGAAAAATCTGCCATGATCGGGAATCGAAAACAGATCTTCCACTTCCCGGGCTGATATTCTATCACCGAACTACCGTAGCAAAGAAATTATACTGTTTCAGAACGGAAATATGTTCTTATGTTTGGACCGATCTAGTACCAACCAGCACCAACGGATGTCCTCAAAGAGATACATCAATGTGGAAGACCCGAGTTCGATTGATGGTAATATCAGATTTTTTCACCTGTTTCCACATTTCCCATTATTGCAGCTTATGCCTGTCGCATAAGGATTTTAGGATCATTTATTACATCAGTTATAAAAAATGATGTTGGAATATGACTAATCGACTCACCCGGCTATATTTGAATAGATGAACTAGTTAGCAACACGACATAAACATTCGATTTTTTTATGGCTACGAAAGTTATCTAAGCCTTCAGTCACGCAAAACGAAGGTCCACGAAGGTGATCTATTATTTGCCCATTTACTGTGTGCAGAATAAGCCCGCGTGGTATTGTAAACGAAATAAAAGCCATATTATATGAGCGGAGCGCTAGTAAAAATAAAACGTGCTTAAATAAAAATCTGAAAGTATCTTATATATAGATTTCGTAAATAAAACTGCTTTCTTTTTCAAATAAAAAATAAACTCATTCTTTATTTCATTTGGATTGCTTTATCTCAATTGGCTAGGCATGTGAACTGCATTAAATACGTAATATTTCATCACTATTAATGTTAAAGGAATAATGTAGAATACCGTATTATACTAATATTCGCCGTATAGTGGCGAAAATGTTTATTTTTCTAAGGAAATATAGGAAGTATTACGTAAACGATCCTTCATTTTCCCGTTAAAAAATATAGTACACTGAATTTTAGAGAACATTTCGAGAGGAAAAAATTGGAATGCAAAAGCGCGACCGTGGTAAAAAATATACACCAGCGTTGGTGAAAATTCGTATTAAAAACCGGAGTAAGTGCCATCATCCATAGTTTTTAAAAAAAAACCATTCTCATTTGACGCCTGTGCGTGCGTTTCGCATCATGCTCACTTTTTCACGCACCCGCTCGTCATCGTAACAAATACGAGTGAGCGGAACGAAATTTGAATCCGAACTGAGGCGTAAATGCGACGCTAGGCGAGAAGAACTGGGATTTCGCATTCTTGGAAATGGAGAGTGTTTCGCGTCGAGTTTCGGAGAATATGATGGAGAATTTCGCGGATGGATGGGAATTGATGCGCGCGTGGTTATCTGTTAAGTGGTTCCAAGATTTTCGATTCGTTTCATTCCGGGAACCCTGAATTCTTAAATTCTCATTCTACGTCCCTTTTCGCTGCGGAACATTCCATGAGGATTCATCGGGGGAAACGCACATTCGAACTCTTCTACTAATTTTATACCCTTGTGGTGTTCCTGTTCCATTTAATATCTCCCTTTTATCCTAAAAACCTTATTCACTATGGCTATCCAATCTGTTCCCCGTGTTAGTGTTTGCTGCAAACGCGAAAACTTCGTCTCATCCGATCTATTTCTTGTTTCCTCTCTCTCTCTCTCTCTCTCTCTCCTTACATCTTTCCACCTTTCTTTCGTCCCATTACTTTCAAACCTTTCCTTAGTTCCGCGCGCTTACGTACCATTGCACGGATCGTTTTGAAACGCGTTCAATAGTTCTCTCTCTAAGACCTAAATGCGATAATTAATTTTGGGAGACGGGGAGGGAGACGGTAGGACTATATAGCCTCGGTGTTAAAATATCGCGAGTGGTGAAAATTTCGTCGAGAGGTTTTCACTTTAAGGAGTGACGATGTCTATTATCTGCGATATTTTGACTCGTGGCGTGGGGAAAATTAAATTAAATGGTTCTCTTGAAGGATTTTACGCGCACGGCGATTGCTGAGTTTTGAGAAAAAAAGTTTGATCGAAGAAATTTTAAGAATTCGTAATTCGACGTTACTTTTTAAATTGACAATTCTTTACCTGAAAATATTGCGAGCAATAAGCGATCCGAAAAATAAATTGCCGTGTTCGCATTTTAGCTTTTTATTAAATTGGATAATATAATCATTTTTTCCGCCAGTACGTTCGCCTGTCCGTCACATTTCCGTGCCCGGTGAATTACTTTTATATCTTTCACGTTAGAGCAACCAAATTTTGAGGAAAAAATTTCTTATTCACACGCATTCACCACCCTCCTAATACGTTTAAACTTAACATGAAAAAACAGTCCTATTGCTTTGCTTATTACAATTAAAACAGTTAATCTCGAGAGTCAATCTTCAAATTAATAAAATCATACAACTAAAAAATGCATTGTTTGCCATGGACTGCCGCGGGGCCCCCAATGTTCGAAATGGAAGATGTTACGAAACGGAACGCTTGTATTGGTAGTGGAACGGAAATTTTTACGAGGCGGAACGCTTGTTATAAGGGAAGGTATTTCTATATAACTGACGAAACGGAACGGTATCATCGGCGCGTGTGACGAGCTGGAACGGCGTTCCGGTGCGTTCCAGCTCATCGCGAGCACTGCCCCCCCCCCCCCCCCCCCCCCCCCCTTCACTTAATAAGGGTAAGGCGCGGAGCCTTCATAGACGCGGGACCCCCATAGGCGCGGGGCCCGGGGAGGCTGCCCACCTACCCCCCCCCCCCTCCCTCCCCTTAAGACGGGCCTGGCCGTGGATACGTAACAACATGTTTCTTGTTACATTACGTAGTTTTCCTATTCTTATATGATATTTGCAAACTTTCCAAATTCCGTGATATCCATACCCATGTCAAAAAATCTGTCCTAATTCTTAAGTAAAAGAATACTTTAATAATACAATTAAAACTTTTCAGCATAAAAATGTTTTCTCGATGTCTCAACATTGCACTTCAGCTGAAAAAATGAGTGGGATTAGAAGAGAGAAGAGAATTGTGCTCTGAAAAAAGAAAAGATGGAAAAGTGCTCGGACCTGTTCGTACAGCAGAGTGCAGAATCTCCAAACATGAAGTATGAAGACAAATTTGTTTTAAAAATAAAAATATTTCTCTATGATATGATTTCTATGAAAAAACACACGTATAAGACCTTTAAATTCCAAGGCTGAGTTGTATGACTAATGATGACGAACCTTAAACATTTGAATGCGATTTACGACCGAATGAATATTTTGTTAGTGTAAGTACATAACGAGGACATATTGTTTCAACTTCATCCTAATGCCCAACAAATTGAGATTTAACGTCGAAACCGCAGAACTCCGAAGAGGCAAAGAAAAAATGAAAAGTCATCTCAAATGCTCTTCCCAATACATATATATATATCCGACAGCGAAGTGAATGGAGAAACCCGTGCAATTGCTCTATTCTCCCATCTCGTTATTCCCACATTGTCTGCGTCGAAGAAGCAAAACGATAAACATCTCTAACTTCACTCTGCGGTGAATAAAACAAGTCCATACTCCTAATAAAAAAAAACCTTTTGGCATTCCCCAATGACTCTCTCCATCTCTATTTATTCCATTTCCCATGCCTACGTAACACTCCCTCCTCTCCTCTCTTCAACTTTCTTTCTAACCAGTAATCCATTTTCCCTCGAAGGTGTGCTATCGCGTCTCCTTCAACCCGACCTATCGCTTCTTCCCTCTTCCATCGCCTCCTTCCTTCCTTCGTCTCTCTCCTCCGTCTCTTACTTCTCGCACTCTCCTCCTTTTGTGGGCGAGGAAAAGAGTGTGCACCCGTTACGCTGGCCGAGCTCAGCGCCCGACTTATCGATTTCGCCCTTGCCTTTAATTCCTGTCAATAATTCAGAGGCAGCGCGCGGCGTGCGCCGGCGAAGTCAGACGGAGGAGTAGACCAAGGTGAGAGGGAGTGAGAGAGAGAGAGAAGGGCCGAGGCGGCCGAAGATCTTAGAAAACGAGGAGGATTAAAGGAAAAATGCGCGGCCTTCTATAAAAAATAACCTCGCAACCGTCCTGCGACTGGGCGTGTGCGTTATACACGGGCACGTACGCATGTTCGTATACCCATTACCTAATCTCGATAATTCGAATATTATTTCCCATCGGCATTCATATGCGTTAATATTATGCTAGTCAACTGGAAGATTACATTAACCAAACATAACTGTTTACTTTTGTGGCTCCAATTACCTGGGTTCAATTGAGCCTTTACAGACAAACGCGCACACATACAAACTCCTGTTTTTGTGGAACTTTATTATCGTTTAACAATGTGCTTATGGGCCACTTAAAGTTGCGTGGCAGTAAAGGTTTAAATAAAAGTTGTAATTCGCCACACACGAATAATAATTTTTAAAGGCGTAAATTTTAGTAAAATGGTGCTATTAGCGTTTTAACGGTGGGTTTCTTCGCTCGTTTCTCCGGATACCTATCATATTTTTATTAAATATATGTTTTGATTTTGGAAATTTAAAAAATATTTTAAAATGTTTCCATAATTCAACAAAAACTTAACATTGAATATTATAAAAAACCTCTATGTAATTCCTAGTTTTCTTTTTTCATTACTAATGTAAGTGGTTTCAGAGAATTAAAACATTTTCACGTTCTATTTGCAAACGCGACGAGAACATTTTATTCCTTCCACGAGAAGAGCCGGGCAGAACGAGAAGATAGCGAAGTGGGAAGGAGAAGGCGTTGAGAAATCGAGGAATGTAAATGCGAACGGGGAATGTAAAAGCAACAGGAAAAGGAGAGAGGAAAACATCTAGATCGCCGTGGAGCGGGAGAGATAGACGATAAAAGCATGGCGAGAGGCGGCAGGGATTTGGAATGGGAGAAGGGCTTATAGTGGGAAGTATTGGAGGGATGGTGGATCTAAAGCGAGGACGGAGGTGTAAGAGATGAGAGAGAGAGAAGGAAAGGAGAGAGCGAGCGTGGAAAAGAGGCAATGCTTTAGGGTAGAAGGGGGTATACGAGAAGGATGCAGAAAGAAGTGTTGTACTGGAGTTAGGGATTGTATGTACGTGCGAGTTACGTGAGTACGGTTCGTTGCCCGAAGATAAGCGACCCACTACACGAGTTGGATCGTGTTCAATGCACGCGCACGGCGCTATTGACGGAATTGTTTCCCAACGAAACCGAATTATTCCGCAGGAACTTCTAACTGCCACGGCAAAGTTGATCGCCGCATCATGCGGGTATTGTTTGCGAGTGTATCGGCGAAGGTTTTCTTTCCTTCGGAGAGTTTTCGTGTCAAGTTCTTTTATTGATCGTGAAATCTGAGGTAATACTCGAAATTTGAGCCATAACTATCGCTTATAAAACTTAACGAATGCAAAAAAGCCCACGTATTAACTGGTATATCAGAGATTCACCAAACTTTACCGTCACGCAAATAGTTTTCTGTTTTTTTTCATTGCGTAATTATTTTGGCAATGTTAAAACAAAATTAAATGAAAGTAGTGACTTTATAAGGTAATGTAAATTTTGGATTGCAACGGAATTCGTCAGGGCGGAGTATTTTTGATGCAGTCAAGTATCGCCCTGTATGAGTTAATTCAGTGTTTAGAAACAAGAATCAGCAAATATAAAGACTTACGGTGGTATTCACAGTAAATTATAAATTAATTATCATGACGCGAATTATTTATAAGAGAAATGTGTTTTCTGGAATTAGTAACAAATTATATTGCTTATATAAATCTCGTAATTTTTTTAAACTTTAACAGGGGTAGTAGATAACATTTAATATTAATTATTCAAAATCTATTGCAACACTAAACTGATCGTGAAAGCAAATATTATGTATAATATAAGTATCGATTAAATTAATGGAATTTATACATCATTCGTTTGGTTTTTACAATTCCTGATCCTATGTTAAAACACTAAAACGAATCTTGTGCTTTTATAGTGCCTTTTTCCAAGAGCTGTCATAATTTTATTTTCTTTTTATCTTTTCCGGAACCGGAGCAGTAGTAAAAGGCCTTCCGTGCACCGTTCAAAACCGCACATACGAAAACGGGGAAACATTTCTGCTGGACTGTCGCACACAATGCTCCTGTCAGGTGAGTGAAAACAATTTACGTCACGCTCAAGGATCAAAAACTCTTGTGTAGTGCAACAATGCATCTTTTATCTCTGTTCATATAAAACCCTGCTAGAAAAATGGCCATATCCAACCAGCGCTTATAAACCATGACGCAATCCTAGTTATTAATCACGGTTGCGTAAACTAAATATATATTCTATTGCTACAATATCATTGGTTTCTTTCGCTATGAAATGTCCTACTTATAAATCAATAAGGTGAAATATCAACATTAAAAATTACTTAAACACGCTTATTCAAAAATTTCATAACCTCTATTTCATTTGCAAATGCAATATATAAGCTAGATTTTATTATGCACTTCATTTCCTTACAACCGAGTCATTACTCGCATTTATTATAAAAAGTAAAGCTTAAGGTATTAAACGATAATAAGGGAAGGCTAATAAAAAATTCCAGGAATATCGTAAACTATCTACATGAAAATAAAGACTTTTAAACCTTAGTTACCTTGGTAACATATTTTCCGTTATGTTATAAAATTCCATCCATTTTATGAATATTGATGCAATAACCCATTTTAGCCAAATAAACAGAGCCTAGACGAACCCAAAAAACAGCAAATACCCCGAAAGTATCCTTTGTAATATGTGCTCCAAAGTAAAATTAGATGGTCTCCCCGCCTCAAATTGTATGGCTCCTTTTCTTTTTACACATACGGAACTGGGAACACTATTTTTATCTTAGCGTCCCCCAATTTTCCCTAATATTATTCATGCCATCAACTACGGCAAGAGCAGAAAGGAAGTTGCAACCCTTCTAACGGAGCCGAACCCAGCTTTCCCCGTCCTTTCTCCATTTTCCATTCCCTTCTTTGGGTTCACTTCTCTTAGGGAGCACTCTCGAAGGAAGAATATGATATGCTGGCTTTCGCGCGAGACGTATTATGAAAGAGAATTCAAAGAAATGTGTATTTACTTATATATATATACTTTTATATGTGAGTATATTTATATTTGTAAACATATACACAAACATGCAGTATGCATATGCATACACATACATAAACATGAACTGATAGAAAGTGAACCAATAACTCAAGAGGGAGTGGAGAAAAAAGTAAAAAGGAGGAGGAGGAGGAGATCAGATAAGATGGGAAGAGGAGATGCCACTCTTTTCGAGAAAGCTCTTACTCCTTCGCTCGTCTATTTTTGTATGAAGACATGTATTTTTATGCGTAAAAACACCCGAATGCACATCATTTCCTCCTCCTCAAGAAAAACCACCATAAGAGTTTACCCTCGCTCTACGAACTTTGACATGTCAAATTTTGCGTGGAAACAAGAAATAAAGTTGGAACGAAGCAAATCTTTGCGAGGGAGAAAAAGGAGATAGAGCTAGAGAGAGAGAGAGAGAGAGAAGGAGCTGTGGCGGAAAAGGGGGGCAAACCATAAAAATTTCAAAATAAATATGAATATAGCATACATGCAAGGCATGGGTTTTTTTTTTACTCGCCATCCTTTTGGGTTTGTTAGGGATGCGGAAAAAGCTGGATGAAAAATGACGAATATTCCTTTCTTATTTATTCACGGCCCTTCTGAGGCATTTTGAATTCGAAGAAAGGGAGTAGAGCGAGAAGAAGATTATAAGGGTGAGATACGGAAGGAAGGCAGAGATGAAGGCGAAGCGAGGCGGAGGAACGCCACAGAAATGGAATACAGGTGGCGAAAGCTGAAAGGACAACGGAGATACATACGTGGACAGAAGGAGACGCAATCCTATGAGAAATGAAATCTGGAAAGAGAGGGAGAGGAAAAGAGAGAGAGAGAGGGTGAGAGAGGGAGGGTGAGAGAGGGAGGGTGAGAGAGGGAGAGAGAGAGAGGGTGAGAGAGAGAGGGAGAGAGAGAGGGAGAGAGAGAGGGAGAGAGAGAGGGAGAGAGAGAGGGAGAGAGAGAGGGAGAGAGAGAGAGGGAGGGGGGAGAGGGAGAGAGAAGAGGGAGAGGGAGAGAGAGGGAGGGGGAGAGGGAGAGAGAAGAGGGAGAGAGGGGGGAGGAGACAGATCAAGATGGAAAGGAATGAACAAAGGATGGATGAAGGTCGGATGTTTCTCTGTGGAGATGGGCAAGAAATTGAAAAAAAAGAAGAGAGAGAGATTAAGGTCCCAGAGTGGAACATGTGGAGATGGCCGAAAATAGTTTGCAAGAATAAAAGGGAAAAGCAGGAGAGCGAGAGTTTATATTATTTCTATTTGGCAATTTTTGGGTTGTAAGTTGAAGAGATGGGAAATGCAAGCGGGGAAAATGAATCAGTGTGAGAACAAAAAAAGGAGAATGTGGCGTGCGGAATCTATATCAATAATAGCCGGATGTCCGTCCGTCCGTCCCACCCTGTATCTCAAAAGCCGTTCGTCGTAGAGATATGCGGTAAACTGCGTTTTGTTTCTACGAGCTAGGAAGGCCCCTAGAATACTATTCTCAATTTCACAAAGTCCCGGGTTCGAATCAAGGAGACAATTATATTTTCCCATAAATTTACACGGGATTTTCGATTTTTCAGAGTGCAAGGTTTTTATCCTTCGTTCATTAAAATATGTAAGTATGGACAGATTTTCTTCGTTTTTACTTTATTCGACGGCTAAAACTCTATACTATCTTATTCTTGCGATGTTTACATGTTACACGGTCAAATAATTCTGAAATACGCAATTGTTTTCGAAATTTTACGAATATTCCGTACTCTTTCCGAACGTTGTCAAGGCGACCGTCATTGTTGCCTCCGATTCAATTAATGCCAATTAAAACTTCAAATAGGTGAAAGAATAGCGTTATTCGATTCGCACTTTATTTAAGCATCGAAATTATTGCTGTAGCAATGTCAACATTTATACATAACAACATAGATATTTACGGATAATTTTCAGGTAACTGCGTATGGGAAGCGTTTCTAACGATTTATCAAAGCAGTTTAATTTTCCTATCATCGTTTGAATGCTGTAATCTTATCTCTTTGTAAGTAGAACCATTATATTATACATCCATAATGTTTATTAACGCATACATTTAAAATAAAATTAGAATAGGGACATACGTTATGTTTTCAAACACATTACATGGTTATCTTCTCTTCATTGATAATCTACATAAACGGTTGCATTGATTGTTATATAAACAAGTTAGGAAAGTGTGAAAGGTATCACAAATGGGCGCGTTTCGTGTAACGGATTATTACAAAGCAATTATATACCTGTACGTAAGGGAAATAGCGTTTTAAAGTTCTGTTCTTCATCATAAATAATCCATTTTCTTCCTATTTAATAATATTACATGCACACCTAAGGAAATTAAACGTTTGTTTGGGAGATTGTTTATGTTAGCAAAAATGAAGTAACCATGCAAGAAATTTTCAAAGTTCAACTCGATATAAGATATTCTTGTTTAATTTTCTCGATAACGGCTACTCCTATAATAAAAATGTATAGGAAAGAAAATACTCTTCTTTACCAGTTCTACAACTTTTATTTGAAAACTATTTTGATATGAGCAATATCTTACGAGATATGACGAAAATTTAATTTTTTGTCCCTAGTGAAGTGGTACCCCTGATTGGCGTACGTGATTCATTTTTGCGATTTTCTTATTAAATTTGATTGAACGTCCTTAATATGAAATTTCATGAAAATCCGTTCAGTAGAAGCCGAGAACGAACATGCGGACGGACGGACAGGCCGACGATAATAGGCGCTCACGCTGTAAGCGAAACGCGCCTAATAAAAAAGGACATACATTTGAAGAAAAACTTATTTTACATACTTGATCATTTTTTATAAATCAGTTGAAAATTAACCGCGCAAAAATTGCGCGGGATCACTAGTAGATATATGTAAATATGGAAACGGATGAAATGGCGTAACCCGAGCTAGAAATTAAGGACTAGTAGAGGAGGAGAGAGAAAGGTAGGATGAAAGGGAGAAAAGTAGAGAGGAATAGGGATAAAAGTAAGGAGAAAAAATGTAGGTATAAAGGTATGAAGAAAGGTTGGGGAAATTCGGGATGAAAGGTGGGGAGAAAGATGGAGAAAATTGTGGGGAGAAATGTGGTGAGAAATGTGGGGAGAAAGGTGAAGAGAAAGTATAAAAACACGACGAGACGGCGCGGCACCTGGAAGATATGAATAAAGTCGGAAGGAGGAAGGATAGAAGGATTTGAGTGGGAAGGAGCATGAGGGAGACGGAGGAGAAGAGAGTGCGACGTGTGGAAAGCAGGTGCGTCCCTGTAGGAGACACTTGAGACTTCTGAGGACTCCGAGCTTCATTCGAGTGTTGTGTGGTTTTTTTTTGTGTTCGCGTGTATTTGTTCCCCTGCGTCACATTCTGGAGACTTCGGTACAAAAAAATATGCCGTCAGAGGATGTGTATGCGCTGAAAAAAATTTCACGAGAGCGACGGCACTGTTGGTGAGATAGGCTAGGCGTGTATATCGGCATCCTTGACGCGGCACTTCGTAATGCATCGGGAATCGAAACGAACTCAAAGCGCTCGATCTATGCGCAGTGATGTATTTTATGATGGGTATTTGCCTATCGCTCTAAAAATCACGTACGAAACCTGTAATGTTATCGAAAATGGCTTTAAGATCTTTCTTTGACGGCTTTACGCGATCGCCTTAGATTTTATGGATAAGCCGATGCGTCTTAACCTTGATAATGGACGCGATTTCATAGAAAAATTTAACTGAATTAACGTTAATGTGTGTGCTGTTAAATGATTCAGGGAAGGAATTTAAATAAACTATGTTAAACTGGTGATTCCTTAGTCTTGTCACTGTGTTAGTTTCACTGCTAATAAATATTTAAAGGAATGTTTTGTATTATGTGTTGCCTTAAAACATCGTGGCGAAAATTTAATATTCATTATTAACATAAGGAAACTAATCTAAAAATTTTAAATATAAGATCCTGAATTATTAATATAAAAAAATGAACTTCATTCTACTGACACTAGGAAATTCTAAGATGGTATACGCATACTATGTGACCTTACTTAAATTCCTTTCAATTTGAAACAGGAGTACCTACAGGGAATACAAGGTGTGGCTAAAAAGAAAAGAGAACTGTTGCTTACCAACGCTTCACTATTGCGCATGTCAACAACATTCATATCATGCTGTAACTTGTTTCTTCCTGTCCAGATCAGTCTTTGTTTAGTTGCAATTAGTAAAGTTTTGATCGAACTGTGCCTCTTGAAGTGAATCAGTGTTGTGACCCTTCGGCGGAAAACTGAGTGATCGTAATTTAGAGCAAAGAATTGCCATAAAAATTTTTGTGAAACTCTGTAAAAATGATGCGGGAACGTTGGAAATGTTACGGAAAGTGTATGGCGATGAAACCATGAGTCAGCCACGTGTTTACGAAGGGCACAAACGGTTCAGAGATAGACAGGAAGATGTCCACGACAACAAGAAGATGGGAAGACCGCCAACTTCAACGACAGACGAGAATGTTGAACAAGTTCGAGAGATCGTGTGCCAAGACCGTCGGATGGACATTCGGCTAATCGCAGAACAGTTAAGCATTGACAAAAAACAGTAAGAACAATTTTAACAGAGCAGTTGGGCATGAGAAAGGTGTGCGCACGAATGGTTCCGCGCGTCCTTGTCATTCCTCCATCGCAGTGAGAGAGTTTTTAACGAAAAACAAGATCACGACATTGGAGCACGCGCCTTATTCGCCAGATCTGGCGCCGTGCGACTTTTTTCTGTTCCCAAAAATTAAAATCCGCCTAAAAAAATGATTTGAGGACTTAGCAGGCATTCAGAAGGACACAACGCAGCAATTAAATGCGGTATCTTCCGAGGACTTCCACTGCTGTTTTAGATCATGGAAATCGTGAATGGAGCGCTGCATAGCCACGGCCGGAGAGTACTTTGGAGGGGATAAACATTGAAATTGTTGTATTTAAAAGAATAAATGATTTAAAAAATAATTCTCCTTTCTTTTTAGCCGCACCTTGTATATTTACTCTCCTTAAATTTGAAAAAAATACAAACGCTCCATACGAATGCATCTCAATTTTAAACTTAACTTTCATTTTTATAGGGACTTATAATACAGTTCAATACACTGTATTTTTTTTAATTTCGCAGATATGCATTTATATTAAAATTTTCGGCAAAAATTTTAATTCCTGTTCAATTTCATCATTTGAGTTTTACAATTTAAAAGATACGAAAATGGATAGAACGATCTTCGGCTATTATAAATACAATTTGAGGGAGATTAAAGAATGCACGAGCGTCGATTAAAAGAGATCGTAATTCACTTTATGAAACGAGCCCATTGTTTCAGGGGGACCTTTGCGTGCCATCGGACGAACGCGCGAGCAATTCCGCGGAAAAGGATATTTAAAAAAATAAAAATATACTGCGAGATTGTTAGGGAGTATTCGGCCGGCCGATGCGGTAGAATCCCGTAAACATTCCGAGTTACTACTTCATGGAAGAGACGAAAATCACCCGAGTGAGGATTATTTTGATAATTCAATGCTTAAAAATCCTATCACCAAGGGAGCACAAATTCTTCCGAGTAAAGCTCCTTCCGAAATACTGTTACCGGCTTAATTTTTAATGATACGGGATTTTATCCGCAAATTTATTTATCGCATTAAAATTTGTTTTTATTAACAAAAATATATTCTCTCTATTAAGCTGTATTAATGAAGACAGATAATAGGAATTAATTCGACTATTTTGGAGTTGAGCGTGTTTGTTCGTATGTACAAGCGTGTAACACACAGATATTTTCGCATAACTATTCAGTTTCCACGGAGATAAATATAGATTTCGACTATATAATTACAGCCCAAGTAGTGATAAAATTAACGTAAAAATTCAACACGAGTTTTGTTAGAGAGGCTGATCATCGCGTTAAATAATGCATATTCATAAATTTTCGTAATAATTTCGTTAACTGGAAGATTAATTTTATAATTATGTATATATTCTGCTAGTTTTATTTGCATTTATCATTGCCGACAACTCATTCTAAACATTAATCGTGCTTTGGTTTTAAAGATATTTTGAAATACGTACACATATTTATAGCTCTGGCAGTTCATTATAATTATTTACCCTCAAATTCCACTTTAAAATTTGGGATTTGCCTAACCACCTTAAATGACTACCTTTGTTTTTCTCCTGTTTTAAATCATTGGCGCGACAATCAGTCGTTTCAGGATAAACAAGCCCTATGTTTTTATAAGTGCTCGAAGCGGCTTTTTGTAATGTGGAGGAAAGCAAAAAACAGGGAAGACCGACATTTGCTATCGCCCACGTTAGGAATGAAACAAAAAAACTGCCTGTTCATTTTTTTTAAATAGAAACTGCGCCGACCGATTCCAATGTTATCCAATGCGCAGTGTCTAGCTCTTACTCACTAACATTCTCTCCTCGTCTCTCCTACTCTTCTGGTCCCAAAAAACACATCCCCCTAAAACTCTTTGTCATTTCAAGGAATACGGAAAATACGAGTTCGGGAAATAATCCCTCACGCACGCACGTAGCAAACACACAGCTTATCGTCGCATCTAAGGAAGAGAAGCGAAACAAACGGAGTTCGGTTATGCATAAGAGGTTAAGGCGAGAGCATTTCGAAATGCATTCCGCCTTTGCTTTTGGAAAGGGAATGGTTGGCAAGGCGAGGAATAGATAAAAGGGGGCAACACAAGCGAGAGTTGGGAAGAAGGGCGAAGGAGGGCGCGGAGGGGAAGGGGGGGGGGGGGGGGGGGGAGAGGCGGAGGCGGCAAAGGGGATAGGAACGGGGAGAGAGATAGAGAGAGAGAGGAAGAGGATATTTTCTTTCTCTCACGCCCGTGGCTATTTTTAAGGCTCCATTCACCTCAAATCCTAGACTTTGCGATCAATATAAGTGGAAATGTAGAAGGCCCCCATGGCCATTTCCGTGCACTCCTCTGAAATTCCACGGCCATTACGTTAACCGGCACCCTTATCTTGGACCGCCTTACCCATACCTTTAAAAACCCTTCCCATATCTCCTCTTCCTTCTCCTCACGCCCGCTGGCTTATCATAAAATAACATCTAAGAAGCTTATGCGGCTGCGGATCAAATGGATCCCCATTCATCATATATTGTTGTCCAAACGTCGGCGAGGAGTCGGGACACGGAAGGAATGGTGAGGTTGTAAAATGAGGCCTTGAAGGTGCGAGTTTAAATCGCGAGGGATTGGATTAGAACTAGGTCGAGGGAATGCTCGTTTTTTTTTAATTTTTATAATTGGTCGTTCTGAATTGTTTGAAAAATCTCCAAGTTTTACCTTAATGCTTCATAAAACGAAATACTAAATGATTGTTAGTAATATTGTTCTCGAGAAATATATTAATAACAGTATTAAATGAAACTTCAATTACGAAAGATATTTAAAGAGTTGCATAAAAATATTTTATTTATTGCTCTCAAAGATAATATTAATAAAAATATAAAATAAAACTTTTAATATAATATTTAAAGTGTAGTATAGAAAAGTACTATACAACGCATAGCTCACTTTAATACCAGAACTAAAAGTCATAACTGTTACATTTTTAATTTTACAACTTCATTTATCCAAATAGTTGTAGTCATTGCTTTCGCGAGCTTTTTAACGTGTCTTCAGCAAGCGCATTTAATCTCCTACATGCCGTATTTTTCAACCTTTCATGCGGTAATATTATTCATTGAGTTTCTCCTCGTTGTTCGGCATTCGCTACGTTTTTCTTTCATCAAGGCTTTGAACCTAATACTCCTCCATGAAAATTGCATTTTCGTTTTGGAAGCACCTCGTTATGCATTGAAATTGCGAAGCGGCTCTTCCATTAGCGCATCTTCACAATCTGCCGTGGAACATGGGATAGAGAGAACGCGAAAAGAGGGCCCCGAGTCGGAATAATCTCAATTACCGCGATGCGTTTGCGTTTACGGTCGCTTATTAATTACGGCGCCACTCACTCCACGCCCTCTAGTAGTTTCCGTCTCAGTTATTGATGGTCGAGCGACATCCCTATCCTCATCTACTAGATGAGGAAGAAGAAATAAATGAAAACAAGAAGAACGCGGGCTCACCCCCCCCCCTTCCCCCCCGAAGTCGTATTTGTTTCTAGGGGAGGAAGAATTCTCTTAGAATTACGTCTATTGAGCATAAATCCAATATTTCGCCATTCTTTTTTTTGGACCGTAACGAAGTTACCTCCGAAGTATCTCGACGAATAGGGGTTCAGCACACATACTCGCAGACATTCTCTCCTTCCACCTCCTCCCCCCTTTCCCTTCTTCATTCCAATTTGTTACCTCGTCCCTTTACGGTTGGCGTAATATTCTCTTTCTCTCTCTCTCTCTCTCTCTTTCTCTCTCTCTCTTCTTCGATACCATGAACTAGTCTCCTCACCGTCATTGTTTTTTCCTCTTCTACCATTCTTTTCAAAACGACCTGCGATTTTTCTCTTTCTCTCTCTCTCACCCACACAATATCCGCTTCTTCATTGTTTATTTTTATGCTTTCTACTTCTTTCCTTCCCAAACCTCTCTTTTTCTTCCCCATCACACTTTTATCTTCCCCACGACTTCACACGCTCATCCTTTCGTCTCACGTATGTGTAAACTTCCTTATTTCATTAAATTTTTGTCTCGTCATTGTTTTCTTTCATCCCATTCCATATTATTCCTTTTTTCCCTCTCCTTTTTCTCACTTCTCTTTCGCCCGTGATACGGCCATTTTTAGTGTACGGTCGTTTTTATTCTGGTCTTTGCTTCTCTCCCTCTTCGGAGTTAGTATACTATATTTTTTTCAATCGAATCGTACATTCGATTCTGCTTTTCCGTCCCCTTTGGCAGAAAAATTCCCAAATTTGGACCCAACTTACTTTCAGAATCCGTTCCGTTGGACAAATCCTAATTTTCCTTTTCCCCATCGCTCATAAGCTTGAGTTGAGAGTGACGTTCGGTTAAATGTATGGGTGTATTGTATATATTAGTATATTTAAATTGAATGACGGACGGCGAAACAAACAGTAAATATTCAACGTTGAACGAGACCACGACAGGCACCGGTAGTTAAAATTTACTTGGTTTGTGTATCGGTGTTTCATTTACGAATAACATTTTGATGACTGGATAACCTATTAGACCAGCAGGAAAATTACTATCCTACGCAGAAAATAAATGTAACACAGAATATCAGTGGAACCGAAATATTTCCTCCAACGATGATCTTCACGTCCCTCTTAATCACATATTCTCTTCTCGAAAAGCATGTATACTTTTCTATTTTCCTTCATCATTCGGAATCTTTCCACTTATCCTGCAGCGCTCTCTCTCTCTCTCTCTCGTACTTCCTCTCATTTCCTTCCCTATCGTCTCATTTTTTTTGCGCGCGTTCCATCTCCTCCATAAATCCCTCCTCTCATCCCTCACAAAAGGCTTGAATTCCGTCCCATTTTATTCCCGCGAGACTGTCGGGGTCGCCTCCGCTCGTGGTACATACGTCGGTGTCCGCGGCGACCTCTGAGCGAAGCGCGAGACAGATGCCTCTTTTTCCATTCTCCCTTTTTCGTTTGGCTTACTTCCATACCGATTCTCGCTTTATCTTTCTACGTTCTACGTCCTTCTATTCCCTCCTTTTTTTATGCTTCGCCTACCTCAGTGGCCGCAAAACGTACCAATTCCGTCCGCAAAATAAACCCTAACTCGCCCTGGGAAGCCGCCTCGCTGAAGACCCATTTTTTGCCTATTTCGTTGCCTTTTTGTTTTTATGTCTCAAACTTCCTCGGTCTCTTTCTCTCTGTCTCTCTCGTTCTTTCTCTCTCTGTCTCTCTCTCCACTTGCTGGAAGTGGAGTGAAAGGAAGGACCCGGTTTAGCGAGAGGACGGGTGATGGTAAATGGGAAAGGAACGTTCCAAAAATTACAAAATTAATAAAAAGATTGCGATGGAGTTTTAGCGTTTTAAATTAGAAAAGGTGAGTTTGACGGAAATAAAAGTTTTAATTAAAAAAAATACTTTCACTGAACTTATTTACAACGAAAAGGCTTCCCCCCGCCTTTTGATAAATGCAGGTAAACTCTCTTCACTCTCTTTATCATTAGCCTCGTTTCCGAAAGCCTTATTAAAGGGGACAACATCCGTTTACGTTGTCCGGAAGGAATTTTATAGACAGTGATGAAAATATCGTGTGTGCATTCCCGTTGCCGTTTAATCAAAAGGACGGCGGGAAAAAATCAACGCGCGAATTCGGCCGACATTTTGAATCGCGTAATATTCCGCGACGGTGATCCAACGGCATTTTCGAGCCGTAAATACCAATCAAGCCCGGAATCAAAAGCGCGAATCAAATTTAACCAAGTCGCCGTTTTACGGCCGAAAATTTTATCTCATCCCGTAACCGACTGCGGGGGTTTAATCGGATGTTTTCCCCCGCCGGAAAAAAAACTCCCTCGTCCGTTTTTTCGTTCGGATTCTTCCGATCGCCGGTATCCCGGAACGCCGAAAATTTCGATTTTAATTAGAAATTCAATCAGGTCTGCGCCGGGGGTCCGTTAATATTTGATTCGTTTGATATGGCGGCTCTATTTCATGGCGGGAACAAACACGGTTGATGAGTCCCATATACGTATAGAGATCCGCCGTCCGGTTTAATGCCTACAGGGCAGACGGACAGCAAAAGCGTTATGTTCGACGTCCCACTGCATTGTCGACCTGTTTCTCCCTCCAGTGTTACGTAATTTAACCGGAGCTCGTCTCATTTGATCCCTCCCGCTCGCTACCTTTTCAGGGACGGAGGATGGTGGGATGGGGGTGGGTAGAGGAGAGGAAAAAAATTCGACAGGCGGGTGTTCGTTCGTAATGGACGACGGCGTTACAAGAAAAAAGAAGAAAACATGTTCTGGGGAAACTTTCCAGACAAATGCGACTCAGATGTCTAAATTAACGTTGTCATCGGAGCTATTCTTCTCATTTTTCTCTCCTCTCTCTCTCTCTCTCTCTCTCTCTGTCTCTCTGTCTCTCTCTCTCTCTCTCAGGGTTAAATGTAAGAAGGGACTATATAGTCTCAATTTTGCCCTAATAAAGTCCTTTGTCTGTCTGTCTCCCTCTCTCCTTTAGAATGATAGAGGCTCTCCTATACTCATCAATTAACTCCAGACCGATGCCGTCGCCCCTTCTACCTCCGCTCCTATCTCCCCTCCTACTTCCCCTACTCCCTCCCTTCCTTCCTCCTCCCATCTACTTCCACTCCCTCCTTTCTCTCCTCTCCCGTCACTCAAATAATCCTCTATCTCGAGCCTCACTTTATGTATCTCTCTCTATTTATATTTATCCTATTCCCTCATTCGTCCTACTCCCTCCTTCTCTCCCCCACCGCGTACACTCTAGAGATCCGTTTTTTCATTATTCTACATCTATCTCTCTCTATCCCTTGGCCGTCGTCGCTATCGCTCGAAAACTCGCCCTCGTTAATCCGCGTCTCTCTCTCTCTCTGTCCCTCTCTCTCCCCTCTCTCTCTCGCATCAGAGGGGATGATATGGATTTTATAGAACGCATCCTCCGCCATCTCCTCTTCGAGGCACGTCCGTCTGCCACAGCCGAGTTTCATTTCGTTTCCCAGCGACGAGATGCGGTGCGCGTGTTAATAAAAATAGAGCCCGGTTCGCAGCGCCAACTGTTCTGTCTCTAGGAGAAAAAATTTGGGTAGTGGACGACACGCAATCATTGCGCCTTTGAAAACGTACGAGTTGAACTTTGAAGCGCGTCTCGTTTGTGACGGCGGCATTCCATTGCTTCTATTCGTTAATAGTATCGGTGATGGGAGAAGGAAAAATGAGGAATGCCAATTCGGCTGTATTTTCAGGATAACGTTACACGACGTCGGTGATCACAAAAATGTACGGTTTCTTCATCTACTTTCATACTTACCGTTAAAAATGAAGTAACCATTATTATTTCAAGAATAATCAGTTAAAATTGAAACAATTTTTTTCAAAAATTTACTCATCACACGTATTTCTAATAGTCACAATAATGTTATGAAGGTTTAGTTACTGTAGCTATCGGAGATACCAGAGATAATTACTTTTTCTATTAATTTGTTATTAAAGTGTTTATTTTTGTATTTGTTTTCAGTCATAAGGAGACCTCGATAATTCTCTATCGAGTCACACTTAACTGAAGAATGAGCGCTTGTGGCCATATCTGTCGTTCGTTTTAAAACGCGATAGGTAACTTTGGACTATCGATAATTCTGTAATCGCCTTTAAAAAGAATTTGTCGATGAATATTTCTTAATAAAAAATGCTTTATGATGACTACAGTATTGTACCAACTCGTATAAATAAATATGTATGGTACTAAGAAAGGTTAAACAAAACGGCTTTAGTACATTGAGTGATCTGAAATATTTCTGCTGACAATTTTTTCTCTTTGATCGGCATAAAAAATTTCCAATTTTGAACCGCTGAAAACATTCTCTGAGTAGCATATTATCAAATGGTGCCAGAGGCTGCTCTTAAGAAGATGACTGTATAGTTATATACGTGACATAAAATTTATCTCCTGCAGAACGGGACGTACGCATGCGCATCGCTGTGTCCTCAAGAGAGCATATCCCCAAGGGGCACTTCGTGTCTCCACCCGAGGCTGGTTGAGGTTCAAGGACAATGCTGCCGGGAGTGGATGTGTGACTCAGTCACTGGTAAGACTGAATGATAAGTTACTACCATAGGAATAGAAATTACTAAAGGCCGAGTATATTTGCGCGTTAACTGCAAAAGTTGCGAAGAGTGGCCCAGACTTGTAGTTTATCATCATAAGCTACTTTATCTACTGAAACTTCCTTTTTAAAACAACCATATTCCCATGCATATATTTTAGTAACATAAACCAGTGCTCTCCAACCTCCAACCTGAGGATATTTAGTTTACATAAAAGCGTTTGGAACGAACAAATTCGCATAAATTTTATCATCCAAGTAATTTATCCTGAAATTACGAGAGGGATTTATAGACCTTAGCAACGGTATACAACTTAAAATTAGTATTCTACCTTTAGATGTATTTTGGCTAAAAGTTAAAGGTGAATATCATTCAATATCTGAATGTGCCATCGCTATGACGTTCCAAATTCAACAATGTATTTATGCGAATTTAACTGTTCGTCAAAGGCTCATATTAAAAATATTAAAAGGGCATGTTTAAAGAACTTAGATGAAGTTCTTTTAGCTCTTTCTATTATTGAGCCTTTGTACAGTAAAGGAAAGACTAAATTTTCCGTCGAAGAGCATAACATTTTTACACGTTGAATTGTGTCTGTACTTATACAATAAAATTATTTAAATATTACTTCACCAATCATAACAATCTAATATAATTGCGACTTTTGCTTGTTTTATGCTAGTTTTTCTTTTAAAATGTGTATTTACTTAGTGAAATTAATTAGGAATGGTTTGGTGTGCCGCGATGTTTTTAAGCATGCATGAAGGTATGCCGCGGAGCAAAAAATGTTGGAGAGCACTGACATAAACTGTAAGGAAGAAGTAAGACTATTTTCACGCTATTCGTAATTTATAAAATTATTCCTAGCAAATATTAAACTATTGATATATTTTGAAGAAAAAAATTTATAGCCACATAACCTCCTGTTATTTTGCATTTACTCTACAAATTAATGCTAAAAGAATCCGCGCGTCCTGCTCATAGGGTGACTTAATTGTTATTAATGTTAGAAATTACAATAACAATATTTGTAATGCATTATCAAAAGTAGTAATACTGAGTTTCATGGAGTAATGTCATTTAACGGCCATTTATTACAATCGGTACTTCAAGAATATTTTTAATTTTTACAAGTATACCACAATCTGCATGATGTTGATCGATCAATTGTTACTCTTCGATATATACCTACTTAATTTTAATAATACCTGTCTACAGATTTACGTTAAATTTAATAAATTTCCTGGTATAAGTGGAATTTCATTTAAAAGGTATGATAAAAATAACTTTTATAAAGGAAAAATACTAAAAATTATTGCGTCGGTGCGTTAATTGCGCTTCGTGCTTTCATTAGCGGGTAAATTATTAATCAAAAATGAGCGAGATAATTATTAAACGATTTAAAATATTATTATGTATATTCAGAGACGTACCTTGAGGATATGGCGCCTATAGCAAAAGTTTAGGAAACATCTTTGTTATGAATGATATAATTTTTTCTGCGTTTTAATAAAGGATAATTGCGTTTTTATATTACATAAATCAACGTTAGAGTAATAAAATTATACTTGTTCTTGGGAAAATTAACCTTTCGCACTTTTTTCGGTAAAGATTTGCTCCTTTTGCAAGCGGCGCCTATGGCAAATGCCACCTTCGCCATACCATAGTTACGGCACCGTGTATATTGGTTGACTTGTTTTCACCTCAATTAGCATTTTATTAACATATAAAGTGTACGTTCAAATCAATTTCACACTTGACGATTAAAACTGAATCACGTTTTAATATCGCAGTTCAATAAGCGATTTAACGTTGTGTTTTCATAACACTGTCTCCTGGAATTAATTTCAGCCCAAAGGCCTCCACCTCCGTGCAACGCTCGCTTCTCCGAGTGGTCGGATTGTTCCTCGACCTGCGGCCTTGGCCTATCCACAAGGGTCATCTCAAAGGACAACAACACGCAGATAGAGGTAAACTGTTTTACGCAATTTAAAATCAATCGTTTGTTTATATCATGACGGATTAAACGAGTTATTGGCGGGAAGTGACAGGAATCCGGCTAAAGCTAAAGGCCCTTTATTTCATTTTCTGATTTATCAGCCGTTATCTTCTTCCGAGGGTGACTGCGGCGCCCCAGGTGGCGTTGAGGTGAGGCTGTGTCAAGAGAAACCGTGTAATCCAGACGATAGCGCCCTTCTGCCACTGATGCCGCAATCGCATCCACTCAAAGCACGGCATCACCACATACGGGTGAGTTGTAAACATTCAATATTCCAGGAATTGCGTTTTCATTCACTTATTTCATTTAGTCTCTTATCGGGTTATTTTTTATAATGCCTTAATATATTGTTACAGAATAAAGTGTAGTATAGAATTAAATGTAAGATTTTGGCTATTATAGTGACTTTTGTGTGATGTTCACCGTTATAGGGAAGGACTATGATAATTTCCACTCGAAAAAAATATAAATTAAGTATGCATTATACTAGCATAGAAGTCAGGTGAAGTACGCCTATTCAAATTAATTAGACTCAAATATATTTGACGGCAGAAATTCCTTTTTTAAGACTCGAGGTATTAACAAGGATAACATTAAACTAATGAATAAAACAAATCAAGTACTCTAAATAAATGTTTTGTTTTGCTATGGATATTTCAGAATACGAATTGCCGTGAAACTTAACCTGATGGTATTTTATAGAAGTTAATGTATACATTTACGTACTCTTTTTTATCCCTCTGCTGTAATAAATAGGTTGTGGTATGAGAAATACCATGCACATGGCATGTATAAAATAACATGGAAGTTTTATCTCAACAGATACCGAATGAATAACATATGACAGTGTATTTTCTTCGTGAAACATTTATAAACCAGTAGGTAAAGATCTCACGGTTTAAAAAAAAATAACCTTAAAAATAACATCTCTTTAAAAAGCTTTTATTCCGAAAATACATACGTAGCTGAAAAATAGCATTTGCAAGAAATCATATTTATTTCTTCTGTATTTTTGTAGAAGCAATTAAATTTAATAAAGTTGCAATTTGATGCTATAACATCCACCACCACTGCGGATACGCTAGCAGAAATAGCTGTCGGAAGACTGGAAGGCATAAATTTTTTCTGTGCATTTTTTTGTCCTATCTGCTGAGTTCCGGGAGATATCCTCCTGTTCCCTTTTTCTTTTTCTCTCTCTGGAGTCGTTTCAACGAGCCATCCTCGGAGACGAGAGGCGTCTCTCTCTCTCTCTTGAGAAGTGGCGAGCGAACACTTATCTATGATCGCTCCTCGCCTTTCTCACTCCCTTTCTCACCGACGCCATTCTCCTATTCTCCATTCCTATCTTCCTCTTATCTCCCGTTTTAATTTGACCCTCGCGGACGGAAAAGGAGTCGGTGAGTCACGGGATATTTTATTATTATTTTTTAAATTCTATTTCCAGGAGAGAAGGCCTCCACTTTCGTCAATTTTCCAACGCCGGCGTGAAGGAAGCAGCGTATAAATTAATACGTTTTTTTTCCTAGCGAGCTCCGCGTTGTTTTCTCCTCCTCTTCGAAAACTTTTATTGCGTTACGGTGGAAGCTTTGATATAAAATACGTTGGATGTCAGCTTATATGTAAACGCTAGCGAACCACTTCATTAAAAGTGGGAGGACGGGAGGAATTCGACTCATATTGAACGTGTTAGGAGGAAAAAATAATTTGGCCGGTGGCGTACGAAAATAATATTCGAAATGTAACATCAAAAAAAAAAACAAGCGACAACCCTCCATATTTCTTTCCTTTGGAAACTGGGGCGCTGTACAAAAACTCTTTACGAGGCTTGTAAAAGTAATGGCATGATTTAATGTGTTTCTTGAATAGATCTGTTTTATAGGATTATAGCATCAGTAAATGTACTGGTCCAGGTCTAACCAGTAAACTTCCGCTAATCTTCAGGTTTCACATGACAGAAATAAAAGCGTTTGAAAGTGTAAATAATTGTCATTAAACGTAAAATATGCATAAAATGGTTAAATAAAAAGACTATTCACCATAAAATAATTCGTGCGGTCGATGATGCTATTCTAAATATAGTAATCAAAAATATATACTTTGATTTCAATAATAATTCTCTCCTTTTTACCTATCGTGGTTAATCATTTCCTGAAATTGAATAACAGACTATTTAAATGCATCCAACCAACTGTGAATGCTTGTAATACATTTTACCGGCTATATTGATCGATCATTAAGGAAAAGTTATAAACTTATATATATATATATATATATATATATATATATATAGGGCCGCCTTGGGGCAAATACCATCGCCGGGCCCCTTTCTTTGTTTTAAGTTCAAAAAGAGAACCGGGCCGCTCGGCAGGCCCAGGAAAGCCAACTCCCTCTCCCCCCTTCTCTGCGGTATTGGCTGGTAGTATTATAAGCAGAAATTATGAAATTCCATCCAATTAAATTTTTTAATCAAAATTACGTATAAAATATTTGTTGATACCATATGTATCACATCATAATTAGACTTGGTATGATTCGGTTAATGTCGATAAACAACGAATTTAAAAAAATCAAATATTCGAAAAATTCAATTGCCGTCGATAAATGTAGGTTTTTCATCACTAATTTTTTTGGCGAAATTACATGTCATGGTTTTTAAATTTGGTTTTCAAAATTAACACCCAAAATGTGTTTTAGTACCAAAAAGCAACGCGTAAAAAAATCGGCACTTGCCATAACAGACGACCACATTTGAACTGGAATTTCCTACATTTTGCATTGTGAGGTTCCCCATGACATTTTTAAGTAACTGCGTATTTTGCGCTGCTACAGAGTCCAAAAGTACGAATTACATGAGAGTAGATCTTAAAATTAGTATGAATGAATACCAATCGTCAGATGGTCCCATAGTACTTTAACTAATAAATTCTTATAAAATTTACATTTCTAGAGGCCATATCGATAATCCACCCGCCGAAGGGGAGTTCCCCATCACACTCGTTCTGTTTTTGCGTTCTAGGCATTTTTCTAGATACCTCCTGATTTTTTACCACTTTCTCCTTCATAATATTTACGTATAAATTAGGTTGTATATTATAATAGCGTAACATTAAGTTTGTTATTGAATGGTCGCGATTTCGTAATTGTACGTTCAACGAAGTAAGTCATCTATTTATAGGCTTTTAGTAAAGTTTAATTCGATGGAAATTATCGTCGTGTCAGTCTTATATGCGATATTAAGTGTACTTAAATATTCCAAATTCAACATTATAAAATATGGTCAATAGAGAAAGAAAGGCTATCATATCTCTAAAAAAATTGGGAGTAAACAATATTGTTCTGCTTGTGTCGACTAACTGGGATCACATTGAAAACTGACCGCGAAGCTGCCCCCTCGATCATCATTAACTCGGGTTAGCGGCCCATCCTCAAACCCGAGCTCAGTTGTCATTACCCTCTCAGCAGGGGGGCACTAGCCGACCACGTCTTTTGCAATAAAATTTAAACTATTTTATGTTGTTAACTTAGTGCGATTATGACTCAAGCAACATATTCGGGTGAATGCGCTGATCAAGAGCGTCTTTTTAACGGAATTCTACGATAAATAATAACATATTTACGCTAACATCTAATCTTGACGCCAAGGAATACCAATTTCTTAAGAGTTTTCGGACGGGATTGTAATGAAAGCAGACATTCGCGAGACAGTGCGGAGGGCGTAACGCTTGGTTGCTATATGGTTTATATCTAAAGATTGTATACCAATTCTTTCTAATTATAATTCCAAAAAGAATGAAAGTCTGCACTTCGTAAAGCCGAGTTTTACGTGTTACCTCATGGGAAATGAAAATGCCTTCCTTGGAGTCGAACCCAAGACTTCTTTCCAGATTCTTTTTGCCATCACCTTAAAATATGTCTATCGAGCATACCTGCCACATTTAGAGTTTCTATATCTTTTTTTATCTAGTTAATCGC
Source organism: Uropetala carovei (assembly GCA_036926305.1). Classification (NCBI taxonomy): domain Eukaryota; kingdom Metazoa; phylum Arthropoda; class Insecta; order Odonata; family Petaluridae; genus Uropetala; species Uropetala carovei. The sequence continues at coordinate 4,948,427 of JAXCHB010000118.1, read as the reverse complement.
ATTTTTATATGATCACCAACCAACCAACAAAAAATTGTCTATCTTTATAATTGACTAGCGTAATTTTCCGAGAAATATGACGGATAGGCGTGAATTTAGTATTACGTTAAAATAAAATAAAATTTAATGACACCAACTTTTATCTACACTAAAACGCAAAAAGAATATGAAATCCACATAATCGAATGTTCCAGAGAGTAATACTGGTCATGGACGTATGAAACACGATTTTATCATAATATTATCAAGACGAATTGAATAAATGCGTAAAAAATTACGAAAAATATTAGCTAAACCTAATTTTTGGCTTTTTTCCAATGAGATTTGAATTTCTACGATATGGAAATTCATTTCCATACTTTTTTTTTGGCATAACTGTAAAAATACCGCGTCGATATCTCATTTTTTAAATATTTGAAAATGCTAAAGAAAAAAGGCCTCGCTTCGTTTCAGCTCTGCCCAAGTTATTCAAATGGAGAGAAGATATGCTCCTGAAGTCAAACCCAGGACTACTATGTACACGGCGAGCAGTTTCAAACTGTAAAGTTGAATATTCAAGGGATTCCTAAAAGTTTGATCGAAAGAGATTGTAAAGCTTTTTAGTTATTATGTTATTATTTATGGTAGAATTCCGTTAAAAAGACGCCCTTGATCAGCGCATTAACCCGAATATGTTGCTTGAGTCACAATCGCACTATGTTAACAAAATAAAATAGTTTAAATTTTATTGCAAAAGACGTGGTCGCCTAGTGCCCCCCTGCTGAGAGGGTAAAGACACCTGAGCTAGGGTTTGAGGATGGGCCTCGAGGTATGGACCTGTAACCCGAGTTAATGACGATCGAGGGGTCAGCTTCGCGGTCAGTTTTCAATGTGATCCCAGTTAGTCGACACAAGCCTATTGTTCTTTAGAACTGACCATAGGACGACACTCCGAGTGCTTGTGGATCGGGAACTCGGGCCCAAAGACGGAATTTCCCGAAGGGGAGAAAAATGTGAGTAGTGGAGAGGAGTTTCAGGGTGCTAAGGGGTGATAGAAAAGCAGTGAGTTGAGCTGGGAAAACCCAAATCCAAATCCGAGAAATGGAAATGGGAAATGGAGAAAACGCCGCCCGTCGGTATTGGTTGCCGGCGCGCCGCGGCGTGCCTTGCACCCGCGTATTGCGATAGGAAAACATTACGACCGATCCTAATACCGGGCCCCTCAGAGGCTCGGGCCCCGGAGATTTTTCCCCGGTATCCCCACCCTCTCGGTGGCCCTGTATATATGTATATATATATATATATATATATATATATATTCTTCGTAGTACTTCCTCATTTTTCACCCTATCTGTCCATTTTATCTTCAGCATTCTTCTCCATGTCCACATTTCGAAGCTTTCCTCTATATATATATATATATATACATACAGGAAAGCTTCGAAATGTGGACATGGAGAAGAATGCTGAAGATAAAATGGACAGATAGGGTGAAAAATGAGGAAGTACTACGAAGAATAGGAGAGAAGCGAACGATTATACAGATTATCATTAAGAGGAAGGCGAACTGGAATGGGCATTACCTGAGGAGAGAGTGCATGATTAAAGAAGTGCTAGAAGGAAAATTGGATGGAAAAAGAGAAAGAGGTAGGAAAAGGTTTCAGCTAGTGGACGACTTGAAAGGGAAAGTGAGCTATCAAGACATGAAGAAAACTGCGGAAAATAGGAGTATATGGAGAACCAAGTTTAACCTAGAATAATCACGGACCTGTCAACGGACAGACTACCTATGATGATGATGATAATGATATATATATATATATATATTTCTGCATTGGATTCTTTTAAAATGGCCCTGAACCAATGCTTAAATACGGCTATTTTGTTCTACTTAGCTTTCTTTAAACGCAATACCTTTTCTGAAGATATCGATAAATCCCATCGTAATATTTCCTGCCCCAAACATTCTTTCACATTCCTTCTTTGGCCCAATTCGTCTGATGCGACTACCTCCCTTTAAAGAAATAGAATGTCGAAGGAGGGGTAGTGAAATGCATTGAAAATATAATTTTAAATAACTTATTTTCTAGCATACTCCTCTAACGGAATAAATAATTTTATTTACAAACATAGTATGTACGAGTATGTATGCAAAAATGTAAACTCCAAATTTTCTGGAGGTAAAACTTTGTTTCCTAATTCGTTTCTCCATTGCTCTGCTTTGAAATCTCTAACAATCTCTAATAATTTGGTACTGTTAATGTTATTACACAAAATCAATAATGAGACGAGACGGTTTTATTTAAATATATTGAGGAAACGAATGCCAGGTTTCCCCTTCCTAATAAAACCATTTGTATGTGATCCTTCGGTGCCAAAAAAATTTTCGTCATTGAGAGATCGAGTGTATTGCACAATAAAAAGAAAAGTTAACAAATGTCCAAGATCATAATATGCTGGAATGACTGGCATTCTCACAAACAATAAAATATATATGTGAGGTAGCACTCACCAAAAAGCTGAATCGGAACAAATGCTGAGTGTTGTAAGGTCCCTCGAAGTTCTTCCTCTGACGTTACGTTGCCGAGTGACCAGCAAAGAAATGCCTACCGCTTTATCATAATCACTTGCAGATGGCAGCACATAATATGTACGGAGATATTGCTATGGTCTGTAAGGTTAAAGAAGGCCGCAGCACCTTCAGGCTACCTGCTTCCACCCCCAGCCAGCCCAACCCGAGCGCGCCAGCGGGGAGCATGAGTCACCTATTGGGCATTCAATTACACTACAGCAACTTTTTAATTTTACTGTCAGTTCCTCTCAAAATTGTTATTATTGAATTCTACACAAAATTTTATGGAAAACGAGTCCAAACACGACATAAATACGACATAAAATAATTTGTACACGGGACTTTTATAAGTAAACCAATCATTCAATCGTCAATATTTATTTAATGCAATTACACTAATATAAGTCAATGTAAAAGTGTAACTTTATAAAGCTTGAACTAAACAATCACTACTTTGTAGTGCTTACTTAAAGTATTATTTATTTTTTCATAAAGAAGTATTTTCGATGAACTCATTCCTCTAAAACCTTTACAAAACAGACTTTCACGGAAGGGAACACAGTACACAGCAAAGCTAAACACACCAGCCACAGCAAAGTTTCCACGAGAAATGATCTTCTGCGTCTTTTATAGAACAGCCACTCTCCTATGAGTCACTTATTTGTCATTTCGCAAACTATGTTTGTTGATGTTTGTTGTGTTAGTCAAACAACAGTGTGTTGGCTTTATTTTGTCGTATTTATGTCGTGTTTGGCCCAACGTAACCTTACAGACTATAGTGTAGGACTTCTTACTCTCACCGGTAATTTATGTGATGACTGCCTTGAACAGCAATTGTATCTATCAACCGTTGCAGCGAAAGAAATAATTGGTGCACTTGCTGCATTAGTTATGAAGTAGCACTCCTTCCATTATTCTTCACAATTCTACTTTAGCTACGTTAAATTGGTAACACATAAATTTATGATTGCATTTCACCAATAATTTATGGTAAGTTATGTTACCTACTACCTGACGATAACCAAAGTAATCATAGTTGATATTTTGAATCAACGATTAGTTACATCGAAATACTTTGTTTTTAATTTAATATCTTATTCATGCCCACCCGTAATTTTTATGGACAATTATACCATCCTTATTACAAATGTAAATTTCCTAAAATTTATAAACTTTCTGTTTAGGGTGAGATGTGGATCAAAGTCTCGGTGAATGCGTTCGTACTGAAAATGAAATAACCCCACAGACGCAAGTATATTTCATACTAGCAGAAATTCCCAGCGTTGCCCGAGGAAATTTGGTTCAAATCCGATTGGAATTCTAGATGATATATGGTATTCACGAATTCTCTCGGCCGCCTTTTTGAATAAAACGGGTAGAGAGAAACAAAAACCGATTACGAATTATTTCTGGGGGCCCTCCACAATCGTACCAAATTTGATTCAAATCAATAATAGTAGGACTTGGGAAAATACACGTAGTTTAATCAGTCCCTGCCGTCCAATTACGGATAAGGAAGTAGTCGTTTCCCACCTTTCTCACTGTGTATAAGATGTAGAGTTACCTGTTCTTTGAGAAGAGGAAGTTTATGAGAACAGTTATTTATTGAACAGTTTAGGCATCAGAACAGTTCGAAAAGAACTGTCCCGTTCTTTCTGACCCATCTCTAGTTGGCAATGCATTAGCATACAAAGTTATTTTGCTTTTTGTACAATTAATATAAAACATTTGGGATTAAAAAGTAGCCTACGACCTTCCTATTTGTGAAGAAAGTATTTGTTGAAAGTTTGATTATTCTATCTTTAACGGTGTGGAAATGTATAGATGCACAAACAAACTTTCATAAATATATAGGAGATTGATCATATACTTGTATTGAAAGTGACAAATATCTAATTTGAATTTCTCACGTTAATTTACTCGAGAGTTATCGTCGAAAAACCAAATCGATGCCCCTCCAAACCCCATCAAATTTTTTTTGATACACCACATCTACTATAATATATTTTGAAGGGTGTGTTTGTTGGTTTGTTGGATTGTTCATGGAACTCCTCCTACACGATAAAAGCTAGAATAACCAAATTTGGTATGATTCTTCCTTACATCCTAACTTAGTGAATGGTCAAGATTTTGCTTCTGTCCGTCACTTTAATTCGAAATGGCGAACGATTTAATTATCGAATTATTGCCGCGTCCTGCAACTGAAATGCAGGTATGAGTGTAGACTACCTTGAATTTGCACTTTAAAATTACTTAAAACTTGAGACGGATAATTTTTTGCGGGAAAGAACAAAGTTTATTTTTATTGAAGACAGATTCCGAATTCTGGTCTAATTCACGTAGAAATGCAGTTAGAATCAATAAAATACGTGATTTTATCAGTTTTATTACAATTCCAATTATAAGCTACCACGACAACTCCCATTGTCGCCGAAATTGAGAGTCCAATACATTTATATTGAGACTATATAGTCCCTTCTTACATTTAAGAGAGAAAGGGAGGGAGAGGAAGTGAGGGGGACGGAGCGAGGGGGAGGGAGGGCGGGAGAGGGAGCGACCGGATGCGGGAGGGAGAGGGAGAGAGGGGGAGGGAGTGGGAGAAGGGAAGGAGATGGTGGGAGGGGGAGGGATTTTATACGTTATTTTAGATTTTTCACAGTGCAAGATTTTCTTTCTTAAATTGGAAAATGCTGCGCGGTTTTCTTCGTTTTTGCTTTATTCGACAGTTATAACTGTGTACTGTCTTATTCTTGCGATGCGTACATGTTACACGGTCGAAGTTTTAGATTCACTAAATCCGTTGAAATTCAACCGACACTTCAGCTAGTAGCTAATATTTTAAGCTGAACCAGTCTCAAGATACGCTGCAAGTTTCATAAAAATTCAACCAGCCGTTTTTACGTGATGCGGTAACAAACAAACAAACAGACAGACACAGTTTTTCCTAAAATATTTACCCAAATTGTTTTCCTAAAATGTTTCTTATTTATACTTCTTCGATGTAATCAACCGTTAGCTTGAAATCGTCGAAAAACCAAATCGATGCCCCCCAAACCCCCAATTAAAATTTTTTTGAGATACACCACATAGTATATATTTTAAGTTGGACCAGTCTAAAGATACGCTGACAATTTCATAAAAATTCGACAAGCCATTTTTGCGTGATGCGGTAACAAACAAACAGACAGAGAACAATTCTGCAAACAGGTTCAAACGTCTTCTTGTGATGCAAAACACACAAAAAAAGTTAAACCCCGACAAAAAAACAGATGTACAGACAGAGGTTACAATTTTATTTATATAGATTTGAACGGAAGAAATTACCTCTTACATAAATGATAAAGTTTGGAGAAATGTTTCTTGTAAAACTTGTGACAACTTTCGGCTTCCTTAAACTTACCTTTGTATTTCCACAAAAGTTCACCTATGCATAAGTAAACAAGACAGATGCAAACATAGAGAGAAAAAAGACTAAAAAGAGAAAACGCAAATGCGACGAGCCCAATTCAGAACGCTCTGCGCAGTTGATAACGTAAGATAATTTCCCACTTCCTATCTGGGGACACATAACTTTTAAGGGACATTATCATAATAAAAAAATCGCGGTTAAAGAACTTTTTCGAGTTCGTACGGCGCATTTATGCCCGAAGTTATTGGACTTAATCACTTTCGCCTCGGCTTCTTTCTCGGATTCTCATTTTCATATGATACAACTCTTGCAACTTTAAACGGATCGGATAAACATGCTTATTTTTAGTTTTTTTTTTGTTTTACACGGCAGTCAAAAATTTTCGCCGGCGGTTTCTTACCTCCGTGAAAAAGGGTACATTAAGCGGATGGAAGGAAAAATAAATCAGACGGAGGAGATAAAGGGAGAAAAGAAATCGGGAGGGAGTGGAGTGAAGGAAGAAGGGAGGTGGTTGGATGCGAAGGTGGCTGTCGGACGGGAAGAGTCCCCCTTTTTTTTCCTTTCTCTTCTTCCGAAAGAAGAAACGTAGTAAGAGGCGAAGGTGGCGGACCCATCCAAGAGTTCTAGGAGCAATCAAACCCATCACGCTCCGAATGCCACACCCAGAAAAGTTTCTACAGGCCAATCGACTCTCTCTCTCTCTATCTTTTTTCTTATCCCTATCCCTTCGCCTTAACGCACCTGCTATTCTACCCTTTCTCTATCCTCAACGAACCAACACCATCGCGAGGAGATCTCTTACGAGGAGGATATCTGTCTTGAGGTACCAAAACACACCTTCCCAAACCACCTACCGCAAGAGAGAGAGAGAGGGATGGGGAAACATCTTCCTTCCACCCTCCCTCCAGAAAACCTCACTTCCTTCATTTCGAGACCGACCGTCGTAAAAACCGAGAAAAAGCAATGTGTTTTGGCGGCTGCTTCTACTTCTTCTTCTTCTTCTACTTCCTACCTCACTTTTTTTTAGAACAGGCCGCAAAACACACACACACACCATCACTTTCCTTTTGCTTTTCATTCGGGTTTGCGGAAAGAGTGGAATGGCTGGACAGAAAATGAGAGAGAGAGACATGGTGTGGCAGGAAGAAGGACAAAGGGCGGTCGCGAGGAGTGATAAAAAGGGTCTGGCGTTTAAACCTCCTGACACACTTTTATCTCCTACTCTTCTCTCGCCATATCCTTTTGCGACCTTAACCAACAAACCTATCGTCCTTTTGGCCGCGGAGATATGACATTCTTCTAGTTCCAGGGATGAGAGAGAGAGTGTGTGTGTGTGGAGGTGGGAAAGGAAGTCCCCCTCAAGCCATATAGGCCTCTTACCTCTCTGGCATCAGTGGTTTGACGAGGCGGCCCATTATACCAAAGGAAAGGGGAGTTGGAGAGAGGGGTAGAAGACAGAGAGAGAGAGATGAGAGGAAGAGGTCATATAAGGCCGAACGTGACCCCAATACTTCTCCGACTTGAGAGAGGAGGCGAAAAGGGAATGTGGGAGTTGGGTAGAGAAGGACGCCATGATACTTTTAAGGAAAGCTTTGCATGCTAAAAGGTTCCCTTCAAAAAAATAATAATAATAAATAAAGTCAACAGTTTTTATTTTTCCCACCTTATCTCAAACGCGTGCCTCGAGGTTATTTAGGAGTGGAAACCCACAAATGTAACCTTCTTTATTTTCTTGGCTTCGAAAGATGTCTTGAAGATTTATTTTTAATTCCGGACAGGAATTACGTTAGAATTTCTCCTTATTTTTTCTCTTTCTTTCTTTCTTTCTCTCTCTCTCACCGTATCTCGAATTTTCCTCGACATCTCCCTTTTCTGACGATTATGAAATTACCATGGTGCATAATAGGAAATGGAGCAAAAGAGACGTTTATAAAAATAATTGCGTTTGTGACTTGGAAATAAATTAGTATTAGTCGAGAGAATTTAATTTTTCGTTAAAAGACGAACGCTGAATTTAAGAGAGTTGCAGAATAGTTATAATCTTATTTATTCAGATTTGTATTTCGGAAATTTATTAATATAATTAAGTGGACTTTTTTTTAGGTTCTATTATAAACAAAAAAGAAAGACGCGAACGCAGAGAGACATAAATAAATAAATAAAACTATTGTTCCCTTTTTATGGATTCCTTATGGGAACATATAAGTTTCAATTTCAGTTTATAAACTCACAAAATCACAACGGTAGAATTTTATAAAATAAAATACATTGGCGAAGCAATTATTTTGCTATATTAAGGCAAAATATAAGTTAAAAAAGTAGCAGAAGATGTTATTCGCAAACGTATGGGAAAACCATGGCTATAGAGAGAAAGAATCAACTATAACACAATTACAGAGAGATAATTAACTTTTAAAGTAAAGGAGCAGCTCTTTTTTAGTTACAGTTCTTCGAGTCAATGAATATATTAAAATTTAACCGCGGTCCTTAAGTTAGCAATGTTCTTTAATAACTGCCATAAAAATTTGAAATTATATCATCCCTAAGAATTTGAAGTAAAATGATTAACGTACGATTACTTCGGTGTGACATTAATGTTTTTAGACAATTATTATTTTATGTGATCAGAAAATCAAAGGGATCATTAAAAAAATGACAGAATACGTTTATTAAACTCTTCCGTGAAAACTTCACCAAAACCAATAAATTAGAACAGAGGGCAATCTTGTGCGAACAGTGAAGCGAAAATTAGGCATTTAGACGATAATGGTTTCCATTAAATTAGGATTATGAGAATTTTTTCATGCAAGAGTCCCACAAAGAAATCTTTTGCGGCGGAGGGAGGGAGTAACTGAAAGGAACAGAGAAATAAAGGTAGAACGAAAGCAAAGGGAGAAAGGTAGGACTTTCGCGAATTCAAATGGAGTAGAGGGTTGGGAGAGAGAGAGAGAAAGAGAGCCAGCGGTTAATTCCCGAAAAACCAGCTGACTTAAGGAAGGCGGATGATCTCATTATGAGTCCGCAGAGTGCACGATTAGTTAATTACTTCTTTTGAGCTTCGTCAAAGTTTGAGGAAATGGGAAGGTGAGGATTATTGCAAAGGGTGAGAGAAAAGGGGACGAAGAAAGTAAGGGACGTGTCAGAGAGAAAGCGAGGGATTAAAGATAACCTTTTAAAATAAATCCGGAACTAATCTCCCGTTAAAGTGAGAGCGATAACTCATCAAGTTTAGTCTCTCACGAGGACTGTAATTAGTGCAGACAAACTTTCTGAACTGGCTTAAAAGCAGTACTAACGCTCGACTTTTTGCTGGGAGTGAAATAACGCTAATCGCGCAAGTGTAAGATCTAAGATGATCTCGATGTTCACGCTTGCATTTGTATAATCGCTTCAATATTTCGGAAATCTTTATCAACACGATAGAAGCAAGAATGGGGAATCATTTTTCATCTTATCTTAGAATTAATCCCAGGATAAATTTCTTAGAACCTACTCTTGGCGAAACACTAATGATGACAGGTGCTTTGTAGCCTATATGCGAATCTGGTTTTCATGACTTTTTTATGACATTTTCAGACACGTATTTGTTTTAATAGCGTATCCGTTGATATTTTATCATAAGCACCTCGTATTCAAACATTTCTCTGGTTGATGCTGAAATCCAACACTCCAATTTTTTATGTAATGAATGTCAATAACACAGAAGTTTTGTCTTCAACAATCTTTCTATAAAACTCAATTTTTTCGATTTTCGATTATCTTTGCACATCTAAGTGATATTTGAGTATATAGGTATGAGTGATTCCTAAGAACTCAACAGTATATACCCTTATGATACGAATAAACGAAGCTTTCTCATGACTTTCATAGATGTTTTCACGAGACGCGAGTTTTATTTTATCAAAGATGAGGACATGAAAAAGATACAAGTTAAGGCACTCTCATTAATTGTTTAATGTATCTCACCGTTTCCTCATTAGCCTTATATATTATATTCTCTGGGATTTAGTCTTATCTTGGCCCTATTTTTACTCCTTGTTGCAGCATGATAACTCAAACCTCCTGGAATTGTGAATCAAAATACCCTCGATTTTGTGTGTATGAATAATACCGATTCACATTTTTTATAAATATTTTAAAGTGCTGTAGAAATAATGTCGGATTTGAATGAAACCGCTCTCTTTGGAGAGGATCACTTTTTTGGGAACAAAATAAGAATTATAACTGGGAAGAAAGAGGAGAAAAATTCTGAAATTGACCGGAAATGGAACCCGGCTCCCCCACTTGGCAAGCAGGTGCTTAGTTGATTAAAGCACCTACCCAGCAAGTGGGAGACCCGGGTTCGATTCCCGGTCAAATTCAGAATTTGTCTCAATTTTCTTCACTTTTGTGATCAGTTTTATGCACTCACGCATAGAGGTTAAATTTCCATCATTTCACTCTTGTTTAAAATTATAATTCCGGAATTTCCTGAGAAATGCACTTTTAATTCAAGCCACGCTTCTTACGTTCATTATCAACAAATTATGAAATCGGTGGAAACTGAGATCCGAATGAGGTTCGAATTTCGTCCAAAACCTCAATTAATCCCGTATTTTCCTTCTCTCATTGCCATTCGTTCCCATTTTCCAGAAGGGACACGAATGCAAGGCCACCCAGCGTCCATCAGGTCCGGTGCGCCTGCGCGTTGGGCCTTGCCGCAGCCGCAAACGCTTCCGCCCGCGCTCCTGCGGCAGCTGTCCCGGAGCCTGCTGCAGACCCATAGCCACCCACACCATCCGGGTACTTTTCGCCTGCGCCACCCGTAGGGGACATCCCATACCGGAGGGCGAGGTGTCCTCCACGGAGGAGGAGCAACTGGTAGGCGGGTGGGGAGGGCGGTGGCTTCCCGCTCCTCCTGCCTCCCTCCTGTCCCTGGCCCGACCCGGATCGGACCTATGGGTGCTGGAACCCAACAGGAAGAAGGGTCCGGGAAGGAGGTCCGGACATCCCGCCGTGCGCGAGAGGGAGTCCGCCGAAGGGAGCATGTCAGACAGGGCGAGGCCGCCGCAGCAGCAGACGGAAAGGGACGGAGGGCAGTCGTCGGATTCGCCCGGGGCGGCGGGATCCGCGCAGGAGGGAGGAGAAGAGGAGGACGACATGGGAGCGGTCGGGAGGGGGTGGGTGCGGAGGCGGCTTGGCGATGCGGGGAGGTGGGGGAGGAGGCCTAGGGGGCGGCGGAGGAGACGCAGCGCATCGAGTCACCTTTTCAATTGGAGTTCGGTGTCGGAGAGTGACGAGCTGGTCACCCTTAGCGTTCAGTGGATCGTGAGGTGCAAGTGTTCGGAGCCGTGTCCGATCTCCCCCGTGTCTGAGTTGGAGGAGGAGGAGGAGGAGGAAGAGAAAGACGCGGGAGGAGGAGACGAAGGGGAGGAAGAAGACGCGGAAGACATCAAGGTTGTAAATCGCGAGGGCGAGGTCATACTACACAGAGTGCACAGAATGGCTAGACCCTAAAAAAATATATATAAATATATAAACACACATTAACACACGCATATATATATCAAATGAATAATGACGGAAAGGAGTTTGTCGTTAGGTATTTATCATATCATACGTTGCCCTATACGGCGGTGTCGCCGCATTTGGCGTGAACAGAGTGTGTCGCCTTGGTGCCATTCAGCCTTAAAAAGAAATTAATCTACCCGATGAAGAAATAAAATGCAGTGTTTTAGGGAGTGAGAAGAAGAAAAATGATACTTAGTTTTATGATTATATAATATTGTGAGCGATGTCTGGGATATAAAAGGTAAAAAAAGCAGGATATGGCATTTATTTTACCGCATATTCGATGTTTTCACTCCTTTTTATAGGTTTAACCTTTCTATTATCTTGCATCCATTAAAGCATATCTGTGCCCCGCCTGTTAAATGTTTCACTTATGCATTTTTTCTTTTTATTTTGCGTCTCTTCACAGAAGCATGGTTCAAATCACTATCTTCATTCAGAAACTATTAAGAACTTACAAAGGAATCGCTGGAATGATTTATAGCCAATAAGTATCGGAAAATTACGAAAGAAAACAATGAAACACTGAAGAGGAACTGTTGTCTATAAATTTTAACGAATTATTTCACATAACCTAGCTTGCGATAATTTGCCCTCAAATGGCAACCATTAAAATCAACCATACCGTTAACGAACCTTTTGTTCAAACGGAGAAACCCTTCGTAATAATAATGAAATGAAAATGTGATCGAAGCCATTGAGGTCGATGTATTATAATCACTGACACTTTCCCTCGCCGTTGATTTTCCAGGCACATACACCAAAGAATTTTTTTCTCAAGCACGTGTCTGTGAGCTGGATTCAGCTCACCAAATAAATGTTACACGAATCCGGATTTTTAAAATTCCGGAAATAGGTCTCATACTTAATAGAAAAGTCGTTTAGGATAAGAGATACTAAAAAAATACACAAACGTTGCGGGAGCGAATGAACGCCATGAGATCTACAAAATAAGCAATTACTCGATTTCGACGAGATAGGAATGTTTTGAGTTAATCATTAATTTAAATATAGAATTTAATGCTGTCGATCTTTTATTAATTTTACCAGCATTCAATCAAAAAAGTCTTAAAATATTATCAGTATGAATTGGTTAAATTTGAATTTCTTCAAAATATTAGCTAGTTTCTTCTCAAAACACAAAACGATGAATGATTTTTTCAAAGAAATTTAAAGCTCTCATATTTTAAAAGCTTTAAATATGTTCTCATTTGAACGATGCCTTTGTTAAACATGGAATCTGTCAAATTTTATTTCGCGAAATTCTATCATTATCAACCTCAACGTTAATAAGGTAAACGTTTCGTACGCGTAGATGTGTGATGATAATGACGATGAAACATGGCGTTCTTTCGAAAAGAATAGGGAAATAATGGGACCAGATGAAAAATTTGCACGTTCCTCTTACATATCCCACACCTCACCCGTTAGCTGTATTACATTTCTGAGTCCCAATATCCCAAAAAAACTTGCAGGTTGTTGATCGTGGGCTGTTTTCGAAGCACCGTCGGTTGTGATACTGTATGATTTCACGATGGGCCGAGAGAGATGAAGTAATTTGAGAGTTCTGTCGGTTTATGCATCTTTTTTAAAAAAAGGTTTATGTTGATAAGACAGGCTAAGTTATTTTCACTGGGTCGCGTGTTATACGGACGTCGGCGATACGTGTGTTTGTATATCAATCGACGCCGAGTACATTAAGAAAAATATACTCTAATGAGCATTTAGTAATTTTAAGACTGCATATTAGGAATTGCAATTCATTTAGCCCAAGAAAAAGCACGAAGGTGGGTGTGTAAATTAGTGTGTAGTGATCGAACAACCATAAAGTGAACCAAAATTGGCACGAGAGAACAATCCAGCATTTGAATTGAATCAGGATGTTTATCAAGTATAATAAAAAATTTGATAACTGTAAATTTTATGTCACATTTAAAAAAGTTTTATTTTTGAAGTGTATGTTTTCCTTGAAAACTAAAAAATTGTGAAGATCCCAATGTGTGGTTTTGTATAAATTTTGTGAATATACACAGTAGTCACTTGAATTGTGTTCTTTGACTTATTTACCCTACTTACCTTACATGATAACATAGGTGATTGTCCCAAGAATTTAATACTTGCAAAAATGACGTAAAATGTTTTATAGTGAATAATAGGATTTTTTAAAACTATGTATTACAAAAGGGAGCTGTAACTTCGAAAAATCATAAATGTTGACTCATATAAGTATATTTAAATTTAAATAACTATTGAATACATATAAAGTTTCGAAATAACTCAAAATAATTCAATTCAATACGCTTATAGAGACGGGATTTTACGAAACGCGGCAAACAATCAAATAAGAATACCCAAGAGAGCATTTTCAATCAAGACATCAGATCAATCATTAGGTTTGTTCAATTTAAAAAATTGTTTTTGTGTAATTTTGATATTGAATTTCACGGAATACCTTAAAACAACCAAAAGTTCTCCTGAGGGGAATTAAATAATTTAAATTTTTATTAGTATTTTAAAGTGATTTTACGCAATGGTAGATAGTAAAAGAATATTATTCTTACGGAAAGATGAAAAATATTTCAGTTAGGTGAGCACAGTAAAACCGAATGCTATATGTAATACATATAACTCCAAATTAAGGTCCTCACTTATGAAATGACTTTTAAATCATAAAACTTATAAATACTAAAGATTAAGCTCAAGTATCAAATATCTGATCAATGTTTTAACGCGACACAGAAAAGCCTGTCTCAACCTCATTGTTCTAACTCAAAATGATAATCCATGCATCTATTTAATTGCAGCTGGAAATGTATTCCTATTTCCGTTCGCCGATATTCATTCTGTATCTTGACGTGCCTCAATTTCCTGAACGAAACTATCACAATATATTGGCTTAGCGTGCTCGTGCAAAGGCACGGATAATTTGTTCATTTCCAACTTTGACAATTAGACTCCACTATAAAGGATCTTATTTCCATAAATATCGCATCATATTCCCATATAGATTGCGACTGCATCTAATGTCTGAGGCACCATCTTCACCTTAACAGTTAATCTGTACGCTTAGTAAGATAATTTCTTCGGCTATGCCTCGGGTTATCATGGCCGCGGAATTTCCCATCCCTTCCCTCCTTCCTAATATAACGCTCCAACCGCAGAAGTGCTTACCAAGTCTTATTCGGTCTCTTTCAAGTAGAAGTGAAGCACAGCGTTCACCGCATAATCATTTTCTACGTAAGGCTAGGCTCTAAGTCATGGTACGCCATTCCTACCAAAAATCCCTCAATTATACGGCGTCCGTGGTTTCATAGCTGAGGGCGAGATCTCTCATTGTCCCTTTTATAATTCTGAAAATAATTCAGTGGGAAATAGAAATTTTATTTTTAGGTTTTTCATGAAATTCACTGATGAGAATGTCAGCCAGTCCAATAATGGATAGAGAATTTTTGTACTTTGATCTACATTCGAGTAACTTATTCGAATTATTATATTAAATACATGAAAATCATCACCTCTCCGTCATTTCGAGGTAATGACCAATGATGTAGCAAAATAATTGCCCAATGACAAATTATTTTGATTTTTAGATAGATAGATCGCCAAAACAGATACTCGAAATTTAACGGAATGAAGAGGTTCATAGTCCTACTCAATATAGCTAAATATTTAAACTTTGGTTCAGTATTAGAAACTTAAATAAATTCATGGTTCATAGTTAACGTGCGACGAATCCTACAAAATAATTTTCAATCATATCGTTATTATAACGCATTTATTGTTTTATGTGTTGTTTAAAGTTACACACAAAATCTACCGGTCCATTTGTTTTGGACAATTAAAGGTATGTAGCAGAAAAATACGGTTTAAAACAAAATAAACAATTCAATTGTTGAGAGCTAAACAAAAAATAAGAAACCGTTTAGATCAATTTAAAATCAAATTACAACGGATAATTCCAATATAAAATCGTTGGACTTACAAACGAGATGGCAACGCGGGTTGCTATGGTTGTGAAAATTTCTTGCTGCTAAAAACGTGAACATTTGCCGCTTTCCGATTCTGTACTTTTTGTGCTAATTTGGAACGGAATCGAATCGTGCTAGCAAGAAAAATATAAATCTCCGTACAATGATTTAACTGTGGAATCCGTATCTCGATTCCATTTCACTATAGAATGCAATTAAAGAATATCATACATTCGCTTCAATAATCTAATAGTCGAGGAAAGAATGTTTCCTGGAATCGAAACTCGGACTCATTTCTCAAGTTTGAAATTTATTTCTGGGCCATAACTCACGATTAACTATGCGTGTACAAAGTTTCACCAATTAACTCCGAATGAAAGTGCTTAAAAACCGTGATGGATGATGATGACGGCACGATGAAACGAAATTAATTCTGTAAATGAATTACGAAGCATTTTTCTCGAGCCTGTTCATTTTTGTATGTATGCCATAGACAATGTACTTAACGACATTTCTTGAAGGAAAATCTATTCTAGTACCTTTCTCATATCGCAAAACCTATGCCGTTTAGATAATCATGGTAAACTGAATAACTATTAGCATATTTTTCATCGAAATATTACTAGCTGCTTAATTTTATCTTGAGCACTTTTTACTGTCTATAACAGAGGCCCACTAAGCAATTTTATGCCAGTGTTTCATACTTTTCAAAACTTTTTACATTTATTTTAATTAATTATCAAATATTATTTTCCGTCTAGTAAAAATCTGTTAAAATATCTAACGTTAAATTGGAACATCTAACTGTAAGTAAATATTTCTCGATTCAAGTAAATTCTTTTTAATGCTGTTTTTGATTTTTTTCTCCAAGATATTTTTAAGATTAAATTCCATCATGATATTTAATATTGGAACGTTAACCCTAAAAAGCTTATTCTAACTTGATTTTCACGCATATGGTGCATAAGAATCTCTAGTTAACTTACGATTTAACTATAATCAACGTGCAATTTCCAGTACCACCAATGCGGCCCAACATGCAGAAAAGTTTGCCCACCACTGGTCTAGAGTAAGCCTCACAATTTTCAGGTAACGACGAAGGGAAGTGTGAGCATAATTCTTATCACATATATTCATTAGCCTTAAGTTTTCTCGGAATAATAGAAAGGCATTCTGAAATTCTTTCATATAATACAATGGCTAAGCAAATACCCAAAAAACGTCGAAACAAAAATGGATCTAATTTGGATGGGATCAAAACCAAGAACGCACACATCGATGAATTTGATTGCAATCAGAACATCATACATATTTAATAATCTCTCTCACTATTTCGCCTCGCCTCTGAAATTGAAATTCAGACCCTTTTGTTGAATGCGATAGCCGAAATATAAAAGGAAGAGGGCATTAACACGGCATAAACGCTTACCTAAATTCCACTCCGTTCTCTCCACAATGCGAACCGATTGCGAGGGGAAGGGGGGGTAGATGAAGAGAGTCCTCGAAAAATGTTACCCTTACTTTAATTTAGCCATATCGCCGCCGACTTTTCCGCCCATCTCTGAGCGGCCTCGGCGGCAAAATAGAAAGATAAAAACACACGAAAAAGATGCCCCTTTATAAAACTCAAATATCAGAGAATAAATGAGCCATTTGCATATTAAAAATGGGAGGAATATTTCAAGAGATGGTTGGAGCGCGGTGGAAGTGCGGTAAGCGGGTAGGAGAGAGGGGGTGTTATGAGAAGGGAGATATGAGAGGGAGAGGGAAAGGTAGGTGGGGAAAGAGAGAGAGAGAGAGAATAGGAAGGGGGTTAGGTGGCATGAACTGGTATACAGGGGGAGCACTTATCATAAGGCCCTTGGCATATGAATCTTGAGCGGAAGCGAAAGCACCGCTTTTCTCCCTCCCTCCCTCCCTCTCCCTCTCTCTCTCTCTCTCTCTCCAAAGGGCGGTCTCGAGATAGTGGAGAGTGACAAAGAGAGCGTGAGGGAATGGGAGAGCATTATTAGCCACAGCGGACAATGCCGCAAAAATTCGTTTTATTTTGTCCCCCTCAAACGGCCGTGTAGATCTCGCGGAAGTATTTTCCTCGAAATAGTTTTTTTCTGGTTTTTCCTTTTCGGAGACGTTTAATTGGAATTTATTTTTTCTTTTTTTTAAATTGCAGAGGGCATAAGGGTTTGTCGGAAATGATAGCGCCGTGGTCTCGAAATACGAAACGGTTAGAGTTAAAATTTGTAGGTATTCCATTCTACGAAAACCAATAACAACCGTCTTGGTTTCGTCCAGAACTCTGGAATTAATTTCACCGGTAATAGTATGCTGATCAGTTAAAGAAGCGGTTAAGAGAGTTTGCCTTTAGAAAAAGTTGCCGATAATTAAAGGAGACGTATCATTTCAACGTGAAAAAATTATTGAAGCGTTAAAAGGAATTACTCTGTATTATCAGATGTAACATAGAATTTTATTAATTTAAATCATTTGGACTACAAATAGAACGTATTATAGGAATATAACAATCATTTGAGGGTTGCCAACTTTGTTGTTTATTTGCACTACACACTTCTGCGGTAATAAAATATTTATAAAGTCACCTATACACGTTTAATTTAACATTGAGCAATACCACAAAATAAATCGTGCTCATCAAAATAATGTCAAGTGATATACTCATTTAAGCAAAGGCTAAAGAAAACAATGCGAAGCCTTCACAGTTATTAGATGATGCTTTGGAGAAAAATGCGGCTTATTCTAATGGAAAAACTAAAGGGGGGTCTGTATCATGGGTGTGAATACACACAAAAGAATTAAAATCGAATATGAATGTCTACTGGCTTTCTTACAGGAGAATAAATTAAAGGAGTAATTTTCCCATTAATTCCAATAAAATTAATATTATGCAATGAAGAGTTTTGGTAACTTAATAAAAGCACATCACAAAGCCTTTCAGAGGAGTAGAATATTAAGAAAAGAGATTTGTTGATATTATGAGTGGAAGATTACTTAAAAAGGCATAGTAGTCTTAAGAGAATTTTTACGAGAGCAGCCTGCATGAAATTCACTGTTTAAAATTACTGAATATTTTAATGAAATTAACCCTATATACCTACTTAATGCCTAATGATAACTTTGATGCTAAAATAAACTACAAAATATTACCTGCGTTATTTTTGCAATTTAATAATGCGTAGAATAAATAATGGAATTTGTTTAATTATAAATTAGCTATTTACAAAATTATTAAATTCATTCTGTTAATAATACGATTAAAAAATTAAAATATTTAATCGTTAGAATCGGGTAGAAGTATTCTCGGAATAACGGTGACCCGATCCTTTTAGCAGACATAAATGTTTTCCATATTAATTTTAAAAAATCCTGTTAATGAAGCGAATAAAATTCCAATTACACGTTGAAGCAGTCAGGAGTAGTAGAATAAACCATTTATCCTAAAAATATTAAATGCCATATTATAATCATTCTCATAGCGAACTTCAAAGAATATTTAAAAATGTATCATCATCTTCTAGATAAAACCGAGCAATTTCAACCAAGTTTTTATTTTTATAAAGTATTTTTTTAAATATTACTAACTCAGAATTTCCATAGGAATATCTTGTAGTCAGGAGTTTGAAGCAAATATATAATCTCCTTATTATCTAAAAATCTTTCCTTGCGTCTCTCTCTCTCTCTCTCTAAAGTCCTTTCAGGACTACCTTAACATAGAGATGAGTCCCTACTCGATAGACAGAGCTCATAGAATTGGTCTGCGAAACCCTGGGCCTAGCTCTCGTCCATCACCGATGATAGTGAAATTCGTTTCCTATCAAGATCGAAAAAGAGTCTGGATCAAGAAGAAACACCTATCAGGAACGGGACTCCTTATCACGGAAAGCCTCACAACCCCAACGAAGAATAACCTTTCAGCCGCGGAGGACCTTGCAGGACCCCGCAACGCATGGACGCAGGACGGAAAAATAATCACGAAGAAAGAAGTGTAGTGATGGAATACCAGAGAGAGAAGTTATTAGGTAGGCTTTGGTACGCTGCACCTCCTGCCACCCACCAATCTGGTGATTTGCAGGGTATTATATAGATGTAGAACCCGCGTCGCCATCGCGACATCGAGGGACCTGGAAAGGGCACGGAGCCAGTGGAGGCGCCAAGGACAGGAAAGAAGAAGCGTAGAGAGAAGATAAGAAGAATAAATCGTAGCGTGTATAAGTGGTGTGTGTGTGTTTGTGAAGTATCGTTTATATTTCAGTTCAGTATTAGTTCGTTCCCGCTCAGTGCTAGTGTAGTGAAATCTCCCTTCGTGTATCTGCAGTTTAGCCCTCCCCTCGTTTATCAAGCTTAGTGTGCGCTACGCATTGCAGTGTTTTTTCTTCTTCTTTTTTTATTGTTCTAATCGTCTACATTATAATTGTATTTATTTTTGTATTTATTTCTCTTCGCATTTTCTCAGTAACTCACTTAACCTTTTAATATTTATTCTTGTGCTCTCTCTATCTTTAGGGTTTGCTCGTAGCATTTGTTCTTTTTTCCCCCTGTTCCCTTTTCATTTGCCCTTTTTTTCCTTCGATTCTATACCGATAACTCTTAACATTCCGCTATCATGTCTTTACCCCTCAGCCCGCTTACCTCATCACCACCGTTAACCATTCTCAACCCACTTAACTCAACCCTCAACTCCTTTTTCTTTGCCAAATCTTTCGTTTCCGCACGAAGTGCACCTTCTCCCTGCTCAGAATATCTCCCGAGCCTTGATCTCCTCCGCTATCCCTTTTCCCCCTCACAATCATCGGGATGTAAGCACTCAGTCACATAGGAATCTTAACCCTGTCTTTACCCCAACTTAACCTCACATTGTCCCCATCACTCATTCGACGAACAACACAGATAAACCCTTGACCCTTCGCTCACACAGCAGGATCCTTGCTTGCCTCCCTTCCCTAGTTTGCCCCCTTCCTCTCCTCGGTCTCCCGCCGCTCTTCCCTCCTCCCTCCCTTTCCTTAACGATTCTTTTAGTACTCTTTTTTCCTCTCCCCCGCTCAATTTTCTCTCAAAACCGAGAGGCAATCTCGATCCCTCTGCCCCCATGTTCGTTCCTTCCATCGCAATGTCTCTTCTTCCTCCAACCTTCAAGCAGCTGTATATCTTCCTTCCCCTGGTTCGGCACTCTCTTTTGACGCTTCTCTCAATCCCAATGCCCCTGAATTCCTCCCTCCCCAGCCGTAATTCCCCTCCATATTTAAACCCACAATCTCTCACCACGGAGCACAACACCTCTAAAACCCATTACTTATTTCCCGAATCTATTGATCTTCTTGGGCTTCATTTATCCTCTAATTCATTCTCCGACAACAACGTTAGTCTTCACAATGTTTTCAGATTGCATCCTCGTTCACTCAATATTCTCTATATGTACTCACAGAGACTCACCGCCAATCTTGATGAACTTCCTGCCCTTCTGTCTGATAATATCCACGCAGTTTCCATCGCAGAAACATGGCTCAAGCCAAACATACCTTATCTATTTTCGGCTACACTTTTTACCACAAAGATCGCATCGGTAAAATGGGCGGTGGTTTTGGAATATTAGTCAGAAAGGATATCCCTTGTAAAATTATCGCTAAAAGTGATTCCAACTACTGCAAACAACCTGAATACATATTTCTCGAAGCCTATGTCAATCTAAAAAAACTCTCTTGGGCGTCGTTTATCGGCCTTCTAAGATTGGTCACTTATCCGATGTCGAAGAGGCTATTTCCAATCACATCCACAACTACGAGCACCTGCGACTTCAATACTAACTTTCTTTCCCGGTCTCACGACACAATTTCTCTCAAAAATTCCTTCTCATCGCTTGGTCTGTGTATTCTTCCCTTCGAACTTCTCCATCACACCTCTACTTCAGCCACGTGGATTGACGCTATTTTCACTGCCAATCCGGATAAAGTCCTATCATGCAGTCAACTTTCTTCCCCAGGGATATCAATGCATGATGCCTTATTCTTAGCATACTCTTTGAGAAGTCCTAAATTTAAAGAGAAATTCATTTCCTATAGCGACTATAAATGTATTGTCGACCATAACTTACTGTCGGATGCTGCCCATATGCCTTGGGAGACTGTTGAAAATCTTGCGAACAGACTGTAAAATCGATCTTTTTAATTCATTTATTTACATATTAACTGACAAACATGCACCTTTCAAAACTGTTCGCATTTCGAAACCGTGTTCACCTTGGATCACTAATGATATTAAGCTCCTCATGCGGCGACACGACGCTGCCTTTCGCCACTTTAAATCATTAAAAGACACCGTCTCTTTTACACATTATAAAAAACTTCGAAATAGAGACAAACAAGTAATCAGAAGTGCTAAAATCAAATATGCTTTCAAACTCTACAATGAACCTCATTCGAAAATTTGGAAAAATCAAAAGCACTTTGGAATTGGAAAAGCCAATGACCCTCACAGTTTATCCTAACGTATCATTACATCTTCTCAACACTAATTTCACGACGCCACCTACCTCCAATGTTGTTGATTTAAAAAATAAAATCTTAATCGAATTATCTCTGCTCCTCCTTCCACTCGAATGTTTAAATTTTCCCCTTTCACTCTATTTGATGTGATGCACTCCCTTTTACATTTACATTTACATCAATACCCTGCAAGCCGCTAGAAGCGTTTGGCAGGGGGTGTCACAACACCAAGTGAACTCTAACTAATTCCTCTGTTTGACTGTCTTATCGCGTCTGGGAAAAATGATCTGTAGTATTTCTCTGTTCTAGCGATTGTTTCGACATATTTTCTCCTGTACTCTGATCTAACATTACGTTCACTAACACCGATGGGGACGACTATGCCGCGTACGTCTTCAACGAATTCGGAGCTTTCGAATTTTTCAAAAAGTTTCCTTTTGTAATCAATTCTTCTACTCTTCAACGTCTGCCATTTCAGATCCATGAATATCTCCGATACACTCGCATCATACCGATATTCTCCTTTTACAAATCTAGCCGCTCTACGCTCAAGTCCCCTTCCATTGGAGCTGATGACATTCCAATACCTATTCTAATCAAGATACTTCCTCACATTCTTTTAACTATCAACCACATCTTTAATTGGTGCATTTCCTCCGGCAAATATCCCATTGTTTGGGATCAAGCTTTAGTTCGTCCCATCTCCAATAAATATGAATCTCCAGAACCTGTCAACTTCAGACCTATTAGCATCCTTCCGTCAATATCAAAGTCTCTTGAAAGTCTTCTTCACGGGAAAATCACTAAGTTCCTCAATGAAAATAACTTATTTGATTCCTTTCAATCAGGTCTCCGTCCTTCTCATAGTACCTCCACCACCCCCCTTAAGATAAATTTATTCCACATAAACTTAAACGTGATGGTGCGGAACCAAGATGGTACAACCAGAAAGTTAGATGCGCTCTTAGACGGCAAAGAAAACTTCACGCTCGCTTAAATAGTAATTCTTCAAAAGTCACAGAGGAACAGAGGTCAATGATACGGCAACAATACAGAGAGGCGCGGTCAAGAGCTAGAGTAACAATGCGAGAAGCATTTAATGATTACAAAAAGAAAGTTCTGCATAGTAATTTGAAAGAAAATCCGAAAGCATTTTGGTCGTACGTTAGAGAGGTTCATGGTAGAGGCCCCACCATAGCGTCTTTGAGAACGGAGGCAGGTGATGTAGTACATGACAGCGCGGAAAAAGCGAACTTGTTAAATGAACACTTTCAGAAAGCGTTTACTTCAGTGAGCAACGAATTTGAGGAACCAGCTTTGAATGATGAGGGAAATTCGATGGAAGATATGATATTCTCGGAAACAGGTATCGCGCACCAGCTAGTCTATTAAGCTAAATAAGTCTCCCGGGCCGGAGGGCATACCCGCGCGTGTGTTGAAAGAGCTAGCCTCGGTAATCGCACCTTACTTGAAAATAATATTCGAAAAATCCGTTGCACATGGTACCGTTCCAAAAGACTGGAAGCTAGCATACGTAACGCCCATCCACAAAGGCGGTGATAAAGAGAACCCCGAAAATTATAGACCGATTTCCTTGACGTCATTATCGTGTAAGATTCTAGAACATATAATTGTTAGCTCTGTTCTGCGTTATTTAGACGGTCGTTCTTCACTAAGCAAAAACCAACACGGGTTTCGGAAAGGTAGGTCATGCGAAACGCAGCTCGCCCTGTTCGTAAACGAATTGTTACAATGCGGAGAGAAAAACACTCAGGTTGATGCCATTTTCATTGATTTTAAAAAAGCGTTTGACAAAGTACCCCATAATAAATTAATAGGAAAACTAGGAAAGTACGGCATAAACCCTAATATCGTGAGTTGGGTAAAAGACTTCCTCTCAGACAGAAAACAGATAGTAGTTATTGATGGGAAATCTTCATACCCGGTAAAAGTCGCATCAGGTGTTCCACAGGGAAGTGTCATAGGCCCACTACTATTCCTGATATATATAAACGATATCTGCTCGGTAGTTCGCTGCAAAATAAGACTTTTCGCAGATGACACCGTTTTATATAAGGAGATAACGAGTCAGGATGACCAAAAATCGCTCCAGGAAGATTTAAACGCCCTTTCAGCATGGTGTCAAGATTGGAAAATCGAAGTTAATCACAGCAAATGTTCCCTATTGAGTTTCTGGAAGAGTAAGAACAATGAATTAGACTCGGAGTACAGAATTGATAGATTGAATATCCAATCTGCAGAGTACGTTAAATATTTAGGAGTCACCATTTGTCGTGATCTATCGTGGAATATGCATATTCGAAGGATCGTAGGCGCAGCTAATAAGAAATTGGGCTTCGTAGGCAGAATAGTAAGAAGTAGCACAGAACAGGTACGAGAAACGTGTTATTTATCATTGGTCAGATCTCAGGTCGAATACGCTTCCAGTATATGGGATCCGTACGAAAAGGGACAAATACTTGAGTTAGAAAGAATCCAACGCAGAGCAGCCAGATTCGTAAAGCAAAAATATGAGCAAAAACTAAGCGTCACATCACTCTTGAAGGAGTTGAATTGGATATCGCTAGAGGATCGCAGAATTAGCGCTAGGTTAAGGCTTCTGGAGAAATTTAGGTCGGAAGTTCTCTTAGAGGAGGTCTCAGGAATACTAGAGGCACCTACGTACATGGGCAGGCACGATCACGAGAATAAAATACGAGAGATCGACTGTAGGACCGAGCGATATCAGAGCTCGTTTTTCCCAAGGACCATACGGGATCATAACAGGAGAGTGATTCCCACGAGGGACGTTATTAGGTAGGTTTCGGTGTGCTGCACCCCCTGCCACCCACCAGTCTGGTGATTTGCAGGGTATCATGTAGATGTAGATGTAGATGTAAGATCACCGATGACATTCGCCTCTCAATAGACTGTAGAGAAGTAACCATTATGACACTTCTTGACTTTAGTAAAACATTTGACTCCATCGACAAAGATGTTATTCTTGCCAAACTTCGAGTCTTAAACTTTACTTCTTCCTCCCTGGAATAGCTCCACTCCTACCTTAATAACCGCTCTCAAAAGGTAATGTCTCATGACTCATCCTCTAAATGGCTTAATGTTAGTAGAGGCGTCCTTCAAGGGTCTATTCTTGGCTCTCTGTTGTTCTCTCTATACATTAACGATGTTAGCAAAAACATTTCCTTCTGCAGCTATCACTTTTATGCTGATGATCTACAAATCTACCTCCACTCCCGTCTGTACGATCTAGCTGAAAATATAAATGTGATGAACATTGACCTACTCTCTCTCTCCGAATGGAGTACTAACAATTTTCTTAAGATTAACCCCTCCAAAAGTCAGCCAATTATTATTGGATATCACAAACTTAATGCCAAAATTTCGCTTGAAGAACTCCCGCCTTTGACCTATCATGAATCCTCCATACATTTTCTTAAGTCTGTAAAAAATCTTGGCCTTGTTATAAACGATACACTTTCCTGGACTGAACACTTTTCTAACATTTGCAAAGAAGTTAACTCGGCTCTTCATTCTCTCAAAAGAATTAAATACATTGCCCCTAATTCTCTCAAAAACTACTCGTTACCTCTCTATTCATTCACCACTTTGACTATTGTGACGTATTCCAGGACCTCTCGAATGAACATTTTTCTCTACCTGGCTGTAGAAGAGAACGGACGTGCCTTTCACTTCCTCCAGCGGAGTCCTGCGGATTTACGAGCGACCATTGCAGCAGTAGCATTTGAGTAGAAGTAGCTGTACTGTTAAGTAGAACTAATGTTTCTTTTACATTACTTGTTAACCTTTCATACAGTTTATTTACTTATAGTAGTAATCTTAACTTATAAACTACTTGTCGTCTTTTTTAAGCCGTAGTACTTAAAATTAGTAGTCGTATACCTTAGTGTAGTAATTTTTCTAACATTCTTTTTATTTATTTTTCATACCGATATTTATATCGCAATTGTTATTATTTTATTTCCTCTCTATACACGTAATTTCTTCCTTTTATTAGAACTGTACGCAGTTTGTGTGCTAACTATTGTTGTATTAACGTTGCTTCCTGTTTTCTAACGTTGTTTGCGTGGTGAATCACCCTTTCGGAAATGGCCTTTCCCTTTCACATTTTACCAGCGTTTAAGTCAGCCCACGAGTAAGTAAGCCGCGTACTCTAAGTTATATTTTATTATATTTTAGCTAGTATATATTAGTTTAGAGTTTAGGATAGCTTCTCCAAGGACTCCCGTTTCCTCCTTTTTGCACGACGCTGGTTTGGAGGGCATGAGGTCTCGAATCATCGAGCTTGAGAGGGTGGTTGCGGGCCTCCAGAGGGTGGAACGGTCCGAGGCGACTTTGGTGCGTGTGAGGGGTGCGGGATCTTCCGTGAAAACGAACCGCGCCAAATTGGTGGCTCGGGTTCTCCCGGGTGCGGAAGTCGGTAGAGCAATCAGGTTTGTCCGTGACTCCTCATCGCGGGCTGAGGGTGCTTGGGCCGGGAAACCCGACGAGTGGAGAGTGGTGTCCACTCTGGGGATCGTGGAATGGTTCTGCGGAGGCAGAGAGCTGGGAATGCTTCGGTGGACCCTCTTCGTGTCAGTAACAGGATTGCGGTGTTTCGGAGGACGAATCCGAAGCCCTTGCGACCCCACCCGCTCCCGTATCCCCGGTGGGGACCGGACCCAAGGGGAGCTCGGGGGGAAAGAGGGGGCTGTTAGTGTTAGGAAACTCCAATGCCCGGCGTGTGCTGGCGCCTTTACTGTCACGGGCCCGCCGGGAGGGTGTTCATGAGCGGGTACCAGAAGGTACGGTGCCCCAGGTGACGAAGGAGGTCAGGGCGTCGGTATTGGGCAGGGGTTGCTCCTCGTTGCGGGTGGTGACCCATGTTGGGAATAACGACGACTCAAAGCGCGGGTCCGAGGAGGTTTTAAATTCTTTTAAGAACTTGGCCGCTGAGGTTTCTCGTGTCCGAGAGGAGTTAGGTTCTGATGTGCGGCTTACTATCTGCAGCATTGTCTCTCGGAAGAACTGCGGTTCTATGGTTTGGAGCCGTGGGGCGGAGCTTAACCGTAGGCTGTGGGACTTCTGTAGGGGCAACGGAATGGACTTTTTTGACCTGGACTCATGTAGGGTACCTCTAAACGGTTCTGGGATTCACTACACTGCCAAGGCAGCGGATGCGGTAGCGCGTATGGTTTTTGAACTCTTTATAGTTTTGTTAGGTTAGACGAGAAAAAAATCAATACGTCGATTAGGTTAGAGTCACCCAATATTAACTTTAGGGAGCGGTAGATCAAGAGGTAGAAAAATAAAATTGCTAGATCAAGTGCCGGGAAATATCGCTAGCAAGAGAACTAACAATAAGACTGCTAACAGTGGTAGCAAGGAAACCGAAACGAAAATACCCTTAGAAAACACAATAAAAATTATTAGTATGATCTGCCGAAGCATTAGAAGGAAACGGGCTGATTTTTGTCACTTATTTAAAAGCCATTGTGCAGACGTTGTATTGGGAACAGAGAGCTGACTCTCAGACGACATTAATTCTAAAGAGATTTTTCCACCAGATTACGTGATATATCGCAAAGGCAGGAGGGAAAGACTCGGAGGTGGAGTTTTTTTTATCGCCGTCAGAAACAGTACATAAAGCCAACTAGAGGAGTTTAACGTAAGCGAAAACTGCGAAATGATATGGTTCTCAGTTCGTACTAGAAATGGTAAAAAGTTATTTTTGCTCATTTTACCGTCCATCTGACTCAGGAGTCGAGAATATTAGAGAACTCAGTTGTACGTTGCAGGTGATTGGAAGGAGAAAGGAAGATCCAGTAATTATTCTTGGAGGAATTTTAAATTTTCCATCTATCGATTGGGAATCCGTAACCTATGTTAGTGGCGGAAAAAATAGAGAAGCTTGTCGTGAATTAATTGAAGCGTTTACCCTAAACTCGCTAGAACAAATCGTCAAAGAGCCGACGCTATACGACAACAACGGAATCGGAAACATATTAGATCTACTAGCCAAGACCGACCCGCTATTGACTAGAAACCTGCATATCGACGATGGCATAGGTGATCATAAAAGAGTAATTGCCCACTTCAAATATACCCCTGTGACAATAGATAAGCCAAGGCGATTAGTCTATACTTCACTACTTTAACATATATAATATACACATCATCTCTTTATAATAATATTCATTAATGCATTTCTACAATCTAGGGTGTTCGCACGTTTTTTCGCGGGTTTTTTCATGCGTAGTTTTTTATTTGGTTGGCCATGCATGGCTCTACCTGGGTTTTTACAGCAAATATTATATCTTTCTTAGAAGCTTCTCCAATGTGTAATTTGACATTTATTGTTCTGTTCTCTTTGCATTTATTGACGCAACTTTTTTTCGTTCTAGCTTTTTGTGTATATATATATTTATTTATTGTTATTATTTTTTAATCGATAACGAAGGGTTAAACGGAAGAGGGGACCTTATGGTCTCAATTTCGCCCTGAAAATAAAGACAATTATCTCTCTCTCTCCATATCTTTCTTTTGTCCTTCCTTTGCGTGGGCGTTACTATGCCTTTTGTGTATTTGTGTTTGTGTTGGGAACAGAGAAGGAAGATGAGCAAATAAGCCTTATTCTTCTGTCAGAAACGAAAAATTTTGTCCTCCACCCACGACCCTACACACGCATACACCCTTTAATGCCCATTCATTCTATCCGTCGCTATTGTGGAAAGAATTCTCTAGCTGAAGTGAAGGGCAAGAAAATAGGAGGAGATTAAAGGCTTTGTCTTTTTTTTTGAGAAGGGAGGAATCGGGAAGTGAAGGGAAGACAGGAGCAGGATGAAAGGAAGGGCCTCCGAACGGTAGGGGAAGGGAGGTAAGAAATGAGGAGGAGGGAAGCCAAAGGGTAGAGAAGGACTCACAAAGCTTCGGGAACATTCAGGGTTTGTACGTGTCTTGGGTGCCATAGCAATGGAAGAATTACAGATATCAGAAAGAGAGAAGAAAAGGGAAAGGGAAGATTTAAGGGCAAGGAAGGGCGAAAAAAATTCTAAAAACAAAACTTTTGTGAAGAAAACTGGAGAATGTTTACATGCCTTTCGAGTGGAATTCTTGAAGGAGAGGATGGGAACGAGAGAGTAGTAGACGGGAGTCTGAGACGGAAATGAAAAAGAGCGAAAGAATACATTGCTCAATGATACGGAAGCAACATAAGGAAAAGCAAAGGGAATGGAATTGTGATGGATCAACATGTATGGTTTTTGGAAGGAGAAGGAGAATGCATAATATTTTCATACGGAAATATTGTTATATGTATAGGTACTGCTGACTACATATTGAGATGTTTATTTTGATAAATAAGGTCTAATTTTTATGCAGACGTTTATTTAAGAAAGATTGTTATTAGCTTTAAAAGAATGAATTTAACGTTTATACTGTTCTATCCGTTTCACTACCGGCTGCAGAAAGAATGAAAGTCTTATTTAATATCTTAATTTGGACGGTCGACCACTGGGGGGTTCATCATCACTCAGAAAATCTTTTATGCCATAAAACACTCTATTGCGAGGTAAACAAGCCCCTTTGAATGCGCTTCTAGTCATTTCAAAAGTATTTTTGACTGGTTCACCTAAACGCACACAAAACGTTATCGTACATCTTACTTGTTAGTTTTGTTCATAAATCTATGGTAGATATGTTAAACACAACTTATCTCTATGAGCAAGAATATGACAGAAGACCGCAGAACAGACAATGCGTGAGACATGTAGTGACACATAACGACTTGCATTGCACCAGCATCTCGCCTGACTCTGGAGATAAAAATTTATTTCGGTTGATTTTCCATCACCCCCTGTAAAATTTAATGTGAGCCACAACAGCGTGAAAAATATTTATTTAAATCTCTACTTGACCGCAATTCACAATATTAAGGGTGTAAGGTACTGCTTAAAAAGTTTACGAAAATCTCGCCAAGGTAAAAACGGTTTCATTGTATCATTTGTATGCAATCCATTTGATATTCCAACCTACTATCGTGGATCACCAGCTTGCTCGAATTCTCCTGGTAAGAATTTATACTCTCTTATTCGCTTATTCACTTGGGAGTATTGAAAGGGATTGAGAGCAACAAAATGGAAGGGTATGGGTTGCTGGAACTAGAGGAGTGAATAAGAGTGAATACGACATGCAGTGAGTAAAAACTTCCTTTAAGTGAAAGGGAGATAAAAAAACAAAGAGAAACACAGCTTGGCAGGAATAAAAAGTAATCCCCAAAAGAGATCCGTTCCTGCATTGAACTAGCCCAACAGACCGTTCGCGAACAGAGTATTCCCAAAGGATGCAGCCCTAGCACAGCTGTGACTCAACGTGCAGTCGGTGGAAATCGCCAGAGTTAACTTCCATCTGCTGAAAATATCCTAGAAAGAGTAATAGAGTTTCCCTCGTGAATTATTCCCTTAAAAGGTGCACTTTTCCGCGGAGTCATCTTCATTCTCGTTCAATAATCTTAACGTAGAATTGTAGATAGCTTCTATCTAAAATTCTACGTTAAGATCGTAATCCACTCTGAATAATTTGGCTTACAAGTGACTGATTTTCTCAAGAAGACATTCGTTTTTTTCTTCTTAATTTTAATTGGATTACGAAAGAAAAGTTAAATTAAATTCCGGGATAAGGGAGGAAATGTGATTGTTCTGTTCACGATTAACTCACTGTCATACTTCGTCAGAATTTATACTAATGCGTGTATATGAAAATGTAAAATATAGAATAATGGGAAAAAACCGACAATGAAATTGATGAAATTAAATATCTATTTCTAAATAATATGTTCCATTATTTCTCTTGAGCCGTATGAGAAACAAAATTTCATCCGCACGAAAACGCCATTAGTTATTTTAATTATTAAATTTACATTCTTTGGCTGGGTTCAGTGCTGAAAATTGCCATGATCATAGCTTTGCGCTTAACAAATATACTCATTAGAGTACACAAAGCTTTAAAATTTTACGATTTATTTTCTGGAAGATATTTATTTCTATCTAAGCAGTCAAATATAAAAATAAAATAAAGGTAACTATGTACTCTCATATTGCAGCGCGTATCCTGTAAGGTAGGCAGCCAACAATACGTAGCGTGGGTTGCCTATCCACTAGGATACCTGGGTCCTGAAGACGGGTGAGGTAGGTGGCGATGGCGGTTGCGGGAGATCTATGTCGTAGATTGGATGAAGGTTAGCCCGAAGCCACGACCCCGGGTGCGTGGAAATAAGTGAAGCCGAAAACGATTTTTTTGCCTGAAGGAGAAGGTCGAGGAACCATTTTCAAAGCGCTGGAGTGGTGAAGGCTTGTTAAGGGGCAGGAAAAGATCAGGTAACGTGCCACAAACACGCAGTGGAATTTAAGAATTAGAAGGAAGACAGAATATTGTATTTAATATAAACATTTGCAAATTAATATAAATATTTTCTCTTGAAAGAGGAAAGAAATTATAAAATAAAAATTCGGACGTATAAGGGTGAAAAATATAACAAAATTCGCCGCATTTATATTGCTCAACATTACAAATTATATTCTGAAATTGCTATTAGATATATTCGTTATTAATTCAAATATAATAATAACTACATTTTAAAGCAACTTCTGAAAGCTCGGGTTGCCTAAATAGCGGAATATTGCATTATTTTTAAGTAGAGTCATATAGGAAGGGATCACTCACACTTTGTCATAAATAGACAAACAACTGTTTCCGATGACGTCGCTTGTTGAACGTCATGCCCCTTGATGAAGCACCCTTTGACCGCCATTCCAGCCCTCCTTGTCGTGCGTACGAGTTTAACAAACTTCCCTTCAGCTTCGGGAGTTGGCAGCCGGGGGATGGGACGTGGATATAGTGCGTTGACGCTTGAGCGATGGTGGCGAAGGGAGGACGTGCTTCCGCATGTGAGATACGCCCCGTACAACGGCCAGGAATGTAAATTGGACAAGGGATGCGAGGATTATCTGTTGACTCCCACCTCCCCCGCGATATGACGGTCTCTCTTTCTCTCTCTCCACACACACACAAAACCCTTTCCTTTCCTAAAACCCTGGAGGGGTTTGGGAAAGAAGAAGGAGGGGTTTGGTTGATGTGAGGGAAGGGTGACGGGCATATGAGATTTGCAACGTCCAGAGAGTGGAGGAGATAAGCGGGAAGGTGGTCGGTGGAGAAATCGTCCCTCGAGGGCGAAGAGCCATCAAGACTCACCTCACGTCCCCGTCGTCCCGGTTACGCCCATTGTTGCGCCGTTGCTGTTGCAGATCTCGTGATTAGTCTGCGACCACATACAACAAACCATGGACTGTAGCGGGGAATATGTCCCTGAAATGACCGCGAATGCTGATGTGAAGGATTTATGGGAGAAAATGGGGATAGATTCCTGGTACGCAAAGATTACTAAATTTCCATAAGAATAAATGATGTAAAATGATTAAGCAAGTGATCGCTATGTGTTCTGTATTATGTTTACATACCGTGTTTAGCTTACTCTCTCGATTTTCTAATAACTTCGGGCTCTAATGGCGTAACAGTATTTACTTACTCAAGCCTCGGAATAAATGTGGAATTCTTACTACAAACAAGCGAAATTTCCCGAACAACTTCATGGATACTATATAAAAGGAATGAATTTTCTCATGGAAGTCCTTAATTTTTTAAATGTAGAATTAAAAATCCTCTTTTGCGCATATTTCACATGCTAATACTGGCAGTCCCCGCTTATACGTCAGGTTACGTACCTGAAAACTGCGACGAAAAGCGGATTGACGAAAAGCGGATCACTCTTTTCCATAGACACAACATTAAATTGAGGGATAAAGTTCAATGTTCCTGAGGTAACGATGTGAAATATTTCCATTTAAAAATATACCATGAAATTATAATTGTAATTTTCCACTTAAAACTTTTAATAATTTGAAAATACGCATATCGATGCAATGCATCATAATCAAACATAAAAAGCAAATCACACATTTTTATTACATCGTCATCACATCTTTTCCCTCCACTTGTAGGACCATTCAGTTTGATCTACGTACGTTGCATCACCGCTATCACACTGCTCGATGCATGCCCCATTTTTTTAAATGAGCATTTTAGTACCTGACCAAGAACACTAGAGTCAACGATTCTAGGAAACACCCATTTCAAATACTATTGCAGTTTAAGTTAGGATTTTAAAAACTGACAGGATGAACTTCCAGAGATAGGCGAAACACGAAATTTTCACTAAAAAGTTCATAATTTGGCCGCTAGACGCTAGATGGTGTCACCACAAATTTGTCGGATAGATAAATCGGAATTACGAAATCTCAAACATTTGAGTAATTTGGGCATACATAGTAAACAGATCCCAGGGATGGAAGAATGAAACAATGTTTTCATTTAGGCAATTCTATTTGAATTGTTAAAAAAAAAGTCGGAATGACGAAAAACATTAATGCGACGAATACGCGGATCACAAGGACGGAAGAATGAATCAGTGTTGTGATATTGCACCTGACGTATGAGTGAAACGACGAAAAGCGGACCGATGAAAAACGGGGACTCCCTGTACTGATCCACCAAATAGTAATATGGCAATAGAAAACAAATAAATATGTCGAGCTCTACCCTTTTCCCTTGTATATAAGCCCGAATAAATGTTCTATTCTTTATCCAAACCTCCGTCGGATATACACTTGTAAAAATGTTTAAAATATTTCAAGCGATGAATTATGTTTGGGGACTAGAGAGAGGTAAGTGAAAGCTTATATTATGGAGGGGTTAAAATACTTTAAATAAAATAATTGATTAATTTCGCTAATCTCTATCTTTGCTTCATTATAAATAGAACAATTTCAGTGTAAATTATAAGAACGCATTTTGAAAGAGATGCATATGAAAATAATATTTATTCATTCTTCTTAAGCAGAACTAGGTAAGTGAATATTAATGAAATAGAATACCTATGAGTATCTCAATAATGAGATTATATAGGTCTCAAAATATTCACGTGCACTTAACCTTTAGTCATATCACAGACTGATTACATTAATACTAGCGACTTTAATTTTACTTAAATTTGCTACCGTTGTTTGTAGTTCGTCATCGAAAAATCTTTGCTTATGGATTTTTCTTCGATTTTCTCCACTTAAAAATTTAAGCATATGAGTCAAACTAGAGTTCAAAATCTACTGCTCGACTCTATCAAATTTCTTTAGCATCTTGTAAAAAAATCTCAAAAATCATTTCAGAGCAAACGTTGTAAAATTATAATAAAGCATTACGAGCCTCGCACCATAGTGTAGCTAGTGGTAACGCTCTCACACTCGCCTACAATATAATTAGTCTTTTCTCTATTTTCACAAATTGTCAGCCATATGCAGTTCTTTTTCCATAGCAACATTGCACATCAAATGATTTTAAAAAACAAAGGAACCCCCGCCTCGAGAGAATTCCAGGATGACCACAAAAGGACGGGAGATTTGTCCTTCACCTTTTAAATAATGTTCACGAGCCGCTTTCTTAGGATGGACCCAAAAAAATTCTATTCGTCCTGTCACCTCGATCTGTGCCTGTGCAAAGCGGATGAAATTCCTTTCAATTCTGGAGAGCGTTTGCGATATATACGTGCCCGGCCTTCCAATCGTCTTTATCGTTTCCGCAGATCCTCTTTTCAGTCGCTCGGCTGCCATTAGGGACCTCTGCTTCTCTTACCGCGGACCATTGAGGAAATCATCTTTTCCCACTCCAGAAGCGCTAGATGGCTGTCGGAACTTACGTATTTACCGTCGAAAAAACTTCAACCACCTGGGTCGAGCAAGAACGTTTTAGACCATGATTATTTTTCTATGCGTTTCTATAAATATATGTTCATGTTCGTACCAATGAATATATGATAACCAATATTGTTCGTTCAATTAATTAGTTTATAAATGAATATAATATCATTTATGCAATTGTGACGACATTGATAATAAAATAACAGTTTTGATAAAGCGAACTCATTAATAAAATTTTACAGCATATGATTTGCGCCGATGAGTTACGCGGATATATTTACATGAAATGAATCTATATATTTTTAAGAACATTTTTCATCTAAAAATTCAAAGTGCTACGCAAATTTTATTTTTTACATTGCTTCACTTTCAAAGAAATTTATACTATCGAGCCTTTCATCGCCCTATCTATCCATTTTGCGGCAAACTCCCATTCCTCTTCTTCTAACCGTGAAAAACATTAATCTTATACGTGTTATGGATGTTGGGCCACCTGGATATTGACCCATCCACCCGCACACAGAAGGCGTTTCAGGTCAGCTGACCGCAGGACCCTTTTCGTCCGATGGGTCCTGTTTAGAGGAAGAGGGAGATAACGAAATGCCAGGAGGAAGGAAGAAGGAGAAGAAAAGGGTACTACGGACGGCCGCCGTGGACAAAAGAGAGGCGATATCGGAAGTATATATAGGTGACGCCGTAGGTATCTCAAAGGGTAACAATGGCCTTCCCTCTCGCTCCTCGAAATCTCATTCACTGATCATGCTGTGGGGAAACTATGACATCTCCTACTGAATGACCTAATGGGATTTGGGCACTCACTCTATCTCTCTCTCTCTCGCTCGACAAACAAATTCCATTATGTAGAAGGTACAGCAATTTGGGTAATGGTGCATCCTATTGTAAATGACCCTTATAATTAGTTAGGTGAAATTTCTGTTTAAAAGCTTAAAAAATGTTTCAACAGCCATTGATCAAAAAGTGATCATATTGATGAAAAAACTTTTAAGCATAAGTTGTTTTTGCAAAATTTTCGAAGCTTCTACTACAGCCAATGGCTCAATTATTACTTTGTAATATCTTATTTAACATTGTAATATTATTGGAATCATAATCGTCTTGGTAGATACTCTTAACTAAAATAACGTTTATCGGATAGCATTCCTCGATAATTTAAAACGTCGCTGATATATCGCAAACACGCATAAGTAATAAGGTTTTGGTTGGCAAACAAGATGTGCACCAATTCTCGATATAAGTTTGAAAAATTATATTATTGAGTTTAGCTGTAGTCAATTTTGAATTAGCAGCCGCATAGTAGTTAGTGTAGTTTAAAATATAACTAAAATTTTATTTATGGAAGTGTTACGACTGAATATCTAAATATGTCTCTTTCCTATTATTAATCCAATGTGGTACAATTTTAATAAGCGGTGAGCATTTATCGCACATTTAGTTCATTGCAAACAACACCGCGTATGGTTTCCATCAGCATTAAATAAGTTTCATATTACTTGTTACTTCATAAAAAATGTTAAGTAAACTTATGCTGTGCACTCATAAGCGGCACATAAAATTAACAAAGAAATAACATCACGAGGAAAAATAATTGGGTGTTTATAAAATAGCAATAATAAAATTAACTTGCATTTAAGAGCAGCAAATGCAATTTATAAATCTTCAGTAATTAGATACCTTACTGGCACTCATGTAAATTAATTCGCCACTTGATACATTTTACTTGCACTGATGCTGGTGACATCTCATAGAGACTCCTTAAAAACGATTCCGCAGATTCAGTATTAGTTTTTAATCACCGATTTATGGCTTTAAAATCTTTAGCCGATACTTAAATGAAGGAAAAATAAAATGTAAACAAAAAGATTGTCACAATAAATTTCCTAGATATGAGCAACGTGTACAAGAAGAACTTAAAAAAATCATCATCTGGCCTCTTTTATTTTACTTCACAACAGCTCTTTCTGTTGAAGCAAGCTTTTCTTCCGGCAGATTGCAGCCTTCCTAAATTTGGTTATTTTAACAAAAACCTTCATAATATTCAAACGCGATGAATTTACTGCATGTGATAATGGAATGAAGAAAATGCGTATGCTTTGCATGTATGTTTTATGTAATAATAAATAGACATGACTGTTAAATCTGGTTGGGTGACCTCAGGAGACATATATTACGCAAATAAATTCAATTTCATTATTTTTTCTACAGTTATAGTCATGACCTAAGGCGAAGTAGAGAGGAAACGTCTACAGAAAAAACTAAATATTTAATGCGGGTAGTAAACAGTAACCACGTCACAAATATCCAGTCGCTACCAGACTCCATTTTAGATGGAAAAGGGCGGATAGTGGGAGTTGCTCTTTAAGTTAACTGCGATTGTGTATAATGGAAACAGGGTCAAAGAAGCAGGAAGAACCACAGAGAAAACAGAAAGAGCCCCTTTCTCTCTCTCTCTCCCTCTTTCCTCTCTCTCTCTCTTTCCTTCCC
The DNA here is from genome assembly GCA_036926305.1 of Uropetala carovei. Lineage (NCBI taxonomy): Eukaryota > Metazoa > Arthropoda > Insecta > Odonata > Petaluridae > Uropetala > Uropetala carovei. The sequence goes on along the minus strand of JAXCHB010000118.1, from coordinate 4,911,132 downwards.
TGATGCTTAGAGCTGTTGAAAGAGGAAACAAACGGGAGTGACCTTAAAGTGGAGGGATGGCGTCGAAAAGGGGGAAAAGGACTATAAGGACGGGTTAGAAGGAGAGGGGGGGGGAGAGAGAGAGGGAGAGAAAGAGAGAGAGAGGGAAGAGATTAAAGAAGGTAAGAGATGGAAGGAAAGAAGAGAAGGAGGGGGAAGGAGATGATGGAGAGGAAGCAGAGAGAACGACGGCCAACCACATTAGAGCTAAGTGAGGAGAGAAGATAAGAATGGATGCTTGAGGGAGGAGACAAAGAGACGGGGGATGAAGTAAAATGTAAAAGAATAAGAAAATGGTGAAGTGGTGTAATGGGGGCGGGAAACTAAATGGGAGAGGGGAGGGAAGACAGACACGGGGGAAGAGGGGGGAGGGGGGGAGAGGCGGGTTGAGGGAAAAGTCAAAATGCGGGAGGAGATTGAGATAAAAGGGAAAGGAGGAGTAGAGGGAACGTCGAGCAGACAAATTGGTTCCGTTCGAATTTAAGCGTCCTAACCGCCGTCAATCTTAAGTTCCTTTCGCATAAAAAAAAATTTCTCCGGGGTCGCAATGAACGCCGCTAAAGGGGTGATATATATTTTTTTACGGAATCATTTTCACGTCGAGGGAAAAAACGGTTTCAAGTACTCATTGTGACGGAAATAATTTTCAAATGCTAATTTTTTTTCTCGTCCCGTAGGATTTCAAGCGGTACGATGGGTCTTCCATGAAAAAAATTCAAAACTACGTCTTGATAACCGTATAAGTACTATTTGCTGCTCCCATCGATTCATTTTTTGCCGGCTTGTAGATGATCAAAGTCATTGGTTTGTTAGATTTTTTTCTTCGTGTGAAATAGGAAAATACTGTTTATTAAAGGAAATTCTCAATCATTGCATGAAATAAACTAATTTATCAGAAAATACGTATACGTTCTTTATCAAAACATAATCTATAATAGTATTTTACCACCGAGCGCATTATAAAATAAATCAACAGTTCGAGGAATAATCTTTCCAGAAATTAATTGATGGCGATGTTGTACCAATAAATAAATACCTCAAAAAGCTCTTTTGCCAATATGTATAAACAAAAAACATTATTTCGAGGAGAGAATGTCATAGAATTCTGTTTAACCTTGAAAAGTGTGTCACGCTTAAAAATGTTGGCGTTTGTTTATAAAAAATTAGAACTTTTAAATTTATTTTACTTATCGAAACATAAGGAATAAAAACGAAATCTTTGGTGATAGAGTTATCTAATTTTTTGTTCACAATGAAAAACTTTAAGTTACTTGACTTTGATTCGTGAAATAATATTCCAAATTTTCACTCTAAGCCTAAAAATAGGTATTTTTTTAAAAATACAAGTCCAATAAAGAAATTTGAACACTAATAGTATTTAGTTTACCCTTTTTTCAGGCAAATTTCAATTTAACGCATGAAAAATTTCGATTCCTTATATTTAGAACTTATTTTTACACGTATTCCTCCAAGTTAATGTTTTATATTTTTTATATTTCATATTGCGTCAGACACAAGATACTTCAGCTCGTTACGCTTACAGAGGAGTAACTATCTGCTACGCCGTATTAAAAGTTACCTTTAAAGGTACACGTATCTATAAAAAAAAACCTTTTTCCAACAGGAAAATCTACGTCTAATTCTTAAGATGCCGTAGTTTATAGATGATGAAAAATATATAACGGTTTATTTAACTAAAACGTGCCTAAAAAGCAGGGACGCATATTTTTTCTCGACGGAAGGTAGGAGACAGGGTAAGAAGAAGAAAAATAAAAATATTCCGGGGGAAGGAAATTTCTCAAAAAGACAGCCGCAGGGAATAGACGGTGAGGCTGCTTGCCGAAGAAAGACGAAAGACATTCGCCCTTTGGGGAATTAGTGTGAGCGCTGCATCCCAAGAATAAAGGAGAGACAGATAGAAAGAGAGAGAGAGAAGCAGGAGGAATGATCGAGCGGGGATGGGGAAGGCTTTCCGTTCCAATAAAGAAATGCCCCAGGAAATGAATGAAAGGGTTTGGAGAAGAGATAAAAGCTCCTTGGTTGAGGTCTTAGAGGCAAAGGAAGAAGTTCTCCCTTGAAGTATAAAAAAGAAGCTGCTGAGTTAGACGAAGAGTGAATAGACCAATCTATGCAAGAGATTGAATGTAGTCTAAGCAGGAAAGAAGAGTATGGGAGACAGACGAACTAGAAAAATGGAGAATGGGGAGATAATAAACGGGATATGGTGGGAGATAAAGGTGGGATAGTGGGTGTGATCACAGAGAGGAGAGCATTATTATACTGAATAAGGGAATGTATGGTATAAAATGAACGCACTATGTAAAACGCTGTTTTGTTAGAAACAAGAACGGTACATGAAGTTATTTAAAATACCTTGAAAGCTTCTTAATCAGTCTGTGTGGAGTATAATGCTGAAAATGTAATGGACGAATAGAGTAAAACGAGGAAGTATTAAAAAGAATAGGGGGAAAGGGACGCAAATTATTAGAAAGAGGAAGGGCGAATCGGATCCGGTATTTCCTGAGGAATTAACCCATGGCTAACTCTCGCGAAACCAACGTAGTTATAATCACAGATTATTGCAATTAATTATTTGAAAGTAAGCAAATAATATTAATTTTATTGATTAATATCCAAAAAATTATTTTTATGTACTATTTATTCGTTGTTAAGTAAAGCACAGCTCCTCTATATGCATTGGTCTCTTCCCTTTATCAGCCGCGTAATTATCGCCGATGATTGTTTTTCGACTGTTCCGAAGACAAAGCTCTGAAAACAGCTGCAAATAACGTTCGTTTTGTTTACTTTGCTGTATTTTGCCCTTGTTGATCAGGAGATGGTGTCACACATGGAGGAAAGTTACCCTGTGCCCACTATTAGTTTTTGTAATTATTGTGCCTTTAAAATTTGAAGGCAAAAGAAGAATAGGAAGAAAAATAATTTAGCTCGTAGAAGTCTTTAATAAGAAAGAGGGAAGACATATAATCACAGACCTGTAAAGGATACCGATAAGAGGAAATACGGGGAAAAGGAGTTCAGAGAAGAGAAACAGAATACACGGTTCGATAAGATGATGAAAAATCAAAACGTCAAAAAATTCAAGGTCAGCAACAGACCAAAGAAAGACGAATGAAAATATGATATACTGAATTTAAAGACAATGTACTTTGAAGTTAATACTGTTACTCCTGTAGAGTCCACATCAAGCCAAGATCTTTTGCAACTCAAGATGAACTATGTTCCATTCTCTGGAATGGGCAATTGCTTTTTTGTTCGTGTTCGTTACTATCAAGTCTTTAATACAATCGGAAATGAATAAGGTAAAATAATCTGTAATATATTTTACATCCTTACTTGTGTCAGTCACTCCACTGACCTTCCTAAGTAAATTCTCAGGTCGTGTTTTACGTGGTCGAAGCGCCAAATATTTTCAAGTCCTTTTCTCTATAAATTCATCCCGAATAACAGCAACGGTTTTCTGAAGAATCCATATCATCCTCTTCTCTATCGATTACCTCGAATTCACTTGCAACATCACTACGAGAGTCACTGTTGTCACCACTATCGTAATATCCTGGTAATCCAACTTTTTCCTCGTCCTCTTGCATCAAAAACTCTTCAAAAATGTTTTCATCGGTGTAAAACATTTATTTTGTAATTCTGAATTAGTCGGGGTCCACAAATTGTACAGTACGGAACGCAGACATAAAATGAAAGGTGTTTTCCAAAATACGAGCTGAGGGACGCTCAATGACCGTCGCTCATTGTAGCATTGCTACATTTTATAGCACGCAAAAAACGGAACTGGGTCTATCGGAACCCAGATAGGTTTTGGTGTTGGTAAAATGTTGATTTTAATATTTTTCCTTGAAAATATCATAAATGCGAGATTTATTAACTTATGAAATAAAACCTTAAATGCTAGAGTGTAGATATGAATTCTGATTGTAAAAAAACAGAATAACTAGACCGGGGTCCTTTGTGACCCAAGATCCAGCGTCCACGTGTTAAATTATGTTTTTATGGTTAACATTTCAATAGCAATTGTTTCATTGCCGTCATTTGAAGGCATATGAAATGGATTTGTTTTAAAAATCTTTTTAAGCATAACTTCGCAGACCGTTGGTTAATCACCACTGTATTATATTAAGGAAAAAAATTGGAGAACAAAAAAAAACAAAAGCGAATGGCAGGTGCTAGCAATGCCGTTAAATCACGTTTTTTTTAAGGCGAGGAGTGTTTGGAGTATTCGCGACTCATCAAGACGGGAAGAATTGGTATGAAGAGTAGAAAGAACGCCCGTTGAATATGGAACAAACGGAACGTAAAGAAATGACAAAGTGTGACGGAGAAAACTAAACGGGATCATCCGCGGAATAAACGAGGCGGATAATACGCAAATATTCAAATTGAAAGGACTGCAAAATAGAGATGACGGAATTTTGGACTGCTCATGCGTGAGGGAATGTGAGAAAGAGAGAGATAGACAGAGAGGGAAGGAGATCCTTTAAGGCTTCTTTCCTGTTAGAAGGGATGCGAACAACTTCGCCGCTGTCGGACGTCTATTGATAGGATTCCCTGAGATTCAAATGCATGGTGCGGGATGCGGAGGAAGCCTCTCCCTCGCAGGCAGTGATGGAGAACTGAGGATCACGTCGCGATCGTGATGGGAATAAAGACCCTTCTTTCGAAATCCTAGCCTCTCACTTCCTGAATCGAAAATACTCCATCTCAACACGTAGATTTTTCTGAATTCCTTTCTTCCCCGCCTCATTCTCAGCCCTTATTTTATTCGCCCCCTCCACGTCGTTTAGGAGGGCTTTGTTTTCGTGAGACGTCGACGCAATTTGATTTCTGTTGCCTGTTTCGTGCGAGATATCTATATTTCGACAAAACAACTGTCAATGTCTCGGGAGAAAATTTAGAAAAGATAAAGTGAAGGAATACAACTACCGCAGAATCGTTGCCATGCTATTTATATTCATTATCGAACGTAATGACAGCCCTATTTGATAGGCCTATGGAGACAAATAGATTTCAATGTATTCTGAATGTCGTATTTCACAAGCCACATTTTATGTATATTAACAGAAAATAATTAGTTATTCGAGAAGTGCTTATAATGATAAATGTGGCAATATTTATGGAAATTAATTAAGAGCCGTAGAACAAAGCGTTAAGTACAGAAAGAAGTCATCAAAGGAAATGGCACTAATCAGAGGAAGGATGGAGTTGAAAGCTTTTATATACGATGAAATGCCACGGGAAAGTCAAACAGAAAATGTATAAATCTGAGCTAAAAATATTTACATAATAAAATTTAGGCTGTACACATTTTAATTAGGATTGGTAAAATCATTTATTTTATTGCATCTAACTATGTATTCCACTGATTTTAACATGGCCAAGCGGATTAAGTATATAAATGAAATCTCAACATATTTTGATATATATATATATATATAATACAACGACATTCAAGGGATAGAATGTATTGTGAATAAAATATGAGGCCAAAATATTGCCTGGATCACGGCCACCCACAACCTTTTTTTACATCAATCCAGGTTAAATCAGATTTCATTTTGGATCCAACATTGCTATCCTGCATCCTGCATCCTTCTCTAAGCTTTTCAGACAAATTCGATCAATCCCTCAACTCTCTTGGCGATCTGTTTCCATTTAAACTTGCCTCATCATCTGTCACTTTCCTGCATGTATGTCGTATTTTGCTTCCATTCCCCTGCGACTCTCATCACTCTATTGTTTGACTGCATTCTCAGAATCTGGCAATAGTCCATTCTGAATTTAATATATAACTTCACATTAATAAAATTTTCTTGGTGTAAAAATTGACTGCGTTTATTATCAACTGACAAACACTTTTATATACACCAGACCTTGTAGATATATAAGTGAAAAGTCGATTGTGGAGTTCAGGACATATAATTCAGCGCTGCTGATGTATAGAAGTAACTTTTATTTATCTTCAGTGAGTTCAAAATCGAAGTTATCATACACGTTATTAATGCAACAAGTATCTCTAGAGGATCCACATCGAATAAAACTAAGTGGAGAATTGCATAAATATCGTACGGAATCTTTAAAATTTTAAACGTTAGTTGTTTACCATTTATCCAATCCATTAATTTTAATTTTAATTTTAAACCTGAAAAATTCGAAATAAAGTTTTCAACAGCTGTAAACTCGATGCATTAGAATATACCCTCTAAGTCGCTCAAGGTAACGCTGAAATCTATTCTTTTTATCATCCAAAATAACTTTAGGGAAGAGAATGTCTCGAGGCCGCTCATTAATCCTTATTTACAAAATTCACGGGATGAAGTTTTATAAAGAGGAAGACTCCTCTTTACAGGGTTCCTCCTCGCATCACTTCCAATCTCGTTTTAAAACTCTCTTCTCCTCTTTCTTTTCCTCTACCCTCTTCCCTCACCGCGTAGGAGGAGGCAGCGGGAGGCGATCCTCCACTTCCCACCCACGAGTGGATCGGAGATATTTCGGAAACCCGCGCGCTAAAGCACGGAGAGTGACAGTGCGAAAACTACGAGGAAAAATCAAGGGGGAAAGCGCAGACGAAGAGAGATACAAAAAAAGTCTGAAAGAAGGCAATCTCTTTGATAAATCCGGATGCGGGTAGTGGTCGAAAACCCACACTCGCTCCTCGAAATATTATTTCTACCATTCTTTCTCTCTCTCTCATTAATTCCTCTGTCCAAGCCCTAATAATTCGCAGCTAACACGTAATAATTTTTTTGTTCTTAACCGAACCGTGTACGCCATTAGTCATTTCCCTGTCCCGTCCAAATCCCGAGAAGGGGCGCAAATTTTACTCTCTCTGTATCTCTCTTGTGTCGTCGCCATTACACAGAGAAGTCATCCGTTAATGTTGCAAAGTGAGGGATCGAATTTCGCGAAGAGGGGAAAGAGACGGAAGAAATGAGAGATGGAGAGAGTAAGATAGAAATAGACTGAGAGAGAGAGAGAGAGCGAGTAGAGGATTAGAGGGGATACCTATAAGTGATTAGAGGATGAAGGTAAATTATTTTTGACGAGATTAAAGAATGGAAGAAGTGGATTTATGGTATCTTGAAAGGAAAGTATGCATATAGCTATATAGAGAGGATTCGCTATGGCAAGATTTCGGAAGTTCTCGTTAGAGGATAAAGCTTAATTTTAAGTTATGATAATTATGTAGCTGTTCCATTAGTGTTCGAATAAATACTGTGTTATTCTAAAGGGTTAAGTCATCAGTTAATTTGGAACTACTTTGTAATAATATTGACGTGTTTTGTCGTTAGACACGTAATCTTCTCTCCCAGAAACATATATATATATATATATATATATATTTTTTTTTTTGGGCAACTAGGTGTTGAAGGAAACCCAGTGAACACTTACCGGAAGTAGAGCCGCTGGGGTGTTGGAGAGACACATTTGTAGAGGTTAGAGCTTTCGGGATGATCCCTTCGTCAGCACAAGAGAGACACAACTGATATGGCAGTGACACTGGGGTGAAGGTGTGGGGGTGGAAGGGAAGGGAGCGTGGAAAGGTCGGGGATTGGAGGATGTAGACGGGGGAGGGGGGAGATATATATATATATATATATATGTGTGTGTTTGTGTTTGTGTGTGCATATATATATATACATACACACATACATATACACACACATACGTATATACATATATACATATATGTATATACATATATGTATATACATATACAGAGCTTTTTTTGTGACGGTACGCGTCGGTACGGCGCGGCGCTCTGGCACCTTTTATCAAAGCGATGTTGACTCACGTCTAGTTTTGGTACATATCATTTTTTTAATTCTTTAAAACTTAAAGTAATAAACGGATTCTATAAATGTTAAACATTTTGATTTTTATTATCAATTTTGTTATTAAAAGTTTATCACAAATTCAATAGAGAAGGAAGAGGGAATGCAGGATGGGGGATGGAAGTGCCGGCTCCTCTTTGTTTTGCAAAAAAGGCACTGTATATATCTCTCTATAATATAGAATCGCATTGATGCGTAACGCTCTAATTTTGTGAATAACCCGATTAGAAATAAACTTAGAAGCCAAAAATTTCTCAGGATTTCAGTGTTGATGAATCTTTACGTCATTACTAAAAAATTTTGAAAAAGGTAACGGGTTCGACTCCAGAGGATGAATGTCGGTTCCCATAAGAGAACACGTAAAAATCACCTTTGAAGGCTTTAATATTTTTACTCTTTAAAATATCTTAAAATTAAATTGTCGACAAGAAATTTGCGCTAAAACACGTCAAAATGGATGAGGATTCTTATTCTTACCGTCGAATACTCAATCTCATTCGAATTCGCTCATATCTGGATTATATACTCGACTTTTGGTAATTTTTTTAGCATTTCAATAATAAGATTCCATGGTTACCGTTATTGTTGCCCTCGGTAATTTCCGAGCATATGCACTTAAATAAATAGTTAATGATCGAAAATCAGATTAAAACTTGCTCTAAATGACCGAAGATATGGATATAATGCAAATAAATCGAACGCAGTATTCATATTATTTATATTTTTTTCTATATTACTAAAATCCTATTTCTGTTCGTCTCTCACTCTCTCTCTTTAATGCTCTATATATCTGCCATTTTCAATCTCCGGAAATTTCAGCCTCCTAACATAATGCTTTCTATCGAGTTATTCGACTAATTTTCTTAATTTGTTAATAAAAACCAAACATACATCCCTTATAAAATATATTCATTAAACTCATATTCAAAACATATTCCCGTTAAACTAATCTAAATCCAATAGGTACATGTTAGGAACGAAGAAACAGCGAGCAAAGGGGGAGGGAAGGGGTGGCGAGCCTCAGCGAGCATGGGGCTTGCCCCCTAGGATTTATATAATTATTCAGTTTTATAATACCAGCACCTATGTAATCCTCTCTAATGCGGGGGATGGATTTTTAACCATAATTTGTAATTTTCTTTCGCATACCTGCCTTTTGCTCACTTCATTGAGTAATATATTCATGATATGCGAGATCGCGAGCGAGCTTTTGTTGCGTTTTAATATATGAATGAGACTGAAAACTCAAGCGTAGCCTCGCCATGCGGATCCCTTGTCTCCGTCGTTCTTATGAGTGAGTAATGGCCAAACGGAACAACAGAAACTACTTATTTAGGATTCTAAATGCGACCATAAACCCGTATCATTTATCTTTTAATTTGGCATATTGACCCTTTTCCCCGTTGCGAACGGTGGAGGTAGAAAGAAAAAAAGGTATTGGATTTGGCCCTCTGTCATATTGTATGCTAACTACGACAGTAAACAAACCTAAACTTTCAGTACCTTAGATGTTTCAATATTAAAGTGTAGTTATCCTATACCGCGACGCAAGAGGACAAGTGCGTTTCTGTACATTTGGAACGGATATTCATTTTCAATTATAAGTTTTATTCAATTTGTTAGGCACTTTTGAATAGTAATCATAATTCTTTGTATTGAAGAAAAACATTTAAAAGTATATATCTTAAGTTTGTTTAAAAATGTAATTAAATATATATATTCAACTATTTTTATCGCATTGTCAGTACTTTATTAATTGTTTTACCGATAATTGGCTATTAATTCATCGCGTATAATTTATAGCATAATATAATACTAAATTTTTTCAGTAAACTTCTAACCTTCTCATATTAAAAACTCAGGTATGAATGATGTTAAAAATTTTACTGAAATAATCTAAATAGTTATACAAAATATCCTAAAATCGTACCATATTAATAGCTTTCAGGAAGATTTCAAAGCATATGTTTAACCGAGTTTATTTCATTTTGAATTGTCATTATGTAAAGATGATATCGATCCAACTTTAAGGTACAACACGGCAATCTTATTTCTGATAACTACATTACATCTGATGTATTATTTAATTCTTACTCGTTGACAAAACCTGATGCAATTATAAGTAGGCTCATGCCTCAGTAAAGTTTACATTCATCCTAACAGATGATTCACTCTTATAGATTGCCAATAAAAAAATTCGTTCCATTTCAGTTGCCTCTACTTTTGGAAAAGTTTCTTTTTTAATGAGAACTGTGGTATGGAGCCATACATAACAAGCGGCCCTATCAAAACCTAATAGATTATGTCAATTGCCAGCTATCCGCTATGTCGTAGACGATTTTACTTTTTCAGGTCAAAACACGCCCGGAAAATAAAACTGCTTCGTTCATTATTGGACCTCAATTTCTCGGGTCTGATGACGAAAATGATCCCATTAGGGTTTAGAAATGGGCAAAATTGACCGGGAAGAGGTCTCCGCTTGAGCCGGTCCGAAACTACCCTACGATAAATGCCAACCGTGGACGAATTCTTAGTGCTGTCATTAAAGATTCTTGTGAAACGAAACCGCCGAAGCCCAGGACCAACCCGAGCGCTCGTCATTAAGGCGTAATTTTTAAAAAGCATCGGAGCATTTGATGGGCTATATCCCGATCGGAAAGAGGCAAACGACTCGAGTTAATGACCCCTCCACCAGTGGGAGAGAAAAGCGTGTGCGAGTAAATGAGAGTGAAAAATGGCGAAGGATATCCAGGGAAACATCAGCAGTGAAAAGATAGCAGCCATTGACATGAAAAACGAATCGCGAATTAATTATGTAATGGAGTGGGTTAAAAGACGTTTAAAATGTTTTGAAAGCACATGTCAATGATATTTTAGAATCGTCTTTTATATCTATAAAATTCTATAGTCGTATATATCTCGTGGGTATGTTATACATTGCTGAACTTAAAACAGGCATTTTATCGGGCAGATTACGAATCTATGAATCAACTTTTAACGAATTCCCCACCCTTTCATGGATATAAAAGTTTTACTTTTTTTAATACCACCTATTGTACTTCAAATGAGAGAGATGCCGAGGTGGATTTGTTTTGAAGTCTATTTATATTATTATATCCACATAAAGAGCTATAAAATTGGTTGTATAACTTTACGAAATTTAGTTTACGAAATATTCTAGGAAGAAAAATACGATTCAAAGAGTTGATTCGTTTTTAAACAATTTGCATTAGATAGAGCTGGAGTAAATCCAAATGGACGCTAGATTGAAGTTCCTAGTGAAGTCTAGGTTGGAAGGCTTAGCAGAGGAGGTTTTAGAAATAATCGTAAACCTCTCCTGATTCGTAGGACTAAATGACCAAAATTATGTTAGATCGATTGTAGGGCAGCGATTTAAAGGTTCATGCACTCCTAAAAGGATAACAGGACGTTCGATCCAACGATATGGATTTGTTAGGGATATTTTAATATATTATACCACTACCACCCTCCTTCGTGGTAAGTTTGAAGTTAGTACGTATTTGCGAATGATAATTTTTTTAAAGGAAAGCCTTTTCTTTAGAATGACCAATGGCTTTTTTCTCATTTTTATAAATACCGTCACATCTTACAAGGTATAAAATAATAAAAACGATCACAATTCGAGGAGAGTAATAATTGGAATAAACACTTTTAAAATTTATCGATGCTGAAAGACATCTTCCAACATCTTGCGTGTAGATAAGAATACTTTGAAAGTATGACATGAAAACCACGGTGGATCGATAGAACAGACTCATCCTTTGAAGAGATGCGTACGCTACAGAGAGAGCGAGAAACTTTTCGGTCACTCATTCAAAACTCGACAGCAAATAGTCCATGAATATTCATGGGAAACATAATAAAGGCCCTTTAATTGTTCCCAAAGAGGGAGCCTCCGTCGTCCTCCGCGTCGTGCAGAGAGAGAGGACTGTGAAGGGCTTTTCATTAAAAAGGCCGTTGGAAGGGAGAAGTTAATCATTAAATGATGAAGGGGCGATAAAATGGGTCGAGTGTGCGAGCGAATCCCCTGCTGCCGTGTTTATGACTTGCGCTCGAAAAGTAATCGCGTTACAGTTATGTAATGAAAATAGGACTTAAGTGGCTACGGTAAACTTAATTCGTAAGGGAGATCGTATATTGGGATACAACTACTAAGCAGGGCGAAGAGAAAACTGAATTTATTGCATGCTTAATCGTTTTATATATTTCAAAGAAGGAAATCAATTATATTGTATACAGTTTGCATTTTATTGTTGAAACAAATATTGATTTTATTAAAAATTATTTTGATTTAAATTTATTTTTGAATAAAGTAAAATTAAGTAATTTTATTTATTCTACTTTTTATGGATTTATGAACATAGTCTAAACTACAGCAACCTTAAAATGCATTAGGTACGTAATATTTCCATATTTTAACCATTTCTATATAGGATTAATGATGAAGATGACTCTAGTATCCATCAATTGGATTCCTGCCTTAAAGTGAACACGTTATTTCATGGATGGAATCCATCTAGAAGTTCCAGTCTACATACTTATTAACAAATTTATGATGTCATAGAATATATTCGATAGTTTCATCATAGAAAATAATTTAAAGCAATCAACTTCACCTAATATTATAGATAATATATATATTTATAGCGCAAACATTTATTAAAACTCCATCCTAAACGGGTATCTTTGCATGCCTATATAAATCCACTCCAGAGCTGCAGAATATACGTACATCACCATCTAAAACATGAGACCGCTCACAATCCTGGCGTAAAACATTTTCAAGAGAGAAACGTATCTTCCCATCATCCCATGAGTCAACGTGATCAGTTACGCCCCATCTGAGAGGGCGAGTGGGGCGGAAAACGAGCGAGGCGCTACTGATGTCTCCGGCGAAGAGTATAAAATGCTCCGCCGATAACATCGTTCGGCATCCATTTCAACTCCGAAGGGAGGAGCTTAATGCGATCTTAATGGTCGGGAGAGGCGCGCACAGAGGTAGAATCGGAGAGAGAGAGAGATAGATAGAGAGAGATAGATAGAGAGAGAGAGATAGAGAGAGAGAGACAAGAGGAATGGAGGACGCGAAGGTCCGGGCTCCCGCGCTCTCGCGCTTATCTGAGCAGGTGGCATATTCATAAAGAGAGCGAGTTCTGAGCGAGGGAGTAAATAATTGACAGGAATACGAATAGTCGTCCGTCGCGCGGTTTGCTTTGCGTCGGCTTTAAGATTCTCTCTTGCCAAAAAAACGGCTAGTGATTCGTTTTCCATGCGCTTTGAACGCGAAATGGCTGATTTGCAACGCAATTGACTTTGGATTTGCAAGTCTGTGCGGTTTTAACATAAATCGATCGCGTTACGCTCCTGATGACGGAGGCATTAATTCATTGGTCCAGCGTTTTGACACCGGCAGTGTAATGGTAATGATTCAAAAGGTAAACGCCACACGCATTGAAGTGGAAACAAAGAAAACGATAGGCAACACGGTCTACAGCTAAATTTAGGCAAAGTGCTTTAATTATAAACTAAATAAAAATGAACGTAAAAAATAATTCAGTATTAGTCCGATCCTCGTATGAATTTCATAAACGGCCCGTGAAAATCGGTTACTGCTATCCACAGCCAATCACAAGTAAACCGAGCAATGTCTGTAATGGAAATGTGACGAGCATCTCGGGCGGAAGGCGTTACTCTGTAGTGGCGAAAATTAAATCTCTACACTTTCAACTCATCAAGGCGATACGAAAAAGTGCCCGCAAAAAATTTGAAAGTTTGGCGAAAGACGTGAGTTTTCCGACCGAGAATTTCCAAAAGAAGAAAAACATCCAATCAACGCTTCCTTCCTCCGCGACGAGATAAATTTCGCAGCATCATCAATTTTTCCGCTAGAGAGCGGCACTCAGGCGCCGTTTGTACTAGAATTTCATTTTTTCTCTTGCGAAAGGTCAATTTTTCCTCTCTCTGTCCAGCTTGCCTACATTTTTTTTTTTTCCTAGACGGAATTGGAAATGAATCCCTATCGACCGCTTTGCTATTCCACTTAAATATTTCTTTTACTCCGTGTAAAAAAGGAGCCGAAGGTAGGGAAGCAATCGCTTCCGCCGGCAAAGGTCCCTAAAGAGGCGCTCAGAAGGTCGTGGGAAAAAGTGCTGATGACGTTGAGTCGGGGGTGGCAGTTATCAGAACTAGTGGACAAAAAAATGGCTCCGCGTTCGAGAATGAGGGAGACAAAAAAATCCTAACGCATCTTCAGATCAATATCCAATTAGGATACTGTTCGTTCAGCAGAAGTTTGGAAGAGGAAGGCTCTTAAACGGTCAAGGAGCGGTATACTTTTGCATTGGTCTAAGATTAAGTTAAGTTTTTTTGTGACGTGGGTGAAAATAGGGTGTTTCGGAAACGAGGAAAATAAAAGATGTGATATTTTCAGTGCTGGAAAATGAAAAAAAATCGATTCGTTACGTTTTTCGTTACGGCCAAAAAAGCAATTTCGTTTTTCGTTACGTTTTTTATTACGATAAAATGACATTTCCTTTTTCGTTACGTTTAACGTTATAACGAAATAATTGCTTACAAAAAATGAGTAGTTTTTATTTGATATTTATAACTCGTAAGTTTAAGTTTTTCATTTAGAATTATAGTTAAAAAATTTCTGTAAACATATGCTGCAGATAAGGAACATTTTAAAGTTTTCTATGGAGTCGGAACGAAAGAAGTGAATTTAAAATAACCAACAAAAAGAGTAACTACAATAGAGTTAATACGTAATAATAATGAAATAATAAAATGAGAAATAACCCTGAAGCAAAAACTCTAAAGAAAAGAAGCGATTTCAAAAAAGTTCAGAACCAGTCTTCACAGAGACGCCAACAGGAGTTCGTAAATTCCGTCATACGCATGCGCACCAAGCTTTATGCTATGTTGCCAAACGTTTCATTCTCGTTCGCAAGCTAGTTCCGGTCTAACATTAGTCCCAAGCACTGAACACCGCTAAGCGCGCTGTGAATACCAAATTTTAGTCTCCCTTTAAACCTCTCTTAGACCGGTACTAGCATAAACCACCTAGTCCCGGGTTTAACTGAAAATCTATGAATTCGGCCGGTAGTGTTTGAATCGTAAAAGCACTGATTGTGAGATCTTTCTCCAACAGCTTAAATAGACTGACGAACAAATGACAGTTCAGGATCCAGGGGTGGAGAGGATGAGATAGTAACTTGGAGAGCACCGACTTCTAAAAGAGGAACTTGAGTATAATGAGTAAGTGAAAAACCCCAATCCTAAAGAATATTGAAAACAATAATTTGAAAGGACGATATACTGAGAGGGGGACAGCGAATGTGAGAGAAGGCCTTCACTATAAGCGGCACATACATTTAAGATCAATGCTTTATCTTCCTAATTTCTTCTCTTATGCTTCCTGAAGGAATCCTTTCTTTCATAAATGTAGAAAAACCCAAAAGAATAATGGGTGATGGGCGGGGTAGGGCTCCTTTCGCGACAAGGCGGTAGAAATGGCTCAGCGGGTGACAAAGGGTTTTAGCCCACTTTCACTCGCCCAGATGCCGTGTATGAATGTCCCTACAAGCTTTAAAGCTAGCTAGAGCAAGTAATAACGAATCTGTTAAAGAAATTAAATTTTTGGTTTTCGTTGTTTTTTGTTACAACTTTTTGAAAAAATTCGTTAACGTTTTTCGTTACGTTAACTCAAAATTATTTCGTTTTTTCGTTATTTCGTTACGTTACATGCAACGTTTTCCAGCACTGGATATTTTTATGGAAGATCAGATATCTTTGAAAGCTGTGATCCTTATTACTATAAAAAAAGAAAGTAATATACACGGGTGCTATGCAAGCCGGCTAAGCTAAACTGTGTTATTATCCACACACCGACTCTGATAGTTAGTTCCATGCAAACGTTTGAGTGAAGAAGATAACTGTTGCAATTACTTGTATACATTTTTTTGAAATAGCTAACATTTACGTTGCACAAACTTTCTCATATGCTACGTACTCGTATGGTCTCACTACACTTCAGACTAGAGTTGCCAACTGTAAGACCTTCACGACCCGGAGATTTTAGTCTGAAACCCGGAGATTTTGGAGTAACCCCTGTTTTTTCGCTTTTTACGGATTTACTGTTATTCACGAGTTGCTATTTAAAAAGTATTGTAAATTATATCAATGCATTTTTATTTATCAATTGAAATATTATTTATTTCGTTATGCCATTTTTTGTTAATTTCAAAGAAAAAACACGTAAAAAGTGCATTTCTTCATTAAAATCGACATTTTCTAAGCAAACTCTCGGTCTTTTGGTATGTTTGTGTAAGGAGAACCATTAGAAAATTTATAGTTTCACTACTGACACTGTTCCGAAGAAATAGTTGTAAAACCCCGAGCCCGGAGAAACATTGCTTCACCCGGAGTCACCGGGTCAAAATGACTCAGTGGGCAACCCTACATACTTCAGAGTGAAAGGAACTCCAAAGAAGCATTGTTGCTACAAAACAGCAGAAAATTTTTTCTGCAAGTAAATGGCAGTGATATATCGATAATTTCCCATATGTGAAAGCCAAACTTTATATATAATTAGAAAATACACACACACACTTATACATATACATATATATATATATATATATATATACACACACACACACACACATATATATATATATATATAAAGTATTATGTGAATGTGCATTGAACTATTATTGTTCGACGAAGATTTTTAAAGAAACTGGGGAGAGCAACATGGCAGCTGGGCGTAAAAATCGATATATGATAATGGTTTCTGCGGTGTTGTGTATGACTCCAAGCTCTTTAACTGTGATAATTTAAATCAAAATAGTTATAGTCATTTTGGAATAAATCGACCTTTTATGAAAATCAACAAGAATAAACTACCATTTATTGCATCTCTTCATAGTTTTTATTCTGGATAACTTAAAGCCCAAATGCGAAATATCACAAGATTTTGTTAAGCCTTTTAGGATCTAAGGTCATGCACAGGCAGACAAACGGCATGGAGAAAACCACTTTTTTGGATTCAGGGATGTCTTAGCTGTGTATTCTCGTCAAAATCTCGAAGTTAAACTTTTTCGCAATAATAATAATAATAATTCGACTTTATTTTCAAGGGCGATATTTAGACTATATAGTCCACTCTTACATAGAACCCATTACGACGAACATAAACATCCATGCCCTCGGCGGGATTCGAACCCGCGACTTTAGTATTCGGCGGCAGATACTCTAACCACCCTTCTACCAAGGACTGCTTTCTAGAGATAAATTTACTACGTATATGAGAAAGTAATAATTACTGATGAAAAATTATTTCACAAACGATCCACATACAACACAATCAGGATGAAAACGGGTGTGTTAACTTTTAAAAATGAGGAGCACATATAGATACAGGGTAGGATGAAAACCCTCAAGAATTTATATAGAATTACGTTTATTTAGGAGCATAGTTGCCAAAATATATTTGAAAATATCGCTAAAAAGTCGTTAAAAATAATGTAGTGCATAAATACATTATCATGACTATAGAAATAAGGTCTGTTCATCCATAAGGAGAGTAAAATCAAAGTATTACTCATATAAGTTTGAATCAATGGAAAATAATTACAAAATGATATGGAAAGAATTAAATGCTATTATGGGTGACTATACATCTGATGAAAAAATAATAAAACATGTTAAGGGAAAGACTAACATAGATAATATAGAAGACTTATTTTTAAATCACTCTATTAATGTAACCTCATCAATAACAACTAACTGTTATAACAAACTTTTCAATATACCTAATAGAAATAGTATATATGTTCCAGATGCTTCAGAAAATGATATTTGTAAGGCAGTGAGTTTTTTGAAATTAACATCAGCCGGTCATGATAAAATTAGAATTCATGAAATAAAAGCCAACTGCTGATTTATACCGATCTTAACTAATTTAATTAATAAATCTCTAACAAAAGGTATTGTACACAATGGATTAAAAGTTGCTATTGTGAGGCCAATATATAAGGGAGAATCACTTAAAGATTTGAATAATTACAGGTCAATCTCAATACTCCCCACTTTTAGTAAAATACTGGAAAAGTACATAGCATGGCATTTACTTAGTTATTTGAAAAAACAATATATTATCAGCAGGACAGTATGGATTCCAAAAAGGAAAGGGTACTACAAATGCTGTTGAAGAATTTGCAGAGACCGTACGTGGTAGTATATCGTAGATAGAGGAAATGCAACTATAGCTACATTTATTGATCTGAAAAAAGCTTTTATTATCCTTGATATTGAATTACTCCTGAATATGTTGGAAAGGATTGGTATAAGGGGTATCATATTAACTTGGTTTAAAAGTTATTTAACGGATAGAAAAATGGCTGTAAAACTTAATAACAAACTCAGTATATTTCAAACGGTAAACAAAGGGGTCCCTCAGGGATCTGTATTGGTCCAATACTCTTCATTATATATGTAAATGAAATGTTTTATGTGGTAAAACATTGTAAAATACTTTTATGAAGATGGTACAGTTTTAATATCCTCTCATAAGAAGCTAAAACACATGCAAACTGATCTAAATAATATACTGATGTGGACGCATGATAATAGGTCGATTGTTAATGAAAAGAAAACAAAGTTAATGTATTTTACAAACAAAATCTGTGATCGTGTAAATATCAATATACTTATTCATAACCATGACTATATGTATAAAAAATTGACAGCCTGTGCTTATAAAACTTTGTATCAGGTAAGTGAATATACAAATTTAGGTATAGTTATTGATGAAAATTTTAGATTTAATTCACATATTATAAAGCTGAATAAATATATTGTTCCAATTCATGTGATGAGAATTATGTATTTTTCTCTTGTTGAGAATCTGTTAAGGTATTGCGTATCTGTGTGGAGTTTTGCTGGAAAAACGTGCATCCAGTTATTAAAATCAAGTCAAGCTAGGCTTATAGAAAAAATAATACTTGACAGGAATAATAGTAAAAATGAGGCATTTAATGATAACCCATTCAAAACATTGAATGTACTGTCAATTGATAATCTATTTAAGTACATAATAATCATTGATAATTATTTCACTAACAAAAACAAGAAAAGGAAAATGTACGAAACAGGTATAACTCTACGAGATATGGTGATATATGAAATACCAAAATATTATACAAAGAAACGTAAAGCCCAGATAAAGGTATTAGCATCTACTTTTATTAATGAATTACCATGTGAGATTAGACAACTAAGGGCAATGAATAAAGTCCAAAGTAAAAATATGGTTATTAGACAAGTAATTTTTTTATACCTAATAGAACAAAAGATATTCATATTATATTATACAACACACTGTATGGAATAGTAATGGACTTGTTATGATTTTGTGAAGATTTTATTTTTTTATGTTAAGATTAAAAGATGTTTAAGAAATTAAAATGATCATAAATTAAGATATATGTATATCAATATAAATGGTAAAAATTGTTCAAGCTAAGGGTTTGATTGTTGAAATTTAAAATGATTTCTTGGTGTGAACCAGTGGACTTTGTATGTAACACATGAAATACATGCAATAGAATGAGTACGAATATATCTAACAACTGATATAGATATTTGTAAATAAAAATAATCATTTGAATAAATACATATTAAAACAAATTATACTGGTATATCGATATTTTGTGTAAATAGCACAAATAATATTGGCACCCCCTGATGAGCCAGTTACAGGCTCAGGGGGACTAGAATGATTGCTTTTCTGTATTATTTTAAGTATTATGTTAAGTTCCATTAAATGTGTTTAAGCTGTATGTGTGTATAAAGTATACAATAAAGAATTATATTATTAAAAAAATAATAATAATAATTATCATTAATCTAATTAGTATGCTTATTATCTATTTTATAAATGAATATCAATTAAGATAATTAAGTATCAGAGAATTTTTGCGAGCCTTTTATTAATAAAAAATAGAATAGATGTTAACATTTATAGATCAACATTACTTGTAAGTAGAAAATAAAATAACGTATACACCCGCGCTTAAGATGCAGGGAGGTTTTCCGCCTCATATTTAATATTTTTTTATAATCCCGCGCACAGGGGCGGCTCGAATAATTTTGGCGCTCTGGGCGAAATAGAACTCTAGCGTACCGCTCCGTAAATGATTGTTAAGATAATTACCAAGTAAATGTTAATTTATTCATCGCTCTGTAAAGATTATAGATAAAGGAAAAAAGAATGAATGTCATAAACACTGCATCCTGTTCGGCGATATAAATCGGTAATAGATAGATGGCCAAATAGCGCCCCCAAGATTTTGGCGCTCCGGGCAGCCGCTCGGTTCGCCAGTACTTTGGGTCGGTCCTGCCCGCACATGGCAAGCATTCGTTCCTAGAATTTCATATCAGTCACTTATTTGTCATTTAACGGCGAAAACGTTGAGTTTCCTTGTCAATATGATAAACCAGTTTATAAAAACTTATATTCTTCCTCATTTTTAATAAGTGGAATAAAACTTTTGGATTTTCGGAACAAAGTAAGTTTCATTTAAGAGGTGGATGTTCAATAATCATCAAAATCCCCATCGCCTTAGTATTTAAGGTGTTAATAAAAATCAATGTCTAATTTCTACATTGAGAAGAATACCTTCTTTAATTTTCAATATGAATCATTTTTTCGGTAATTTCACTGCATTTTATGAAGTATTCGTCAACGTAGATTATAATATGATCTTTAAATATTAGTTTAAAATATCTTTCAAATATCATAACTGGGGAAGTAACTGCAGAAATATTTTAAGGTTCTTTAAAACTTCTATAGGTTTTAATAAAGCTACCATAAAATTAATTTGTTTGGTTTATGCGCTGTATATTGCATGTATTTCTGCTTACATAAAGCAATATTAAATTTGTCGCTAGATTAGTAGAAAATCGCAAAGTTAGTGATATGTCGCTAAACAATAAAAAGATTTCGCTAAAGGAAGTAAAAATTCGCTAAATCTAGCGACAAATTCGCTAAATTGGCAACTATGTTTGGGTGCCACAAACGTTTGAGCTCTAAATATTTGTAGAGGAGCGGCACTTTATGCATTGAACGATTCCCGCTTTTTTTTCGATTCGCCTGAAGACGAATCTGATCCCGGATAACCTAGGCCAAGTATTCCTCCGCCATCTTTCATTCCGTCACGCTCCTCTTTTCGGCGCCGGAATTTCTCCGCCGACAAATGAAGCCTTCTCCATCCATCCATCCCGCTCCCGTTCCAATTTCCACTTCTTATCGTATTTTGGTTTTCCGTGCCGTTTACTTTTCATTTCCTGTTCCTCGTCTTCTATCTGGAAACATTACGGCTTTTAAACCCCGTCGCATAACCCGTTGTCGGCGACGCCGTTTTGTGTTTAGCTCACTCCGTTAAATTAAGCCATGATAGGATTGCCGACCTTTCTCCGAAGTCTCTCTCATTTGCCTCATCCCGGCCTCCTTTTCTCTCTCCCTCTCCTTTTTCTCCCTCAATTTCACCATTTTATCTCTCTCTCTCTCTATATATATTTCCCTTTCCAAGAGGAACGAAGAAGACTTCCGACTTCCTTCCAATAATTACCTCTGTGTCATTCCGCCTCGCAATGTTGAAGCTTCAATTAATCCAAACGATAATATCGCTGAGCTTCGGGATATTTTCTTTTCGATATTCCCGAGGGACTAATTTTTTTGCGGAATCCGATAATCTCTTTAATCCCAGAGCAGGAAGAAGTATTCCTAGAATAATTTCGTGATTTTCTTTTTTTTTTAGTTTATTCGCATGAGAACATTTGAAGCCTCAGGGTTAAAAAAGAAAAACAAATTGTTTTTCTCGGATAATGATGTGTTCGTGGCGAGAAATAACTGTTACTTCATGAAGCGAGAAAACATAGAGAAAATAAAATTTTATAGACGTAAAGGGGTGATGATTCTGCGAAAAACATTAAAATGGAATGTTTTGCGAATATGACACATAAAAGATCAAAAAGGGTTATTTATTCTAAATTGCGCATCTTTTCCGCAAACTTTTGAGAATGTAGTATAACTATCTTTATGTTTAGAGAGCACACTAGCGTTTATAACTACGGCCACTAATTAAGTGAGCGTTACTAGAGACGATAAAAACTGCACGAAATATCCTCAATTTCCACGATTTTTACAGCGCGGCGAGAAATTTACGGATTCAGTTGGCAATAGCATTTCAGTATATCATTTGGAAACATCCGCTCTGTCCGAAAATGTACTCAGCAATTAAATGTTATTGTCAAATACAGACGACAGAAGATTGTACGTTATTTCTGAAAACATAAGTTAAGAGAAAATTTGAGCGCGAAATCACATATAACATTACAATGAAGAATGGGAGCGACGAAATGTTCGCTTTAAGCTGTACAAGATGTAGAAGAAAACTCGAACAGTGGATCAGATAATGTAGAGAATTTTAAAAAATCTCCACTTGAATTTCACAAAACGCAAAGAAACTGAACAAGTGTTAAAGTGGAAGAGAACGCACTTTCTGGCGCGACGGAGAGGGAAGAATGATCGAAAAACGGGAGGTGGGATGGGGAAGAGGGAGGGTGAGAAACCACCTCTCCCTCCCATCTCCACCCCCCCCCCCCCTCTCCCCTCCCTCTCTCGCGGAAGTACATATAACTAACATCTCGCTGATTTAAGTAGCGAGCTGAATCTGAGAAAGGAAATTACGAAGAAAGAGCTCCTTCGCTTGTTTTTATTCCACCTCGCCTCCGTCGCCGCCTGAGGGGCGAGATATATGAAAAGGAATGGACTTGAGGAGTGTGACTGATGTGCCACGCCGTGACCCTGGGTTAAGAGAGATACGGATAGGGCTTTTGCCAAGTTGCATATCATTTTTAAGCGGCCGCCATTGTACCAAGTATGCGCGGAGATTGTCAAAACCACGCGGGTGATTTATTGCGCTTTTTTTTAAAGGAGCCCGGGGAACGAATTAATTTTCCCCGGATGGGGAAAAATAACGATTTATGTATTTTTATGTTGTTTTTACGTCGCTCGCCTATGTTTATTTCTACGACAATAAGATTACGAATGTATGAGAAAAAATATGGTATCAAGGAATAGAACATGAATAAGGATAAAAAATAGTTATAGCGTGCGTGAAGGTTAATTAAACGACTTTTGGAACAAATAAAATGAAGGTTTATCTATTTCATTAAAATTTTAGTGTTACCCAAACTGAAGAAAAATATGCACCAAAATAACTAGTGAATTTCATATTTTGGGTGAATTAAAAAATAAAAGGATCAAGACTATGGGAGAATAATATTTGCCGCTTCCAAATCCGTGGCAAAAAATGAAAGATTTGATGTATGTTAGCAATTTATTTGAGAGTGCCTGGGAATATCTTCACAGCTGGGTCCCATAATAATGACTTTATGTTCAAGGATGCAGTTTTTACTGAGTTAATTGTTTGTTAACTCATATTAAAATGTCGGCTCTTATTACTAACAAAATATTTTACCGCAATGATATGACCATTCCCAGACAACGCGATGACAATATATAGTAAAATTAAAGAATGATTTGAAATTATTTGCTTATTGCTTCTTTTCTACTGAAAAACTGTTCTTTTTTTATTAGTAGGTAAAGTTCTGAAAAATCTTATGAAAGTCTGTATCTGTAATATTTTCTTCATGCATTATACACAGTGTTGAACTGTTAATGGATTCCATCCTTCAGAACGGCGTTTCCTAAGCGTTTTTCCCACCAAATATATGCGTGAGGACATTACTTGTGTTTCCTGTGTTAAAACATTTTGGTATTTGCTGGATTACAGTCAAAAGAGAAAATCTCCCGCTTCAGCTGATTAATGATAATAAAGCAGTATATTGCGTTTATGTTTATGGCTATTTTACGATTATAAAATTGACAACATCCATTATTCAAAAAGCAATTTTAAAATTTCATTTGTTTTTAAAAATATAGAGAAATCTATAACAGCTATGTTGTGTGATGTGAAGGCTATTCAGTTTATTCGAGACCGCATTGTCGTATGTTTCGCAGTTTCTTTTTTAAATCTAAAGTCATATTATAAAATAGTTTAATACTAAAGAAATTAAATAATTTGAAAATGAAGAAAGAAAATCAATATAAAATTTTATTTATATATAAATTGATTTACCGTAATTAAATTGGAGATTGGCTAATCAACGGTGCACACGATGACTTAATCTGTTTATAGAACTGCGTTAATATAATTTTAGAGAGGAGTATGTTTGATACATTTTTCGACATTATTAACTTAATGAACAGAAAGTTATATTATCTAAATTTTTATAAATAAAAATCACAAGGTATTCTCAAGAATATTTTCAGAAGCAAGTTCGCGACAGTAATATAAAAAGGGGTTCGCGAGGCGAAAAAGTTTTGGAACCATTGCTTTAGAAATATTACATCTTTTAAGAAACCGTTATATCCGTTAATATTAGTTCATAAATTACAGCTTATGTGTTCAAAAATCTTGGTTTATCGAGAAAAAATTGCCGTAAATTCCATCCTATTTAATTTAGCAAAGGATGACCGCCTTGTAGTAGGATGAAATTGTGATGGGCTTAAAGAACAAACTTCAACTTGCTAAAATGTCTAGCGATACAAAGCAATTGTAACGTTTTCAATGAAACGCCCGCAAAGAAAATTCCGCTATACTCTCGTGAACTGAAACGCCGTCTTAAATTCCATACCCGCTCTTGGCTCATTTGATACTGAGGACGACGACAGATGGCCTTACTTGCCGTTGACGCAAAGTTTTTATGGAACTTAATGGGTCACACGAAGAGAAATGGATTCTGCCAGCGGAAATGCCTCAGAGAATGCGATTTATATAAAATGTAAGATATGCATTAAGGTTGATTTATCGAAGGAATTTCATATATATATCAAATTTGTTTGTGTACCACTGACACAGAAAATAATAAAAATTAATGAACTCTTAATAAAATCATGCAGTTTTTTAACGTGATAATTATTTAAAGGCAAATAAGCATCAAGTCAATTTTCTGTCCTTACCGAGATATGTTTATCTCTGTAAGATGCGTATGAACGGCAGCCATGCAATGTATTCGGCGAAGTTCCACATAAAGGTCCAAAAGAACCACTGAAATATTTTTATCGATGAAAAAAATCAACTTTCTTTTGAATCTTTATTTGAGATTGGTTTTTAGGTAAATCTATTCATAAGAAGATAAGCAATAGAGAAATGAGCATCTTTTTAAAACTTCCGCATTGCACGATATGGCAAACCATAATATGCCAGTGACATTACGATAGTAGGAGAATTCCTGCGCGCTCTCAATTTTCAGTTTTAATAATATGCATGTTTTATTGTCTATGTGATCGCAGATTACCAGAAAAATCCCAGTGCCCACGTTCGTTATAGAGAGAGGTGTGCCAAAGCATACCAGATGTATATACACCAGGCCTGTCCAACCGATAGCTCGCGGGCAACGCGTTGCCCAACATAGTGGATTAAGTTCCAAGTAATAACAGAGATTTAAAATTGTATTAAATTCTCGGCAAAATTCATTAAAAATCCTTTTCAAGGTAATAAAGCGAGTAAAGTTTTGAGCATCTTCAAGCGAGGTACTTTTTCCCATACATACATATTACTGAATTGAGTCATTCAATTGGAATTAGAATCATCACAATCAAAATTTTGGTCTTTAATACATGTTAAGAAATCCCACTTCTAAAATACATCTCTTATTTTGTTTTGACGTACATATGTGAACCTGGCTTTTGTAGCATAAAAATATTTAATCGAGTTGCAGATCATTTCTGACGGAAGGGCAATTGTATGAAAATATGAGAACAGTTTCGACTAAATATTTTCCTTCATACACCAAGTCAGCTAAAAAAATCCAACGTCATATTTCATGTAACTATTCTAAAAAAGAAAACTCGCTTTTGTTTAAGAATATTCATAGACTTAGACATATTATTTAATTTTTTAATAATATTAATATATTGATATGAAAAATTGTTCGTTAAAGTTGCCCACTGACCTTAAAGATTGGACAGGCCTGATATATTCAGTAAAACCTCAAATTTTATCATTATGGGTATTAGTTTTGTTATTTAAATGAAGAGTTTAAACAGAATTTCGAATAAACAAAAATTTACTCTTTGGTTTTATTGATGTTTCGTGTTATATATGAAAGTATGCTTCAATAAATGAGTTACAGATGACCAATGTCTGTATAACATAAAAATTTTAAAATTCCCTAGGGTGCCATATTTTTCATGCAATCGAATTTGACAGAAAGATAATATTTCTATTCCATAAGATGGAAAGGTATCCTCGATAACCGAAATTATATTTATGCTCGATATCTACTGACCTCAGAGAAGATTAACAAAGAGGATCATCGATCAAGCTTAAATAGTTTAAAATGTCAAAATATGCTCAAAATTAAAACAAAGCAGAAGGACGGGAGTAGGTAAATGAAGCGCTCACAGGTTTTTTAGAAGTTATGATCACTTTTCCGTTATTTATTTTCCGTGGTCTCTTTTTTACGTGGCCGCTTTAGTGAAATTATTCTGATTTTTCATTCAAATATATGATACTGGTTTAAAAAGTTTTCCATGGATTTTTTCGCGTATTACTTTGGAGGTGCGATTTATGTTCTGGACATAACAGTGGACATTAAATATGAAGGGAGTGGGCAAGAGAAGAGAGAGAGAGAGAGAGACAGACAGACAGAAGCAGAGATTAACTGAGAGGTAGGGACGGAAAACATTAGGCAACGCCGGCTGGAGCATTGTGAGTGGTTGCCCGTAGTTTCCGTCGGACAATGGAGGAGATCAGCGGGAGGAGATGGTCCGTCTGGCGCGAGTGAAGGGGATATATTCTCTCGAATCGTTGATTGACAAGATACGCCAGACTGCATGGATTCGTGTAGGTTGGGCGGGCGCGGTCGGTTGAGCGAACGACTTAGCGTTCGTCTGAATCATGCCCGGCGTCACTCCGTAGGCTGGAAATCTCACTTTCGTGAAAAAAATAAATAAATCGGGAGTGCCCTAGATATAGCGAAATTGAGGTGAGTTATCATTCGTGCTCGGCCATGGAATTGTTGCGTAGTGATGATTCTCGAATTGATTTTCGATGGAGTGTTTTCGTAAATACGCCCTTATTGTGATAAAATCTTTTGCATTTCGTTCAAAGCAGCCATATTGTAGCTATCTTCGTAGGATTGTGTATACCAAAAGGGATTTAGGTGTGGAATAGAAATGGGTAGGTAAATCATGGCGTAGAACTCAATTTCCTGAGCTGCCCAGATTATATTATTTGTGTATTACCTACATAAATGCGCGTCAACAGAACAATTATTACCCAAAGATGCAAGGAAATAAATAATTGATTTATTTGCGTCGAAATTAAAAAAAAATATTTTCAGACTGTTGCCTTATCCTCATTTTTTACCTTATTATATTACAAATTCTGTGTTTTTTTCTTGGAATTCCGTACCCAATTCCAACTGCTATACCCAATTCATTTTTCTCAGAGTAAAAAGTTAGTGTTTTTAATTTGTATTCATTGGTGTTTGTGCATTGCTGTCCAAAGGTATGGTCACATATTAAATTTTATTAACGTTTGAAATCATCAACGTATTATAATAAAGATATAATTGACAATTATTTTGTAATTTTCGATAAATTTTGGAATTGCTCATTTTTGTTGCCATTTGAATTAACTAAAACACAAATACTGAATTGCTGTAATTTTATTTTTAGCCATCCGTTGATCTAACCTCTGAGAGACGGCCTTTGGTATATTGGGCCTTAACTGACAGTACTGTATGTAAGTAGTATAGATGTGCAAGAATGCTTGAATATGTGTGTGTATTTACATGAACGGCGTATATTCAATAAAGCCTGAGATATGATTGCTAGCATCAATGCGTATTTGTTAAAATTTTACAAATTTAAATGGCGAAAGCAGTAATCCCGTTCATAATTTCCCGTCATTTCTGACGGGCAGTGGCACTTGTCCAAAAATGACATTTTGATTTTCAGATCTGTAAATACTACATCCGTACATATTTTCAATGTAAATTACCGATTGCGAATATGACTATGAATGTAAAGGATATATAAACGATATCCTAGCCTAGAGAAGTAAGATGTGATAAATGATAAGACATTGCTTAATAACGCAATTATATGATTAAGTGCAGAAAAGGAGAGATCCACAATTTAATAAAGCTTAAGGCAATGAAACGGTTGCCTTGTATTTATTAAAAATAAATGCTCCCGTCTGGATTAAATAATTAACCCAATGAAAACACGAAAATCCGTTTCGGTGTTCTCACAGTGATATCGCACACATTAAACAAAACTCTTGCCCAAATAATAACAGGCGAATGTGATTCATTTGTATTTAATTAATTTTGTTCCAAAATGTGTCTATGATAAATGTTTATAAATACTGACGAATTTTGACTTTATCATTGATAAAAGTTTCTTAAATATAAATAAATGAGGCACATGCTAATACAAAAAATATTTGTTATCGATATTTTGCTCCTTTATAAGCAACGTGAGACTATTAGCACTAAATTATCAAAGAACCATCGTTAACGCTCAAAAAATAGGAAATTAAAACATTATTATTCTATTTTCTCGAGTAATGGCAGACTGGTCTTTGAAAAATTTTAATAGGGTTAATTTTACGTGTTGTGAGTAGTGATGCAAAATGATGAGCTAGAGAGGCGTTCTCCAAATATCGTTTTGAAATACTCTAGCCACACATACACGCCTGCAAAAGCTTAGTCATATGCGTACGACTTTTTCCAATGATAATATTAGGGATGTATAAAATCAATTGCTCTTCTATTTATATTGTTGGCACAAAAATTTTCGTGGAACGTTCTTGAGTTACGATGATGTTAATGTGATAGTGAAGAAATATTCATGTCCTAGTTTGTAGTAATAGATGCGGTATTCGACTGAATAGCTCTAGCATACGAAGGTGTGAACTAATTAATTTCCTTGGCATTCAAATTCCCGAAAAACTTGACGGAGTTTCACATTGATGCAGCAATAAAGAAAGCTGCTACTGGTATTTTTATGATTAGGAGGCTTATTCATCTTGTATCTGTTGATAATCTAAAATTATTGTATTTTGCTAAGGTTCAATCATACCTATCGTATGGGATCTTGTTTTGGGGCAAATCTAATTATATTACCAAAGCCTTTTCCTCCCAAAATAAGAGCTATTTAAGCAATGCTCAAAGTTTCTTATCGCATACTTGGACAGCCCCTATTCAAATCCCTTTCTGTTTTACCTCTGCCTTCAATTTACATTTCGCAGTGCGCCACATTTGTCAAAAACAACCCTAGCTTCTTTCCCAACAATGCAGATTTTCACAGTTATGCCACACGCTCCAAGAGCGATGTGCACCTACATTGCTACACATATTATTCTTGCCAAAAAGGTCCCCTGTATTCAGCCTCACGAATTTATAATCATCTGCCCGATGACATTAAGTTTATATCTTCCAAGAATCAATTTAAAAGCAAGTGTAAAGTTTGGTTATTGTCCAAAAGTTATTATAATGTCAAGGAGTTTAAGGATGACTAATTAAGGTGTTTCTTGCAAATTTGTAAATTGTATTTATTTTCCGATTATCTATAATATGTAATTTTTAATTTTGTATATTATAATTTGATTACCTATGACATACTCCATGTCTTCTACTGTAAGACCAACGGAGCAAATAAATATTATTATTATCAGTTTTCAAACTCGCATGGTAAGTCAATTAGATCTTGATATGGGTAAATAATAGCTCATATCTATTTTTTTAGCTTTGGCGATACTCAAAAAGATAAATGATATGAAACGACATACACTAAAAAGCGATGGATTTCGTTGAATTTTTAAAACAAATATAAAACTACGTTTTGTATCATTGCAAAATATTGCAATGTTATTTATTTGATAGTAGGAGAAGACAGTTTTAAAAAGGATTTTCATTGAAATAATTTATTGATCTTTCTGTAGTTGTATTGTACAGACGTTTTCCTTCGTCCAATTAAAATCAAAAGAGCAACAGGATAAGCCCTACATCAAGCTTTGCGAAATATCACTGAGCCGAAACAGATGAACTGACCCATAAATTACCTTTGGGCGTCGGAATCCTATCTGATCGTTCGATGAAAAATGTATTTTGCAGCAAAGGCGATGGCTCGTTCACGGAAAACGCGTTCTAAAACACGCGAGGAAACTCGCAAACACGCATGGATGCAATAATAGCTACGAATTCTTTTCTCTCTAAAATTTACGCTCAAGAGAAGAATAGCACACGTACATTTAAGTACCTACTCGTTATTTTCACTTCGCTCTCCTAACTCTCCTGCTATTAGATTTTTGCAGTCTTAGTTTTTGTTTTTATTCCCAAAGCTGGAGTTTTAACATTTTTTTAAAAAACAAAGAGATAAGACATTAAGTATGCAAAATCATAATTTCATTATACAAATTCATGAGTACTTCATAATTTAACCTAAGAAACGTGCATTTTATCGTGTTGCTATGATAAGAAATTTAATAAAGGATAGGATAAAATTCTGACTTTTAATTCGCTTCAGACCAGGAATTGTAATGGTTAAAAAATCTTATTCAAAAGCAAGAGTTTATTATAAGTTTAAAGATAAAGGCAAGTATATGAATAACCAATATTTTATTTGGGACATTTCATAAAAAAATTATCAGACGTTAACACTGCTACTATATGGTATCAAACTTTAAATGGTGTTACGATATGCAATAACCGGGTTAAATTCGTCGTAGAAACAGGTTTTCTAGCATGCGATTCGTTTTAATTTTGTCTCAAGTGGGGTTTATGATAAAGACGCTATTTCAGTATCATGTATTTAAATAATGTTATTTTAAAATTCCTTTTCTAAAAAGTTTATTACCAATTAAAAAAATGTTTTGTTCCTATGAATTCAAGTCCACAAAATGTAAAGTTATCCTATACCGTTTCTTTACACTTGTTTTCCTATCCATTTAACGAAAAAAATATCCTAAAAAAAGAATACCGATGAGGTTAACATTATTTCTTTTACGAAATATTCGATTCGACACTAAAATTGTCCCAAATCTTGGAAAATATCCTAGGCAACTGGATAATTTGAACAAATCGCGTACTTTAATAATGTAATAAACGTAGCCTCCAAAATCACATGAGATATATGAAAAGAAAAGAAAATATAAATTACCGAAATAATCCATGACTTTGATAGATATATTTAATATAAGAAAATAATTAATTATATGAAAAGTGTAATTTATACTTTTCTCTTTGAACAAGAAATCATCTGCGCTTGATAGATGACACACCTAATGATTTATAACAAAAAATTTCAGCAGCACGTTATGACTGGCCACTGATCTACGCCTAGCTCAAGGTTACATTATTCATAGCTCTAAAACCAATAAATTCGTTCAAACTTCCCTGTTTAGAAAATTACTTCGGAAAAGATTACTGCCAACAACTCTCCAGTTAATCTCAATGAATGAATGAATTATAATGAGGACAAGATGGCTTCCATAACCCATCAGTTAATTCTTCGGAAGTTTAATCTTCATTTGGCAGCTACGTAACGGACATGTTTTAGGGAGATGCCCCACTCTGTTACTTTTTATGCGTAAAATGAAGCTAAAATATGCGAAAATTTTATCGCATATTTCACGTTGAATTACATGTAAGTGCATAACTACATGTACAATGGTTTATCGATAGTCCATCGCCGACCCTGTTTTACTCTAAAAAATCTCCCAGTTACTCTTCAAATTTTCAAAAATAAATGCAAAAAGAAAGCTTCTCTTTACTTATTCAACTTCGCTACTAGGCAAAAGAACTTGCCAAAAAATTCGCGGGAATCTTCCATCGCGTTTTTAAACATTTCTGGAATCTTGACCTAAAAATTCAGGGATCAAGCTCGCCTTCCTGGAGAGATGAAAAGAAATAAAAGAACCCAGAAATGTGACCGTAAAAATCACTGCAAAGGCCAGAAAAACGGGTGCTTCAGAGAGATCCTTTGTTCTTCTTGTCTTTTTCCGAAAAAAAAACTAGCTCTGCGAGGCTTTATTCTTATTTTTTTAGGCAAAACCCGTGCTTGAGAGATGAGAAAAGCGCAACGCAACTTTGTGGAAGGTTATGAGATGCACTTTGGAACCGAGAAAGAGAGAGAAAGAAAGAAAGAGAGAGAGAGAGAAAGTGAAGGGGAGCGCTGATGAATAAGAGAAAGGGACGCGTTTCGAAGAAAAAAGGTGAGCGGAGATGTCGAGGAAGACATTATGCAAACGCGAGAAAGGAATGGGGAAATAAACCTTCCGTTTTTATGAGTTCTTCACACGCATAGCGCTAAGTGAACGCATAACGGGGAAACATGCATCCACTCGTCTTCATCTTTTATTTCATAAACCACTCGAGTGTTTTTTTTGATGAGATTCGTTTTTGAAAGATTAAGACTCATAGTTGTCCTGCTGTATTGTATTTTGGCATTTTGTTTACATGCAAGCTTTAATGAACCTTTATCTGGATATCGTCAATGATACATGCGCAGATTTATAAGTTGTTGCAAAGGAGAAATTTCCGAGTCATACCCTTTTTTTAAATTGAAAAAAATCCAAGTTTAAACGCAATTCGTGAATATTTTATATAAGAAACAGATAACTTATTCAACCCTTACGGTAACCGTAAATAAATGATCATATTTCAATTTTGTCGTTGTATTTTATTTACTGTTTTCGAGAAGCTTCTTGATGAATATGTATCGCAAATGATGTACCTGTAAAACTCTGCGTGTTCGGACATTAAATATCTCTTTCCGTTATCGACAGCGCACTAAACAAGAGGAGAGAGCCATAAGAAGGAAACAGGACGTAGTGAATGCAATAAAGCAGGCGCGAGAGGAAAATAAGCAAAAAGTAAAGTGTTAGGTTTGGAGAAGCAGGAGGGATGATGTCCCTGAAGTAATTGACCTTGTCTCGGCAATGAAAATACCTTATTCAGGGAATGGTGAAAGGAGAACGAGTGAGAGAGAGGGAGAGAGAGAGGGAGGTTGCGATGGAGAAAAGGTATAGGAGGCGCCTCCTTCGCACTTTCGCGCAACTTTCGAGCCATATTCCCGGGACGACGCAGCCACGGAGCCTCGACGTTTTTTCGCGAACACTCTCACCTGGAAAATGTCTCCCCGGCGTCCTCTTCTCTCACACATGACCTCGTTCCCCTTTGTCACACGCACACACACACAGCTCCCTCTATATTTTAAATCATTCTTTCACGCACTCGGCACATCCTTCCCAAGGCGTCTTTGAAAGTTTTTGCTACGAAAGAGACCCTCCTGCGTTTTTTTTTCTTTCTCGCGGAACTCCCCTCCCCCGCCCACACATAACTCTTCCTTTTTCTCTACGCCGTTTCCGCTGCGCGTCTTTTCTAGTTTTCTGTGACGTTCGCGAAATTTTCCTTCTACTGCGAATGTAATAACGTGGCCGCTGATATGAGATTCGCCATTTGGCTTCCTTTGTGCGATTATTCCGGGCACTCTACGAAATTGCACGGCGTTTGAACATTCCCACGTCCGATTTGTTCCTTTATGAATTCTCTTTTTAACAAGTGACGATTATTTAAACAATTTAGGAAAGTGTACAGCGCATCACAAATGGGCGCGTTTCTTGCAATGGAGTATTTGAAATAAATTATATAAATGTACTTAAGGGAAATACCGTTTTAAAATTATTTTTTCCGTCATAAATAATCCATTTTCTTCCTATTTAAAAATATTGCAACCACATGTAAGGAAATTAAACGTTTGTTAGTGAGATTGTTTGTTAGCAACAATGAAGAAGTAACCATGGAAGAAATTATAAAAGATGAACTCGAATTAAGACATTCTTGTTTGATTTTCTTACGATAAAATGCATGGGAAAAGAAATGCTCTAATTTAATATTTCTAAAAGTTTTATTTGAAAATATTTTTATGAAGCCAATACTTGAAGAGAGATGACGGAAAATTCATTTTTTTGACATCAGTAAAGTGGTACCCCTGATTAGCGTAGATGATTTATTTTTGGGATTTTCTCATAATCTTGTATTGTAAGTCCTTAATATCAAATTTCATAAATATCCGTTCGGTAGAAGCCGAGAACGAACATGCGGACGGACAGACAGACAGACAGACGGACCGACGATAATAGGCGCTCACGCTGGAAGCGAAACGCTCCTAAAAAAGTTCTTGATTCTTATTATTTCTTCATTCTCGAATTGGAGTGTTTACGGTAAAGAAAGGGCTAACTCACAATCAGTAGTAAACCTTACCACACTAGATGTCCTCAGGGAGACAAAGCGGAAAACACCCCTACTTTATCCCTGAATTGAGAAGATGTTAAGTAACAAGAGTGAAATGATGGAAATTTAACTTATATGAGTGTGTGCATAATAGAGAACTTTAATTGGTTGGGAACTTAGTAAAACGTTAATAGTTGATGGCTCTTTTAATTTGACCTAGGCGAAGGATGAAAATCCGAGATGGGTAAGAAACTTTATTTACTTGCGCACTGTACACTGGAACAAGGGTGGGGGGAGGGAGCATCCTACATGCCTATGTTGCTAGGCTGTGCGGGATGCTATTGGAAATGTATGCGAGGGAATAAGTGACCAGAATGCGATAGCTACTCACTTGGAATGGTATAAAGGAAAATGCGATAGTGAAAAACACATTATGCTAATATATAGGACGGATACCATCAATTTTTCCAGCACCTGATGGAGAATTACGAGGTCAAATAATGGAGCCATCATAAACGTTATATGAATTTTAAAAGTATACTTTTATATAGAATTATTTTTAGAGTAAAGTTTGAGAAATGAATGCAAATCCCTTTAATTGCAATTTAAACATAAAAAGGGTAGAAATAAATGCTTGGGGGGATAGGGGATACTTCGTAATAAATTATTTTGGGAGCTTACTTAGAAATAAACAAAATAAACTGTAAATGATTATTATCGGAAAAATTGAAAGCGAATGAATATTTTTTTATTCGTCTCTTTGCAAAGCGATGGATGAAGAAATATATTTGAATTTGTAAGGCAGAGGCGTAATGGTTTTAGGCACACACATTAATGAAATCAAATTGGTTAGAATTATAAGGCATTGTAATTTACACTTTTGTTCTTATGATTAAGTATATAAACAAGATGAGAACGATCGATAGCCTTCGTCCAACTGAAAACATATTTAAGGATTTGAAAATCAGATATAGAGTCATTATAAATAGGTAGACTTAAAACTATTTAAAATATATATATATATAGAATGCCGGATAGCATGATAGGATTACTTAGGTACGCATGTACGGTAATGAATGGATTTGGATATTTATAAAATATTAAATACAAGTTAATTGACATAGGTTCGATGTATTGTAAATATATTTCGACGTAGAAAACTTATCGAGGTATGTTGTTTCAATTAATAAATCCAAAGGCTCCCTAGGAGGTATTAAACGACTCATATTCATTGAGAAGATGGCATTTCCGGAAATGAAATCCTAAACAGAATGAAGAAACCACGGGATTCCTTTGATCCTACCGCGGCACTCACAAATTTTCAAAGATAACTCTCGAGCCAATTTAGCAACGCCGACGTCACGCCGTGATCGATGATTACAGCGTCTAACCCAGGCATTTAAATTCACTTACGGCGAAGGGAGGGATGTAGTGAACCATCTTTATATATTTTTTCTATCCATTCCCATCTCTCTCACTAACTCTCTCTCTCCCTCTCAACTTCTCCCAAAATGAGCCTCTTACTTTATTCATGGGCATTAAGGAGCGGAAACCATGGCAAGAGATCCGAGCACCAAAGATTAAGGCGGAAGAGGGAGAAGCGAAAGAGATGAGATAAGAGGATGGAAGGGAAAAATAATTTTTTTCTCTTGGGGGGAATGAAATCGTACCCAAAAAAAAAGAAATCGCGATGGAAGCGGGAAGGAATGAAAAGAATATGAATAAAGGAGGGTAATAATATGAATGTTAAAACACCAAAGGATGAGCGATAATAGTAAAAAAATAATTCCGAAAACCCGAATTTGTTCCGTTGAGGAAACGACATGAAAAAAAAGAAAAAGAGATTTCGAGAGGATTGACATAAAATGAAACGGCGAAGGGAATAAGAGAAGGATAAAGGGCAGATCTATCGACTGATATGAGATAAATGTGTAAATCGCCTGTAATCGTCTGCGCCAAAGGGTTAAGTGGTCCTGAATCGAAAACGGTATGGTGTTATAGCGTTACTACTGACGGCAGCCGAAAACATCGGTTTAAGTGGAGCAATGATTATATAGTATATTGATTCGTACAGATGTTTTAAAGAGAATATCTCTAGGTTAATTGATATTTCGAATAAGGTGAACGAAATATTCACAATTATTGGGTTTGTTTTATTGCCAATATAATGGTTAAAACTCACCAATATTTGACGTTAGTAGTTTACATTTAGGTCTCTTATCATCTAAATATTTCGGTATATTCACGTAAGATATTGTCATATTTATAATTTCAATGCTGAATACACCAAGAAAAATTCAAATCGACAATCAAAAAATCGGTCTCGCGCACTTGTCTGTCATCTATCATGGGAATGTGGCTGTTCGTTTTTGTACGAAATCATATCAAAATTAACGAGTTGGGCTTAAAATGTTGCACATTATATCGGGAATCTTCGAAAAACAAATACTTTCGTCGATACATAAATTCAACTTCAGACGGAAATCGATCGAACACAAAGATTTCTATGCGTACTCGAATAAAATTCTTATTATTGGATTTAATGTGTTGCGTAAGGGGCATTTAAATCTCTCGCCCCCTTCTGTTTCCCTACTAATTTAATGTCCACCATGTACGCACAAGGTTACATGAAATATCCCAAAAAATTTATTATCGTATAAATAAGAGATAATGTGTATTTGTGTGTTTGTTTGTGTGTTAACGCTGTAACTCCAAAACCAGTAAACCTAGATAGCTGAAACTTGGCTTAAATACTAAGAGCACCCTGGAGGTGTGTACCTTTGGCTTATTTTTTCTTAATTTTTGGCTTAGAAAGAGGGGGGAGAGGTCAAAATAATTACATAAACGGTCATAAAAACTAAAGAACTGAAATTTTGCATCGGAAATGAGTGCAGCATGCTGTTAATTTGCGTTTTCAAATTACTTAGAATCATCGTACAAATTTGGGACTTGGATGAAAGAACGCTTAAAAAATATAAATTCATTTTCTTGTTATCGTTTTCTAAATACGCTTCGAATCCGTCCATAAATTAGTTTTGACAGGAAAATTTAACGTTTTTTTTTAAATTATCGTTGCGATGGAACTGTATTTTTATTAAAGAGAATTGTTGTTCATTGGATTTGAGACGTTTCGAAATTCCTCTTCCCGTCGTTCCCTGGCGCTGCATGTCCTACCGCAGTGAAATTTATCGAATTTTCGGTGGCTAATGAAAACCTTCGTAAATTTTAATATGTAATATATAAGATATAAAGTATGCGGCTGATTTAAACATTAAAGCACGCGTATTTTTCCGAGTCTTACTATTGATTTGAATCAAATTTGATACGACTGTGGAGGGATTCCAGGAATAATTCATATGTGGTTTTAATTTCCCTCTGCCCGTTTTATCGGCGGCCGATTGAATTCTTAAATATCATGTATCAAATAGAATTCCGATCCGATTTGAACCAAATTTCCCCGGGAAACGCCGGATATTTATCCTGATTAAAAATATTGTTACGGAATTTTGAATAAATTTTACTTGAAACCAAAGAGCACTCCTGGAAGATAAACGCCACCATGAAACAAAAAGGATGGTTATTATTATTCAGGTATTCCAAAAATAATCAGGGCAAGTGATACAATAAACATTATATGTTTAACGACATTATAAGACAAATTAAATTATTCTTTAGAAATCAGACTATAACAGAACAATGAACATTCATAATCATGTAAATGAAAATAAATTTTATACTAAATATAACTTGTTATTATATACAAAATACCATTTATTATTTATGTAACATATATTTTTTTAAATGTAAGCATTTTTACAATGCTACGTCACTAAGCTTTAATTTTATGCAGTTACTAGGGGGCAAGCCCCATGCTCCCTTCCCTCCTCCTCCCCCCCCCCCCCCCCTTTGCTCGCTGTTTCTTCGTTCCTACCATGTACCTATTGGATTTAGATTACTTTAACGGGAATATGTTTTGAATATGAGTTTAATGAATATATTTTATAAGGGATGTGTGTTTGGTTTTTAATAACAAATTAAGAAAATTAGTCGAATAACTCGATAAAAAACAAACTTATGTTAGGAGGCTGAAGTTCTCGAAGATTAAAAATGGCAGATATATATAGCGTTAAAGAGAGATGAAGAGAAGACCAGAAATAGGATTTTAGTAATATAGATAAAAAATATAAATAACATGAATACTGCGTTCGACTTATTTGCATTACATTCATATCTTCGGTCATTTAGAGCAAATTTTAATCTTATTTTCGATCTTTAAGTCTTTATTTAAGTGCATATGCAAGGAAATTACGGAGGACTACAATAGCGCTAACCATGGAATCTTATTAGCGAAATGCTAAAAAAATTACCAAAACTCGAGTATAAATTCAAAATATGAGCGAATTCCAATGAGATTGAGTATTTTACGGTAAGAATAAAAATTCTGATTCATTTTGGCGTGTTTTAATGCAAATTTGGTGTCGATAACTTAATTTTAAGATATTTGAAAGAGTAAACGAATGAAAGCCTTCGAACCAAAAAGGTGATTTTTACGTGTTACCTTATGGGAAAGGACATTCATCCTCTGGAGTCGAACCCGCGACCTTTTTCGAAATTGTTTTAGTCATAACGTGAGGATCTATCAGCACTGAAATCCTGAGAACTATCAGGCTTCTAAATTTATTTTTAATCGAGATATTCACAAAATTAAAGCGTTACGCATCATGATGACCAATACGATTTTATAATATAGAGAGATAATAGATCAAGATTTATTATTATGATAGATATGTTAAATTATTTGGGCATATTGTACGTAATTTATGCTTTTTTATCTCACTACTTTATATTAAGTATTATAATGTATTAAATTCTGACAGGAATATAAATCACTTTGTAAACTGGACCCGCTAATGTACGAAAATAAAATAAAAATCAAAGGTTTTAAAACTACATTTAACTGCGGTAACGCAAGAATCATTTTCCTACCTGCTATGTGACTCTGTATAACCTCGTCTCCTTTCTAATTTTCCCGCGCATAGCTCGCAAACATAAGAAATATACATCTCATTTCCGTCACTCGAGATTACGTTTGCTCACATTGTCTGAAAACCAATTATGCAAGTCAAATAATTCAGAAGAGCAAATTTCACAGCAAGTTACATACCTAACTGTTCGCGAGCCAACACTACAAGCCATCCGACCCATTATTTCTCTACCTCATTAATATATCTTCGTCGATCCTTAGCAAGGATTGCTTATACGGATAAACTACATTTCAAAATTGTAGACATTACTGCTCTTCTTCGCCAATACTGAGTGACAGAATATTCCACCAAATTTAAATAACATGTAAAGGTTCATAGAAAAAATCTATTAACAAAAACATCCATTGAGTTTGAAAAAGTAGAATACCTCTTTGATCTGCATGAAACTTAAGTACATATATCTCAGCAGAAATGTCTCTTTTTACATTACATACCTGATTCTTTAAGAAGATTGCTTTATGTAGTCATATGCTCTGGTTTCTTTATTGTTTACATCAAAATGATGTTTATTTTTCTTCGGTGGGTTATTTTTTGGTCTGGGTGTTTTTATTTTCCTAATATCGAAGTCATAGTTTTAATGTCTCAGGTGGTGCTTACGCATTCTATCAGACAAACTGAAATGGCTGCTACGATAAAAAAACTGACGGTAGAGGATTTTAATTAGTCGTTCAATGGACAATATAGTTTATTAAAATTTAGGATCAAATTTTTAAGGTGACATTTCATTTTTAAATATCGTTCAATTTAGCGCTTTCAATGAAAAAAGAAAATCAAATAAATACGCTCCTTAGCTAAGGCGATTTGAATCTGAGAAGCAGATGGTTAGGAAAATTCGTTTAATATGGATTTATTTCAAGCGATTCGAAGTTATAAATAACCAATCGGCTTCTACCTATATTTTACAAAAATTCATCTAATTTTCATCAAAAACTTGCGTTCGCTTTAATTTCCTTTAACCAGACTTTAATGAAGGCATTTACTAATCTCAAATTCTGGAAATACTGATATTCGCTTCAACCGGATCTCTTTTTCTGCGACGACCATTCAATCGAAACCGGAAAAAAGGAGGACTCGGAATTCGTAAGAACTGACGTTATCCTATCTTTTCTGCGGTATAAATGTTCCAGCGGTGGAAGAAAGCATTTCAATACTTCGTGATGTGATAAATTCACTCTCACACACATCACTGAATCACCATATCACATCACAGGGGCGTGTGCAAGCCTGATCTTGGAAAATGGGGGAAATGAAGAAAATAAATTATAAAGGTTTTATTTCGGAAATTAAAGGAATGGGTGGGATTCAAAAGAAACGAAACTCATTGATGGTGTTTTAAAAGAGAAATTAAATAAAGAGCGCAAAAGAAATCTTTTAATTTTCACGAGTATTGAAAATTAAGAACTTTGTTAAAAGTACGAAAAATTGCATCTCTTAAAAATTTAATTGAGATATTAATAAAATATGCAAATTATTTAATTACGCAATTTTCTGTGTAGATGAATAATTTGGTAATTATCAACTACTGCTCCAGCAAATACGCAAGCACGTCTCAAATGAAACTGAACCATAATATCCCTAAAAAAAATTCAACAAAATGATAAGAAGTCACGAGGACTCTTCTTTGCGACAAGTTTTTGAGTGTGTTTCAATAGGGAATATACAAAGAAAAAAAATTGGAACAATTCTTGATGTGATACCACATAAGGTGATTTCAAAGCGAAAATCAGTTTTTAATTCGTTCACGCGTTGAAATGCATTGATAACAAGTTAAATGTGACACAATATACTTTCTTAGAACTACAACTAAGATTTTTTACCTTCAGGCCCTTTTTTGGCTCATTCCCTAAACCTTGGATTGCGAATGATTGCGTTAATGATTCTTCATTTAACTTCAGACACAGACTGCTCTCATTATCACGGACGGTCTCGATTTTCGAAATTAAAACACCATGAACATTCTTAGGGATTTCTGATATGATTAACTCTTTCGGAATTTTGGATAACGGATATGCTTTCTTTCAATTTTAATTCATCCTCAGAATCAAAACTTATATACAAGTAAAAATAATTTGAAAGAGAAACATTTTCTCTATTTTTTCTGAACTGCACGTAACAAATCCTTTTAGGCCAACAAACAACAGAGAGAAAGAGTAGGATAATTTGGATGTTTGTGGGAAAATTACAAAGGAGACATCTGTGATAACACCTAATTCTGTACTTCACAAATCAAGCTGGCTTAATAACAGCATTAGATCGGTTTGCCAAATGTTATTAATTTACCTTGTCTTCTATCTTGCAGGAGAAGATAAGAAATTTTTTTCTAAGCGGAGGAACTGAATTGCCAACAACTTCAGGGTTTAAAGTTTCTGGCTGTAAAAGTGGGAGTAACAGTCCTACCCAAAATTCCCAGCACTCGGCGAGCTAATCAAATGATGAGAAATTGTTAACAATAAGCCTTCTGATTGGCAAATTTTAAGATTAGCTCAGCCAAGCAAGATTCATGACGCTAATTTTCGTGATTGCCCGAGAATAGCTCTGATTGACTGATTTCATTTGAAAATCTTCGATCGCCAAGAAGGGTCTCTCTTGCCCACGGGAAGGAAAATTACAAGGATAGGTACGCCTGTATCGCAATGAATTAAACGTACGTTCAGAGAAGGGATTTACTACGCGGAGTAAATAAAAAAGATGTTTTTTGTTTGATACGCATGTGATGTTATTGAATTTTAATGCTATTCCGTGTAAGGTCCACAGTTTTTCATTATTTTTTTAAAAAACACCACATTTTGATATAGAATTCATGGAATATCTAACCATTTTACTTTTAATTACCGAAAAAAGTCAGCGAAAAATTCTTCATATGGTAAGCTTCTCGTGAGAAACGGAGAACGAATTGAACGGAGATAGATAAGATGGCAAAATGATAGAGGATAATGAGAAAAGAGCGGAGAGACTCCGGCGACAGAGAGAACGAAGTTCTTCCGCGGAATGGAAGCGAATGACGGTCTTCGCACGATTGGAAATTCCTCGAGAGGCAAGTGAAACTCTTCCAATTGCTGCGTCACAGTAACATAAACATAAGGGTTACTTTTTACTTTCTCCATACGTAGTAATGGGAAAGTATTGTGTTCACGAAAAAAATCGACTTCGAGATTTCAACGGAAATACACTTTTTGAGGTCCCTAGAAAACGTTTAGACTATTTTCTGAATGATGTCTGTGTATGCGTGTGTATGTGATTGTGGGCGCTCTAACTCAAAAAGTACGTGTCATATCGTTACTAAACTTCACACATAACACTTTAACATGAGCACAAAGAATTGGTTAGTTTTTGGACAATAATGGGTAACCGGATGTCGAGGTTTATTCGAAACCCGATTCGGTTTTTGCGATATTTCTTCGTTAAAACATCATTATTTTATATACAATCCTATACAAAGGTTATAGAGAATGTAATTTCCTATAACTTTCATTTGAAACGCTTTTCTATAGGAGTTATTGTTTAGGAGTCATTTATAAATAACCGGTTTTTCGGTTTTCTCCTTAAAAACATCGTTATTGGTAATCTTCGTAAGGACCAAAGTTGTAGAGAATAATATTTCTTCCAAGTTTTGTTTGAAACAAATTTTCGTAGAACCATCCACTTCGGAGATATTCAACTTTTTTCGTAATTTTCAGTATTCAGCGCCAACACCATGTAGCGGTGAATTCTGTACACATATTCAAAATATAATTTACGGCAATAAGGAGGACTGTATTCTTTTACGATACGAAATAATAATTTTGCCTCATAATGCTATTCATAATAATTTAAATATCTATTCCCCAAATATGGAGAAAGTCATGTGTTGGCCACATAAGATTTTTATTGACTTGAAAAATGGCCAGCATGTATGAAACTTAGTAAAGACGGCGATTACCAAGAGGAAATGCCACCTGAGCAATAGTATTTTAATTGTAATTTTTTATAGTTTTTATCGATAAATTGAAGAGGATAATTTATCCCGTTACGTTTTCTATGAAAGACGAGTTTATTAAGTACTTTTTCATTTAAGTAAATCGAGAAAATGTTATTCCATCTGGTGTTTAATCAATTTTTACATTTATTAAGAACGCAAAACTGGGCTATAAGAGTTCTTTCAAAGGTAAAACATTTAGAAAAGAGACATTAAATTAAATATTAATTGCCTTTTGTAACGCGGCACGTATACCTATTGATTATAATATGAATATTACATGCTTCGCAGAGGCTTAACCTATACGTTTACAAATATTCTAGTAATCGCAGGCTTTTGTAATATATCCCTTTTGAATGATTAATCTTTCGTAGCATCGTTGCTTTATCGGGCCATTATCATTAAATAGTCGGAAAAGCGCCCCTCGGCATTTTGTGTCCTGGTCGGCCGTCCGACTGTCCCGTATCTCGGGCTTGCATTAACTACGAGCGCACTGGAACTATTTTACTGTGCACCAATGGAATTCAAGCTATTTAAAGACAGCGATACAGAAATAGAATTCATAGACTTTAATAAAATTATTCCTAAAATTAGCATAAAATAATGCGTGAATTTAATAAATTTATAATAATTTCTTGATTTTCATGCGTATATATAAATGTCAATAAAAATTAAACTCTAAAGGTATGTCTACATTCCATAAAAATATGAATGAAAAT
Source organism: Uropetala carovei (assembly GCA_036926305.1). NCBI lineage: Eukaryota > Metazoa > Arthropoda > Insecta > Odonata > Petaluridae > Uropetala > Uropetala carovei. The sequence continues at coordinate 4,867,112 of JAXCHB010000118.1, read as the reverse complement.
AAATAGTGTAAAATAAAGCGTGAATTTGATAAACTTCTAAGAATTTCTTGCTTATCAAGCATGCATATAAATGTTTTTTAAAATTGAAAATGTAAATACAAGTATCTATTCCTTCAAAGAAATCAGCTTCACGTTTGAAATCTTATTCACAAATGTTGCAGCTCTTCTCATTCTGTGTTTATATTAAAATCGAAAAAGTAGCTCTTATTGTTAATTCGGTTGCCGACTATTTTTCGAAGTTATAACGCTCTTTTTTTAAATTTACATAGCATACCAATACATCCTGACTCAATCCAACAATTATTCCTGATAAAGACATCGTCGTACCATTGCACCACGTTATTCCCGAAACCTAAACTGAGCTACACCTATAATACTTATTTGCTTCAGCTTTTATGATTTTATAAAAATTCTGAGAACAATTTCTGCTCCTCGTGAATGTAAATTTCTACAATTTTCGCATTGAGTTGTTTTATTCAAAGAATTCAAAATTAACCTTTGGCCACTCTCGCCCTTCATAAGTTTTACGACGCAATTTCTGAAACAAACTCTCTTTATCCTCTTTTCGTAGTTTCTGCTGGAGTGTTATCGACTCCACCCCCTCTATCTTATAAAGTTTTAAATGACTGAAACTTTAATTATCATAAATGAAATTGTCGTTAAATTTCAGAGATAGACTTTTATCAGAACTTCCAGAAACCGTTCTCACGGACCGTAGCAGAGCGACTCCTGCCACAGAACATCCTTACATTTACGATCCTCACCTAACCATACGTTGATCTAATTACGCCGGTCGTATCAAACTGCGCTTCCTTGAAGTGCCGATAAGGTTTCTGGGTGACTCATTCGAAGACGGTTAACTCGTGCGTCGACGCCAACCTCTTTTTCTCAAAAAGTTTCTCTTAACTTCCTGCACACGCGCGTTCGATGAGGTGCCTCTGCACGAAGGCGCCTAAAAAATGTTCTTATTTTCACCGTTTTAAATTGTTAATTCCATTATGCGCAAGTCAAAGTAGGGGCATGACTGTACCACTCGGTTTCATTGCCCTTTTTTCGATTAAAAATTTGATTCTTTCAAGTCTATCGATGCTTTAGGTTATATCAGTTGTGAATTTATATACAAGAATTTCATCGTTTATTTATTTTATGTTAAACTACCGAATATGTGAAGTATCTCGTCTTTTATTATGTATGCTATATAAATAATCGTAATTATTCAATATACCTTGAAGGGTGTAACGCTGGACATTACAGCATGTACAAAATGTACGAGCAATTTGTTATGGTCTAAATCAGTGGTTCTTAACCTTTTTTGGCTGCGACCCAAATTCCGGTCGCAGAGGACCATGTTCTCCAATAGTTCGCTTGTAAAATGCAATAAAATAAATAGGATTTTAATAAATAAATGAATTTAAGATCTCAGGCCGTTAGCATTGAACAGACAGTTAGGCGGAATGGTATATTTGTAACTAGAAAACAGACGAAGATATTTGATCACCCACTCAAAATGGCTCGACGACCCAATTTTGTGTCGCGACCCAGGGGTTAAGAACCGTTGGTCTAAATCATTGGTCTTCAAACTTCATGAGGCCGCGGAACCCATTCGTCCAACTTTTTTTTCCTGGGAACCCTAACACCGTCAAAACGCGCCAAAGATGGTATTAAGAAGTAAAATTGAAATAAAAGTCAAATTTATAACAAAATAACAACTGAATTTATTCGTAAGACAAAAAAGGAAAAAAATTTGGTACTTTCCTGTTAACGGGAATACCTCCAAGACCCTTCGCAGGACCTGGTACTTACGTATTATCCCCATGCCATACTTACGTACAACATTAACAGAAACTGGTTGGCCTGTCTCGACATTTACAAACCCAATCTCCGGACAACGTGGAGGGTTTCTTTGGTTCCGGGCGAGGCGAAGGGCGTGGTAGCGCCCGGAGACGACTACCCATTACAACAAAGCGAGCCGAAGGCTCGTCAATATATCCTTTCAATGTTATATCCTCTTGACTGTTGTGCCGCAAATTGAGAGGATATATCGACGAGCCTTCGGCTCGCTTTGTTGCTACCGCGCCCTTCGCCTCGCCCGGAACCGAACAAACCCTCCACGTTGTCCGGAGATTGGGTTTGTAAATGTCGAGACCGGCCGATCAGTTTCTGTTAATGTTGTTTTTAAAATAAAATATCGTAAATCCAACAATACTTCAATATATCCTTTCAATGTTATATCTTCTCAAACAATCATAACACTACATGTTCATTTTTTAAGGTATTCCCGTTAACAGGAAAGTACCAAAAATTTAAACTAAAAAAAACATTTAAAACAAAGACTTTTAAATTCGTAATACACTGAAATTATTACAAGTATTCAATGGCTGGGATCTGCCTGTTTTTATTTCCAAATGTGGTCATAGTTTAGAACAGTTGTTTATTAACACAATCAGACGTGGACAACCATCACCAAATGGTTTAATTGTTTTTCTATCGAATCTTCCAATATCAGCCGGAGACAGTATGTAGCGAAAAATTATATGATTTTCCCCATTGCTCATACCGTGTCTCTTTTTGGTGGCCCCGGGCGACGGCCCGGCTCGCCCGCCCATAAGACCGGCTCTGGATTTAAATAAAACATTTTTTATGTGAAAGCCATACGGAACCCCTGCGATAAGACCGCGGACTTATCGCAGTTTGAAGAACACTGGTCTAAATCTACTAACTCTCCCGGAATATGTTTTACGTGAGTTGACTTTTGCATTCCTAGCTCGTTATAAGTATCGAACTACTAAAGAAGCAATCCGAGAACTCAATAGAATAAAACTATTTCTCCTATATTTCCAGTTCACAATAAAAAATCGAGCTAAAAAACCTACCCAGAGGAAGTAAGGAAATAACTGGGTAGAACCCCATCGTCTGCAGCCATCTTACTTGTAAAACTTTGGATCGTTTTCGTTAGTTCACCGACATCAAAATAAGCGTCATCCAACTAAGTTCTCACGATCCATTGTGGATCCATGAAAAGATCTGTATAACCTTTCGGACTCTCTGAAACTAACTAGGTCGTGGAGATATGCATTTGCATATCAAAGCGGAGTCTCTTTAGCCAGAACGTACGCCGACGTGAAATTTTTGATTCGCTTCCTCACTGATGGCAAAGAATAATCATTTTTTCAGTAACTTTTTGTACCAAGTTATCTAACATTCCAAGTAGATATCATTGCTTCACAGGAAACATGATAGCCAGTGACATGCAGGAGGTAACTTCTAAGACTTCATCATCGTGCGTTTTCATCTGTTCTAATCTTTTTCATTTTTAAATTCATTGCGATCACGAAAGGAAAATACTGAAGCTTCATATGATTTCAGAATCGTGGATGTTTTACAATTAGGCCATAATCTACAATTTTAAAAGTAGATCTGTTCTTCGGCCTGGATAGTCTCTGTTATATTTTAAGGTTTTGGAAATTTTCTGAGAAAATTTCAGTGCTGATAAAGGCTCTCTGATTTTGTTAAAATTTTATAAACTCTATAATTAACATAAGGTCCGGACTTTCCTTGCAGGCATTAAAATTTTCATCATGGTTCAATTATATTATCTTAAGAACAAGACAAATCTTCCCGAGTTAATTGTTCACATAAAATAAATAATAATATAATATGATACTTAGAATTCTTTTTTCTTACGGAAAATGAAAAGAGAAAACTGACGGATGAATTTTTTGTTTGATTAATATTATTCAGAAGTTTTATTAAAGTAGCCGCTACGAGACATCATCCGAGTGTCGATAACAAATTGACTCATCTTTTTCAATTTGAGACATTTTGCTACATAGTGAACCCGTATCATATAATTCTTTTCAATTAACTGTTTTTTGTTTTTTCCGGGAGAATCACTGCGTTGATCATATTGGAGCTATATCAAACATTTTAATTAACTTTTTAAAATTTATAATTTTAATTCGCTTCTTCAAAATGTTATTAGTAATTTTTTTTTACCATTTAAATGTTAGCATGCATTTTTCCTTATGATGTAATTTGTGAATTTACTGAAATTCCGGCATCGATGAGCTTAATAATCGTTGCTAAGCAACATGGTACGAAATGAGAACCCACTCATGATGATTAATGAGAAAACGGATGGAGGATAGAGCCTCGGAAAAGAAAATTCTACCAAAAGAACAGAGTAATGGAAGATACGTTGAGGGCATAGAAGACGAGAGCGAGAGTTATAGAAGCGAAAAGGGACGGAAAAAAACTAGGAACGAAAAGGGAATGAAAGATGTAGGTTTTGAATAAAAAAATGGAGTCTGTCTCTAGGAATGTGGGTCAAACATTAAAGGAATATTTTACGCTGGACGTTTTTCCGCGGATTGCATCACGGCGGCTACGTACTGATCCGCGCTCACCTTCCTCAGAATATTATTTCCCTCTCTCTTCCTAACTCTGTATTTCCTCCCCCTTCCCTTCCTTTTCCTCACCTCTTTCCTCCCTGCGTCTTCCCTTCTCCCTAATGTCTTTCCCCATTTCTCTTTTTCCCCATAAATTTCCACCCTTTCTCCCTCCTCTTTTTCTCTATCTACCCTCCCTTATCTCCCTCTATTTCTTCCTCTTCCTCGCGCTCTCTCTCTCTCCCCCTCCCTCCCTTTCTCCCCCTCTCTCACTTTCTCTACCACTCCCCCTTCCTCTCACCCTCTTTTTATCTGCCTCCGTTTATGCCTACCTCCATCTTTCTCCTTTCCCCGACTCGCACCAATACCCTCCCCCCTTACTTCCTTCGGCCACTCCTACTCCTTCAATTCTCGTCTCAATCCTACCCCCCTCCCCCTCTTTCTCTCTTCTCTCTCTCAATTTCCCCAACCTCAACGCTGCATATCCTCGAAGCGAGTAGCGAGGATGCAAATGAAAGACTCTGGCTCTCTTCAGTTCAAACGGATGACCGGCGACTCATTCCGTCGCATAGAAGGAAGCCATACCAAGTACTCGGTAATGAAGGTTGGGGTAATATTTTCCATTTCACGAAAAAAAAAAGAAGAAGGAAACGATTTAAGCGTAGCTCAGATAAATTTCCAGTATTTTTGCTTCGTTTAGGAATTGCTACTCAAGTGTGTACTTCCACGTACAGCGTAGTTTTACTTCGCAAGTGGATGAAGTAATGTTAATTCGAAATTAATTTGGTCGGTATAACTCCTAGTTCTTTGTCCCCTTGCTCTTGTTTATTTTTACAGTTTTTATATTTGCATCGCCACATTTCAGTTATTATAAACATTTGACCTAGATGTGCATTAATTGCTATAAAGTTATTATTTATATTTAATTATTTTAAAGGCAAATGAACCTCATCCGACGCGATTCCCGTTTAGAACTTTCATTTGTCGATGAAAGGGGTGATTATTATATTAACTGAAGAGTCTTCCCTTAGGCGCCCTCTCATTTTATCGAAGCTTGAACTTGAATTTCAAACTTGTATGCTTTCCTCGCTCCCGTGCGAAACTGTGCCTCAACTGAAGGAACGACGTGAAAAGAACAGTGAAAATAAACGAACCTTTACCACTCATGGCAGGTGTTTGGTGGATCCCCCTCTCCCTTAATTTGCACGCTATGCCGTGAACCACAGCATTTTCTTAGCCGCGGTAAGATTTCGTTTAGGTCATGGGTGCACAACTTACAATCAGCGAAGGTCTTTCGTGCGGCAGACATGAAAAAGCAATCCAAAAAATTTAACACGCAAATTCATATATTTTTATGAAAAGTTTCTTAATAAAGCTTTAAATTGTGGAATTTTTACCATAAAAATCCCATTTAGAGTTGATTTTCACTTAAACGGTGCCTAAGGATATGTAGATAACTTCCGATTTGAACTTTACTCCGGGCCGCAGAAAAATTGACTAATTTCAAAGGATTCGCAACCACTGATGCGACCCTCCATGTCAGTGTTTTTTAACGTTTTTTGAGTGGCGGAACACTGGAAAGGGAAAAAAATTGGTGGAACACCTATATACATATGCAAATAAAGGTTATATGTAAATATATAACACTTGTTTTATGTACTTAATAGAAGTACTTTCTGCTTCTGCGATAGATGGAGTTATGATGTGAGAGCAAAATAGAAATATATTTTATTTTTACTTCCATTACAAAATCTAAATTTATAGAAAAATTATTTTTGGGGGAATATTTCGCAGAACACTTAGACACTGCTATCGGAACACCGGTTGAAGAACACTGCTCCATGTAGAAAAGGTGGGGCAGCACTGGTTTAGATTTAAGTAGAGATAAGGAACGCTGAATCACCAATCGGCTTTACAAGAAAATGTGGAAAGGATTTAAGGGAAAATTGTAGGTATATTTCAAATTTATTTACTGTCATCTTCGTCAAACCTTTGACATTTAGTCACTTTTAATTTACTTCGGATAGGACTTGAAAACTTCATTGCCATTTTCCCGATTCACCGTCAAGAAGACTCATCCATCCTCGTTATTTGGTGTTTTCCACTATCTTCAGTCTACTTCTCTTGAATTATATGTGTGATTGAAGTTAATGTGTTTTCTGTGACCGTTGTTAGTAGTCGGCAAGAATCGGACGAACTGACTTCAAAGAGGAGCGAAGGGAGCAGAGGTGACCCGTTGTGGGATAAATTATTGACTCAGCAAAGGTAAACGTGATTCAGTTCCACGAAACCAAGTCTTCCTTTTTACTAGCTTGTTTTATTAGAGCATTGAATAGAGAAATCTGGGACAGACAAATGTGAGCCAAGCGTGTAGGAAATTTGAGTGACTATTGGGATGGAAGGGAAAACCAAGCGTAACACAAATTACTTTATCACCCAGTCGGATACGTAAGAACAGAGTTTATTTTTCGGAATGCTTTATAGAAATAATGGTTAACATATACTAAAGCTAATAAACCAAGAAAGGTAATTTCAACAAACATCAGAAATTAACCTTTGAATTATTCATCACCACACTAGAAGGAAAGTTATTTTTCTTCGACATTTATCATTCATGTTCTAAAGCAAATAAAGGATTATAATTTGTGATATACATTCCTAGGCCGAAATCCGATCCTAAGGAAATTTTTGAGCTACATACAATCTATTTCGACGATAAATTTACTAAATTTGTAATGAATCCGAATAATTTTGCACGCCAAATTATAGCTTTCATTCATTGGTTAACGTTTATACATGAGTCTATTTTACATTTTTTGTAAATTGGAACATTTTTATAGATAACGTTCGATATTTTTCTCTCACAGCATTTAGTTTTAGTTTACTTCCTAGATGCGACCATGTGCGAAGATCGTTAATAACCGTCAAAGTCTTCAAAAACATTATATTAAATGCATAACGGGTTCCCACATTAAAAATATTTTATGAATTTCCATGTTAATTGATTACTACTGAAGTACGGAAACTGTACCCAAACTTAATTCATCAGCAACGATAAAAAAGTTTGGGCTCGTCCGGGATTTGAACCCGGGACCTCTCGCACCCTAAGCGAGAATCATACCCCTAGACCAACGAGCCGATGTACGATATGATTTCAATTATAATTCAAAACTGTGGAGTATTTACAGTACTGAAGTCTTGATTGCTACAGGTATACCTCGCATGATGACACTTGGTTTACGTTTTGATATAATGAATACTTATTAACAAAGAAAATGTACGCAGCCCGCCACCAAAAACATTTTTCTGAGTGGCGAGGAAATAAAGCAGTCTATCGACGTGTCCAGCCAGTCCGCAGAGTGTTTCTATAGCCAGATGCTCTTTCTATACCCTGTGTTACTCTAATGTTAACTCTACTTCAGGATCGATTTATCGTCTAGACTAGGTTTTTCCAAACTTTGTTCCGCGGAACTGTATACTGTAAGATACATAAGCAATATAAATAAACATTATAATGGTATTAAAGTTAATTTTATTGCGGTTAGGCTTACAATATCTTAGTTAGGGTTCCGTTGGTTCACAAAGTTTGGAAACCCCAGGTCTAGAAAAACTAGGAAAAGGAGGCAGCTCAGGATTCGTGGGGCTAATAAATCAATTTTATTCTATTTTTTGCTTCTTTTTATTATAATATATTTTCTGCTTGTATAAATGTCCGTCATTTTGTGAGTTGCAATTATATTTTTTTAAATTATGCATCCCGGATCTAAATGAGAGTTTTGTCATTATTTACATATTTTAATTGAATCTATTAAAGAAAGAACAATAATTCGTGTCATAAATGGTGATTACTAAATAGAAGAAACCGTTTTCAAGTGATAATCATTTGGGCATAACAAATGCACTTATACGAAATATTAGATGACATTTAATAAGAACGACAACATGACACCAACCTAACCTTAGTTTCTTTTGTTGATAAAGATGATAATCTCACGGAATGGATAGGATAGGTAGTTATTGAAATATTCAATTACATAAATAGGATTCATCTAATATAAAATATAGGGCTTGTCCAAGATTTGAACCCTAGACCTCTCGCACCCGGAGCGAGAATCATATCCCTGGACCAACGATCCGATGTATGATACATGAATGAATTCGAAAAAAATGAAAAGCTGCCACTAAATAATCCCTCTCTTTCGGTCATTATAGAGCTGTTGTTGATCTATAACATTTAAAATTACCAATAGAGAATTTCAGTATGCAGAGTACTGTACGCAGCAGTTAAACCTTAATAAACTATCAATTCGATATAAAATCGCTGACAATATCGACGAAATGTTTTTCTTAATTTTCACGTCAATCATACAAAAATGTATTTATCAATCAAATTTCCTGAGTAGTTCATTGAAACTTATATAAAACTTTTTTATTTTAAAATTATGAGGATAAATATATAGTCAAAGTGAAATAGAATTCTCATAAGAGCAACTCCAAAAATCAGAGAGTTGATGTTTATCTTAACTGAACTGTACTTAAACTACGTTTGATCTTATAATCGAGACTAGATAAATTCTATATACGGCGATGTACTTATAACAATAATTCACCGAGATACACTTGAGTTTTTCATTTTTTTGGATAACCAGACTATTTATTATATAGGTTTTTTTACATGTGATAAATCGAATATAGTGAAATTATAGAAACTATATTTTTTCGAAAGAGAATTTCCGAGAGAAAAAAATGTACTCTCGCAAATTTTCGTTTCCTTATAATTGTACGTTAAATGCAGCGGTACAACTGTAAAAAAACACATTAGTACTTCAATATCGTTCATTATCACATAATAAACTTGGGAAGACAACATTATTTGCTATTACATCAGCTGTTGACTACTTGGTAATTTCGACTTTACCAATTAGTACCTACCACTTACAGTTACGAAAGTAATTAAAATTTGCAATTGGATCGACGTTGCAAGGGATCTCCCTCCTCCTCCTCCAGTTTGCAATAACTTCAAGCAATTAGTCACGACCCGTTATATCCCCCTCCCCTCCTCCAAGTCCTTCGTCGCGGATTATACCAGCGCCGAAAAAAAAAAAATTCCGCATCAAAATTCCTCTGTTTACAGAACACACCACCGTGGATCTTAACTCGTTCCTCGCCCCTAGAACAAACTCAACTTTTTGGCGGAAACAGAGATTGGCAGGATTGGAACCACAACATGGCGGAAGACCAGCAAAACTTTCAAAAGCACCCTTCGGCAGCCACATCTGCTCTAATCAATTCAAGTTCAGAAACCCTTCTAACTCAATCTGTAGACGTCAGCACTCGACCAACGCTAGACTAAGAGAGAGAGAGAGAGAGAGAGAGAGAGAAAGAGAGAGAGGAGGAGTGGTTTGTGCTCTTCTCTCTCATCTCTCTCTCCATACCTCTTCCCCCTTCTCAACTCCAAGCCATCTCCGCCCCATTTATGCCCATCTCCTCAGTCGCCTTTCAATCCCGATACTACTAGTTTTCTTCTCTTCCTTGAACTTTTATCGCACGCCTTCTTCTTTACATTCTCGGCTCGGCACAAATTACCATCTCTTCGACGCTCAATTAGTCACTCCCTTCTTCCATCTCACCGTTTTATATATTTTGTATATTTATATTTTTCTCGCCGTCCAGAAAGGCTCAGGTTTCTCATTGCAATAAACATTCGCACGAACTAATTTTCTCTCTCGTCAGCATTACGTAACTCTTTTCTTTTTTTGGTGGTATAAAATTTTTTTTAATGTCAACTTTGAGATATCGCGGGTGTTTCGACTGTTTTAATAAAAGTTTTCGGCGAAAATTCAAGTGGAGAGTGGCATTGTTTGAAATATGAGAATTTGAAGAGGTTGTTTTATTCTTCGAACATCTTTGAAGATAATATAAGGGAGGTGGTTTTATTTTTGTATAGAGTCGTTTTAAATATGTCACACGAGATATTTTATTTTTTATATGTATCATTGTTTTTCAAACTAATATCTACGTCAGTCATAACTATATAGAGTAGTATTAGTGTGTTTCTAATGATTTCGTACCAATAATCAAATTGTAATGAATGAATTCGTATTCTAAGTTAGTCTTCGTAGTAATGCAGTAATGTCGCCTTTTTATAATTTACTTTTTCTCCTTTAAATATACATGCCGTTTGTATAGATTTACACCATGGAAAATGTATTCGCTCGATGGTGTTTCAGCCGATTACCTCGCGCGCATTAATACGAATATTTTCATTATATTTATTAAGTATATATAATAAAAAACGAAGCATCTACTTTAAAATGAATGTGTCTACGGCTTAGGGCCATAATATCGAGCGCGAAAAACACGTCCCGCCAGTTATGCACTCAATGCCCTCCACTGGAGGCAAGGCTATTTTCAGGGGTTTTAAACGTATACTCTGTGGCAGTTATATTTTTTATGGATAAATTCTTTAAGCTCCTTTCATCTCCCTTCATTTCGCTGCAGTACTCGATATAAAACCTCACGTGTGTGCATGTGGGTTTCTGTGGAGTGGTTTCGTTTCCTTGGAAGTGCATGCACTCTCTTTTAAATTCGCTTCGGTTGCCTCCTTTAAAAACTTCCTCCTCCTCTCTCTTTCTCTTCCTTCTGGTGTAGTCGACCTTCCATTCTCCACCAATCCCTCACCTTCTCTGAACACTTTTTAACTCGGAACTTAATTCATATTCCGTTGTTCCTCGAAAGAAATGATCAACGAGAACTTAAGAGATATCGCGAGACGTTCCTTTTGATGAAAAAGAGATGCAGATGTCTATGCGAAGATTTTCTGTCGAATGGTCTCCTCGGTTATTATTTCCCTTAGTTTGCATCGGTGGCGGAAGTAAAAATAGGATGGTTTGGGAGCTGAGAGGGGGTGGGGAGAGAGGGTGGCGCTGTGTACACCTATCCCTCTCTTCTATACCTTCCTTACTACTTTCTCTGTACTAAAACTTTTGTATGATATTGCAACTGAGGTCCAAACCTTGGAATTTTTATTTATAAAAATTTTTTTAAAATAAAAATAAATCTCGATAATGTAATAATATTTTATATGTAAAATATAATGCCTGCATAGACCAGCCAATATAAAAAAATTATGTATCGTGTCCTAATGTAAAATTCCATTTCCCACAAGTGATTCATTACTCGGTATTTGAAACATTTTTCATATTTTTATTATAACGCTACAAGGTATTCTTCTATCAATTTTAAGTTGTTGCAATAACAGAAGGAAATAGTAATATTTTTAATGGATTCGAATCTAATAATCACATGAATTATTAGTTTCCTCATAATACATTGATTACAACCTATTTAATCATGTGCCAAGTCTGTTGTTTCTAATATATTTTATTTAAATAGAATAGACAAAATTTTATCTGAATACTCCATTTCCTCCTAAACATTTTTTTATCTATTCTATTCTCTCTGAAACCATTTTCGGTTTTGGGCGTGAAACTCCGGTGCCAAGCAACGCCAAATACAAAAAAAATCCAATCTCATCTGGAGTGATATTTTCATCTGTTATCAACACGGTACCTCCAACATTTTTAGTAAACAAGGGAGAACGCTGCATTAAAAAAAATCTCGACCGCTTCGTGTTTTTTTTCAAACTATTGCAAACTCAACCAGGCGACATGGAAGCGGAACAAAAGGACAAACGCAGCCAAAACAAAAAAAGCGAAAGCAAAACGAATTAACCTCTCCCTTTCTCGTCCTCCTCCCCTCTCCCCACCTCCGCCCTATCCCACCGTCGCGTCGTCGACACTCCATTATACATTACATTCCGCCATCCGCCGCAATCCCGTATGTCCTACCCACCTCGCCTTCCGGCACTGCGTGCGCGGACGCGCGTGTTGGCTTTCATTTTTTTTCACCTCCGGAAAAATATGGGATACGCACCCATGAACGTGACCGCTTATCGTGTTTGTTAATCCAGCGAGAGAAAGGGCGGAAGAGAGATAGAAAGGGTGCAAGAGGGAGAGATGGAGAGAGTGAGAATGCCAAACAACGATCCCAGAGAGCTGCACCTTTCGCCTACCGCATGCCTTAAACCAGGGGTGCCCATTACGTCGCCCATGGGCGACCGGTCGCCCTTTAGGAGGGTCTGTGTCGCCCACGCATCCATCCAGGCATTAAGCTTATTATCCTGAGTAAGGAGTTCTATTTTCTAATATGAACTTAATTAAATCAAAATCCAGAAATGCTCTCAATAATGAACATCTCGAAGACTGTTTACTTCTCTCTGTTTCTAGTTACATGCCCAATTATCATTCACTAGCTGAAGATATGCAGTGTAAACGTGCCCATAATCGCGCAAATCAAGATTAAATTAAATGAAATTAATCAGTTGAATAATGTTGTTTTATATATAATGTGAAATAAACGCATTTTGCGCTAAATTTTTATTTTAATTCTGTCTTAAAATCCCTTTTTATATATCGCAAAAATAAGTAGCCCGCAAGACAATTACCAGGATGAAGATAGCCCATGATATGAAAAGGTTTGGGTACCCCTGCCTTAAACCAACCTTCCTCCAACCCCGTGTTTCTCTTTACATTGGCGTTGTTGGAATAAGAAAGGGATGGTAAATATTAAGAGGATGAAAGGCGAAGGTGTTGACGCCATCTACAGGCAACGGTACTTCGGACCATGCATTCTATATGTTTGAAAGTGTGCTTGCGTTTTTAAACGAGCATGTGTTTTTTCGTCTTGTCCACGAGAAATTATACCAGTAATTTCTCTAGAGCAGGGGGTCACTTTCGTTGTTACGAATACTTCGGAGGGTCGCAATAGAAATCATGAGTGCTTCGGCGGGCCAAATGGGGATTTAAATCGGAAGTTACCTAGAGATTTTGTCGTTTCATATTAGTGAAAATCAAATCTAATAAGTTTACTAGCGTTAAAACGCCACCAGAAAAAGTTTTTAGACCACTATTTCAATGAAAAAATATGAAATTGACTTTGTCAAATTATACTGATTACTTTTTCATCATGACTTCGCGGGCCGCATAAAATTCACTCGAGGGTCGCATGAGAAACGCGGGCCGTAGGTTGTAGACCCCTGCTCTAGAGAAAAAAAGTCGATGAGAGCAGCGTGAACCAGTTCTGGGTCGAAAGGCTAACAAGGAAAATAAGATCACTCAACATGCAACCAGCTTACATGTATAAAAATGACGGGGAACGAAATGCTCTTGTATGACAAATGTATTGATTTGCATTACGAGTAAGTACCTTGGCAATGCAGCGCCCATGGAAAAATTTTAGAAAACACCTTGGTTATGTAGGATATCATTTTTTCTGCGTTTTAATAAAGAATAATAGCGTTTTTATTATAAATAAATTATTTTTTGAGCCCTTTTTTATGGGAAAATTAACTTGTCGCACTTTTTGCGGGAACTTTTGGCGCCTTTTACAAACAACTTCAGCCTTCGCTATACCCTAGTTACACCCCTGACGAGTATATAAATAATTTGTTGGCAAGACTTTTTTTTACTAGATTGCGAGACTTAAGCCCAAAAACCACTGACATAAACCGAATATGCATTGAAACCACAAAGTAGTCTTCTTCGGCAGCAATTCACGCATCGTTGAAGGGAATAAGATTAGAATACGCGTCGATTAATCCCTCGCATTCGAAGTTCAATTATCCGTTTTATCTGCATTGATATAAATTGTGTCATTTATTCGTTAAACGCCATAAACAATGCTGGGTAATTCAACTCTGAAAGCGTTTATTGGTTTTGTTTGAGTTTTTTATGCGCGTCTATTTGCGTGAATGTGATCTTGCATGTACCTGCGTGTATGCGAGAGGGACGCATGGAGGGGGAGTGGAGGAACGAATGGCAAATACGCCCTCCGCCTGGGAGAAGCGTCAATGTCATGCGGCGAAGCGTTTGTTGTGGATGGAATGGCGGCGGATGGGAGACGGTGGTGGGAGAAGGGAGAATTGGAGCCCCCCCTTGTGGTATGAGTTCGGAGGTCGCCCGATTGGAAAAAGAGAACGCGCTTAGACATTCTCATACAACTCGTTTTCGATGTTTGCACACGTCAGACGAGTCCCATTTACTCAGTTTCGAACGAGTTATCTATTGATTGCCTCGTGCAAAAATAATTGTATGGAAAGAAAGGCATCAATCATCGCCGGTTCACTCTCTCTCACTCTTTCTTTCTCGGACACGTGATATTTTTCTATTGAATTATTTTCGTGATATTTTTTTTCAAATTATTCATCGTAATTTGCAGTTTATTAAAGGTAAATCGGCCTTTATGCCTAAAAAAAACAATGCTTTTGGAAACATGATTTCGGGTACTTGTGGGTTATCCCGGACCACTTTTCAAATATTGTCTATAATTTAGGAAATATGTTTTTGTTGATGTTGTTATGTTGACCTTGTTATTGAGTATTGTTATTAATAAATAACAAACTGTGACTCTTGCGCTGCAAATGGAGAAGATATTGGCCAGCCTTCGGCTCGCTTTGTTTTAATTTTAGTTGTCGTCTCCGGGCGCTACCGCGCCCTTCGCCTCGCTGGAACCAAACTATCCCTCCCCGTTGTCCGGTGATCGGCTTTGTAAATGTCGCGACAGGCCGATCAGTCATGGGTTAGCAAGCATTAGGACACTTTTGTATTATTATGGCGCAAGAGTCAAGCAATATATTTTCGCACCTTAGTCACCAATTTCCCTTCGCAAATCAAAAAAGAGTAGTGAAAAACGCAGTGTCGAGTGGTCCGAGATAACCGACAAGTACCTGATTTAGCATTCAAATGTCAGTTAATATCACTTTCTCGTAATTGTCAAAAAGGAGAGTAGAGTTTTGATAAACGTGTTGATATCCTTTAAACGAAAAATACTATTACTGAATCACAGAAATCTGGGAAGATGGATTACGTATATGATGGATTGGAAAGTACTTTTCTGTACCCAGTACATGCCCACTCATGGATGTAACTGAGAATATTTATGAACACAGAAAAACAAAAGTTCATCCAAAGTCCACAAAAATATTATTAGTCACTGTGCGACCAATGTTTCATAACATTGCAACATCATGCTGTCAGTAATAGAAAATTTCGCAAAATCTCAAGGACACCGCCAATTTTAAGTCCTATGTAAGGTACCTATTTCATCAATTAAGGATTATATTCCATAATAGAACCATACGTCAAACTATGTCACCCGCCGTTTAACGTGAGGAGAAATTCATACGGTGTCCTTTTCATTATTATTATTATTCAAGAACTGGATTCTAGAAAGTCGACCAAAATATAATTCCGAAGTTGGTAATTTTAAAGAGTGTGTCGGAAAGATATCTATTGTGACAGCAGAGGGAATGGACACAGCAGCATACAATTACCTGTGTCTTATATCACCTTCTGCCTTCAACCACTTTTACCTCTCTTCAACTCTCCCTATACGATTCTTAATCTCGGGTCGGAACACCCCTCATAAATGAGAGTCTTATCTCGTTTTAACCCTCTTCTTAACTTTCCATCCTGCTTCCTTCTCATCCTCTTATTTCTCTCATCGCCTTATGCCTATCTCCTCGCCTTTTCTCTTAATCCACTTCCTTCCCTGTGCCTCCTCCACCCTCTCTCTCTCTCTACCTCCATCTCTTCTGCGTCTAACCTCTTCGCTTCTCCTCCCTCATTCTCAATTTTTATCCTTCTTTTCCTTGCTCATTTTCCTCTTCTTGCTTACTTTCACTCTCTTTACTGATCTCCACCATATTTTCAGCACACTTCCTTTCCTCCTCTTAACAGGTTTCTGCATAAAAGGGTTTATCTTCAGTACAGTTAACAGCTCTCAAGGCGAAATGAGCCGTTAATATTTTTAAAATCCTAGACACTTGGATCGGCAAAAAATGCATGATGCTTTTATGGGTTTCGTCGTAACGTCGCTGCATCGCGCATTCTACGTACCTGCTTGGGTATTTTTCCGAAATTTTACGGAATAAGCTTTAAATTTTTTAAAGAAATTTTTTCTCTGCTACACATTAACCTACGAGATACGTAGTATAGGGCTATAATGAGTTTATTTTGACATGAATAATAATAATAAGCCAAAGATTCATTCAAATAATGTTTACTAAAAATGTATGTTAACATTAAAAAGGCATTGGAATGAAGACTTGAAACTTCCTGTTATTTAACAATTTCAATTTTGTGCTAATATAAAGTGCATAGTGAAGCAAAGAGAGAATTACGGCTCATGAAGCAATGTTAATACTTATAGCAATAAGTTATCTATAGTCATGACAAAAAGCTGCATCGTTCTCTCAAACATGGTATTAGGCGAATGTCTGATGAAACTCATGAAGATACGTATATTTTCTAGTGGTTTTCCTACAGGAAAAATGAAAAATAACCATAATAAATATAAAAATGAATGCGTGTAATAAACAATTTCTCTTAAGCTTATACGTTGATAATTCTCTCAAACACCGTTTTTTACGATGTCATTATAATTAGAAAATTACCCACAGTTACTTCAAACGTAACGGTTTTTAGCTACGAATTTTTTAAATATATTAATAATTTAACATACTTTTAAGGCCAAAAAGGATGTTTCTCGAATTACACATACAACATTAGAAATCAGTAAACGGCATTCTTAATGCATAAAGGGCCTTCCCGTAACGCAAATGCAAACGTGAAAAAAATGAGTAGAAAATAAAGAAAATAATCCTCCGAGATGAGAAATACGAGCAGGTCGAAAAGGAAAAAAAAAGGAAGAGATAGAAAAGTCCCATCCGAATTACCATCTAATTTGTATTCTTCCAACCGTGTCATTTTCGAAGAAAATCCTGTCATCTCCTTTTTATGTTTTCTGAGAGTCATTTCAAGGGATCGATTCGAAGAAAACCGTTCCGAAGGAGGAGCGAACGAGAGGAAGGAAGAAAAGAGTGGGAGCGAAAAAGTAGGAGGAGGCGAGTGAGACGGAGACGAAACCGACACCGTCTCAACATTCCTCCTTCACTCGCCAAGAGGAAGGAACTCTTCTCGAGTCTCCTCATTCCTCCTTCCCCTTCTCACACCCCTCTTCACTCACAACCACCTGACAGGCTCTTACTGATGTATAGGCATCCACACCAGCGCACGCGTCTGCCCGCAACCACACCTATCCTTTCTCCTCCGAAAAACCCTTCCCACTCCTTCCTCGCCTCTCCGACAGAGGGTGGAAATTTCTTCCACGTCCCGGACTCGGAATGCAAAGAACAAAAAATCCTTCCTATTTTTCTCTTCCACGAGTCTTCCCATATCACCTTTCTCGTGTTGGTTTCTCTTTCTCGCACTCCCTCTTCCATCCGTCTTTACATCTCTCTCTCTCTCTCTCCCTTCTTCTGTCTCCCTCTGGTTTCCACTTTCGCGTATCCAAATTCTCTTATTCATAATCTTCACCTCTTTCTTCCAACCTCTCTCTGATCCACCCTCTTTCCTTCTCCCTCTCCGTTTCTATCTCTCTCGCTCTCCCCTTTTCCCTCCTACTATCACTTTATGTACTTCATATTCCTCATCCATTCCCTCCCTATCGCCTTCTCTCTTCCACTCTCTCTCTTGCTTTCTCCTTCACTCTTTCTACTATAACTCTGTACCCATCATTCCTTCCATCCCTCCTTCCTTTCTCCCCATCCTTATCACTCTCTGCCTGTCACATTTTTCCTCTCCTTCATCTCACATTCTACGGTTTTACTTCCTCGCCTTTCCTTTCCCTATCATCTCGATATTTGTGTCTCATTCTTATATTCGCTCTTCTCTCTCTCTCTCTCTCTCTCTCTCTCTCTCTCTCTCTCTCTCTCTCTCTCTCTCTCTCTCTCTCTCTCCTCCTTCCCATTTCCCGTCCTTATTTTCCTTGTTCGCTACATTTCTACTTTCATCTTCTTGCTTCTCGAACAAAAGCTCGTTCCCGCGTGGATTGCCGTCTTAAACATCCCTGTACAGAAATAAGTTATACCTCTCCTGCTCTCGTAATCTCTAACAATGTCACATTGAAAGGAATTTTTTAAATTTTAAATTATTTCTGAAAAATGTAGGCACGGTTTGACAATTACGTCTACTTCGGAAGCGGTATTTACTAGTTTATTTAAAATTTTAATCGTCTCTGCATATTCATCTAGAATAAGAAGTGCGCCACATAAAAGTAGATTATTTATTCATTCAAAATTGATAATACTAGATTAAGGAGAAGCTGACAATTACATCCAAGAAATTTGATTTAAAAAAGAAAATCAATCATTACTCTATAAGGAATAACGTTCATAATTAAGGCTTGAAGATTTAAAACAAATATTACGTTTGTATTATTTACTTTTCCATCTATTTTTCTCAAATTTTATTTAGCTAAATTTCATTTTTTTTACTGCTCCAGCGGCACATAACTGCAATGCAGTTAAAAAATTTCTGCCATTTAACTCGACATGAGCTATAGTAAAAAGCTGAACAGTATTTTCTAGAAATAAGGACTCACATGAGAGACTTCAAATGCTCTCTTAAAAGAGATTAAAATGCAGAAATAGATGTTTACGAGTGTTTTTCATTTAGTGCATAGCTATTATGCATTTCTAACGAGGGTGAATTGAGTATCGCTGTAGAGAAGCTTCTATAGGTAAAAAATAAACTCTTTGATATTCCTCATAAATGCATGAAACAAACTTTATTTTAGAACCTTATAGGCTCTTATAATCCCTCAAGATTATGAACCAGTTTTATTTTTATTTAATAATCTACTCTAGTGATTATGAAATTCGTAAATCAATTCATTTTGTGATTTAGCAAACAGACAAAATATACAAGAAGGTGAAAGTAACTGTTTAGCATAAAATAGCTATGCTAATATTACTTTTGGCAATAGGGCGTCAAATTATACAGACAACCTAGTCATTCCTTTTTGTTGAAATGAAAATTAAATTAATTTAATTAAATGCAGCCAACTGGAGGAAAGGAGCACAAATATTTGTGTTTATTATATAAACACCATAATTTTATGTGATTCTGACGCAATAACATTATTCTCTTTGAGTATCTTCAAATGCAATTAATTCAATTAAATCAAAAGGAAAGCAAAATAATTAGTAAGCCAGCGACAGATATAACAATTATAGTTTTCATCGTTCAAATGTAGAATTTCTAATATCTTTGGAGAGCCATAAAATTCGTCCTTTTGGATACAGTTCCTATATTCTATTGCAGTGTTTTACAAAGTACGGGTTGCGACCCATCACTGGATCGCAAGGCTAATGAGGAAAATTTAGCACTCAAATGCATTTCCCCATGTAGTCTGCCCTTCGACTGGGTCGCGAGGAGTTCCATTGGGTCGCGATAGAAAAGGTTTGAAAAACAGTTCTATTATAACAACTCAGCATAATTATATAAGGAGGATATTATAATTCCATTCAAACGATTGTAATTTTCTCTTTTACAAAATTTCTAATTTTGGCCGGAGAGACTATAAGAGATATGCGTTAAAAATAATCCTAGATATGTTAATTGTAAATTTGTCTCTGCACTAGTGAAATCATAAACAATAATTTTTGTGGTAGAAAGATACTAAGAAAACGATGAGTAATATTTAAACCATTAAAATCATATAAGTAAAATTTAATGTGTGTGTGTTAACGCTGTAACTTCAAAACCAATAAACCTATAAATCTGAAACTCGGCATACACACATACATTCATGAAAAAAATCTAAATTGAGATTTCGACGGAAATTCACGTTTTGAGGCCCACTGAACACGTTTTGACCGTTTTCTCGATGATGTCTCTGTGTTTGTGTCCGTATGTGCGTGACAAATTTTGCGCTCTAACTCAAAAACTATTCATCAGATCGTTATTAAATTCTATATTTGTGATTTTATATACAGGGTGTTTCTGAAAGGACCTGTCAAACTTTGGGAGCGTATTCTACTGAACATAAGGATGAAAAAAGTTCATATGGACACAGGTCCGGAAACGCTTCTTTTCCGAGTTACAGCCCTTTTTCTTTTCGATATAGTGAAGGTAAGAACGCTTGTCAAATTCATATGAAAATAGTTCCGGAAATCCCGGCATACAAGTTTTAAATGAGAGATGAGGAATTTTGGAGAAATGTTTTTAATGCAAATTTTAAGTGAACATTTAACATGTAAAATTACAAGCGAATGTTAAAGGCTTTCCTTTACATCTACATCAGAGCAAGTGTTCGATATGGCATCCTTGAGCAGCAATACACACCTCAGAGCGTCTTCTCATGGATTGTCGAACACGTTCGAAAATTCAGGGGGTGTTCTGAATTGTTTGAAAATCATCCACAATATGGTCTCGGAGAACTTGTGCTTTAGGAACTGGGTTGGCATATACAAGAGGCTTGAGGTGTCCCCATAAGAAGAAATCCAGGGGATTTAAATCAGGAGAGCGTGCAGGCCATACAGCTGGACCTCCTCTACCAATACAACGGTCAGGGTACGTATTGTCGAGACATTCTCGAGCAGAGAGGCTGAAATGTGCTGGAGCTTCATCATGTATGAACCATATTTGACAGTGATTTCAATGGAACCTCTTCTAGCAATGAGGTAACTCCTCCTCCAAGAAATGTATGTAATTTTGGCGATTCAGCGTAGGTGGAAGGAAAAATAGTCCAATCAGGTAATCTCCAATGATACCGGCCCACACGTTTCAAGGAAAGTGCCGCTGATGCCGAGAGCGGGTGATAGAATGGAGAACTTGACAGGCGTTTTTACCTTCACTCTATCGAAAAAAAAAGGGCTGTAACCCGGGAGGGAAGCGTTTCCGGGCCTGTGTCTATATGAACTTTTTTCATCCTTATGGGCAGTAAAACATGCTCCCAAAGTTTGACGAGACCTTTCAGAAACATCCTGTATATTCATAAGATTTGAAAAGATTTCTATAACAATCGGTCCCCCGAAAGTAGCGTTTACTCTTGTAAAATTTAAGTTTTTCTTAAATATTTCGCTTAAAACTGAATTTTTGTTAACATACATATATATAAAAGTTTTTCTACAACTTATGTTTGAACTAAATTTTCATAAGAAATAAAATCATAAAAAATAAAAACTAAAGAACTGAAACTTCGCATCGGGAACGAGTGCAGCATAGTTTTAATTTGCATTTTAAAATTACTTAGAGTCATCGTACGATATTTGGACTTGGATGAAAGAACGCTTAAAAGAATAAAAATTCATTTTCTTCCTGTCGTTTTTTCAACTCTCTCCATAAATTAGTTTTGGCCCCAAATGAAAAACGAGCAACATTGTATATCTTGAAGCTCTATACGAATAAAAATTATATATGTTTCAAAAATGAATTACTGTAAGCATAATAAAAATAAATTACTACAGATTTTCGTGCTTTTTAATTAGGTCATTTTTACACTGTTCTGGGTCCCGGGCAACGCCGGCTAAACTATTGCTAGTATTTATCAATATAAAATATCCACGGTGTCGTCTTTCACGAAGGGCGACACGCAAAACCTTTCACGGGCTTTAACACAAATGCGAAGGAAGTAATCGGAATCGATAATTTGATTAAAAAAATTATTTTCAAAAACAGGATAAAATATTAACAAAACATTTTTTAGTGCCTTGCTTATGAAAAAAAAAAACACTTTTAACACTCCTTACAGCGGCGCTGCACGCGAAAAAAACTAGCTTACTTCTTTTCCCCGAGAAGGACTTTCCCTAGCATCAAGTTTCCACGTTTCTGTCAGGAAAACGCTATTTATTTCTCATATTCCAGCAGAGAAATAAGAAAAAACAGAGAATAAACAAAAAAATAACTGGAGTCAAGATGTAACAGGAGATAAAAAAATCTTTCTTGCGTCGCAAGAAAATGCGACGGAGCTGAGGGAAGATTTTTTTATCAGAATTCTCGAGAGGAGAGAAAGCGAGCGTCTTTGGAGCACGCAAGCGGCAGAAGAATTAAGTGGAAGTACAAACCAAGCCATCCCCCTTTAACAATCTCCTCTCGTCGGACAACTACACGTTTTGTCGACTCTTTCCTCTCTCCGTACATTAATTTTACGCTGTAAGAATACTAGTGTATGGAAGTAACTTAATATTTCTGTAGACGTTTGAATAGAGAGAAATCGTGAAATCCGTGGATGAAGAAATGGTTTACTTGCTAGTGTGTGAGTGCGTTCACAAGTTTGTGTGTGTTTGTGTGTGTGAGAATATTTCGCGAGATACCATTATATGCCTCAGTCCGGATACTTTTTGAACAGACCTCGTGTGTGTGTGTGTGATTTGAGATTTTTCGACGAAAATGGATTCATTCATAAAATCTTTCTCAACTCAACTTTAATAAAAGTATATGGATCGAGGAAATATTTGATTTATTTTAAAAACCTAAGACTAATACATGAAACACTTAATGCATTTCTTGTCTATGTTGTTAACATAAAGCACAGTAAGGTCATTCTGCGTGAAAATTTACAACAGCAGTTAAAACAATATACAAATCGATAGTAAAAATGAGTAAGAAAGAAAAAATAAGAAATGGAAGGGGAGAAAATAAAATTTCGCGGAAATCTTTTTACTGCTATGAGGGGAGTTTGAATGTGAAGACGGAAGTTTTTAAATATTGATTTTTTTACAAATTCGATATGAGGTAACAAGAAGAGTTAGATAGGATGTAATAAAGAGAGGTTTTGGTTACAGAAAACCTGGGAGGATTCAAATGGCAGGAAAGACGGTTAGATCAGTTCGACACGCAAAAATTTTAAAGAGAGAGAATTTCATCCGAGTCAATTTTAGAATTACGTTGATTTTAAAGAGAGTAAATATCAGTTTTTGCACGGAGAAGTGCAGAGGGTCCTTTTGAGTTAGAGAAGAAGCAGAAATTTGTAATTCCAGGTGAGATGGAACACGGACTCTTGACAATCTTAACGAAAAAGTTAACGATCCTGTCGAGAGAGATAAGATTAGACCAGGATGACGTGGCCAATATGGGAAAAGAGAGATAGTGGATAGCTAGAGAAATAAGTAGGAAGTGCTCGAGGATCTTCGATGCCAAAAATCAATGTCTTGTTTTTCATTTTATTTATACCAAGAGAAAAGTGTAGCTTTTTGTTATTAACCATACCATACCTTTCTGGTACTCAATCTACATTAAGGGGCACCCATATGATTTCTAAATGTCTAAATGGAAGGGAAATTTTATAGGTTATACATTTGGAGGGATTTATTTTGAGGTCTCGAGAATCAAACCGACTCGATATTGAACTAAACAAACAAACAATGCAGAGATGACGGATTGAGACCATATAACAAAAACACGCAGAACTTCCTCTCAATCCCTTTAATTGCGAGGAATTCTGAAAGACGCAGGAAGAGCGGGAGAGAAAAGGGATTTGCATTAATTTTCGACGTCAACGCAACACCCTCGAAACTCTTATAAATTATACGGTTAAAGTTTTTGTTTCCATGGACTCGAGTAATGAAAAATATGACTACATTCGTCAGGTGAAAATTTTTTTTCTCACATCGGAAGGAGGCGAATGTAATTAAAGTTGCGAAATCCAATGAGGATTTGAGTTGGACGGATTTCACTCCATTATCCAGGATTCATTCTTCTGTTTTTTTTTTGGAATGATCATATACGGAGAAATTTATAGTATCCAATTCTGTAAAACCTTCGATAAAGAGTTCTGATAAGTAAATGACACTTTCTAATTATTGCTAATTAAATATTCAATCGTAAGTTTTAAAATGAAATAATGTGATAAAAGTAATGTGTACGTAACAAGTGCATTGAGGTCCGCAAAAATAATTCAAGTATGCTCTTAGCACTTATTTACAAAGTGGAATGTTAAAAACATCATATTTAAAAAACGTTAATTGCATGATAATGTAACGTAGTAATAATGCTTCATGGTTAAAGCATATTAAAAGTTATATAAATCATGAGAATTCCTTCATACGATGAAATTGGGAAAGGGAGAAACAGAAAGGCAGCAGACATAGATTGTCTCATAACGAAGATGTATACTGTTTTGAAATCCCGGATAACAAATAATCTAGGATAAGAATTTCACCACGAGGATGGTGGATTTGCGGAGTGACTAAACGCGTAGGAAAAAAATAGTTGGTAACATAAAAATAAAGTGGACGCCATTTCGTTGCAGAGTGTAAGCGCACGAAGAGTGAGATTGAGAGTATGTACTTCAGATGCAGAAACATGCCACATCTTTCATAAACCAAGACAAAGGAAAATAGTTGAAATGAGAGTTAAAAGGAGAGGAGACAAGAAAAAATAAAGGCGTTGTGAAATGCGGAGAGGAAAAAACGAAACGGGCAAGAGATTAAAGGGTGGATAGAAAGAAGCTCCATTGTCAGCATGACAAAAGAAAAGAGAAAATTATTCGGACAAAAGACTGTTCAGCCGAAATTGATATTCAAATGATGGAAAGAAAAGAGAGAAAGAGTGTAAGAGAGAGAGAGAGATGCTAGAGGAAGAGTAATGTTCGAGTGGATGGAGAGGAAAGAAGAAACGGTTTTAGAAGTTTCATTCCATCCAGCGATCATCGATTTTCGTGGGAATGCACGCGTCGCACCAAGCTGCTGACGGACACCCGTGGGAAGGAAAAGAATGGATTGGTTATTGAAAAAAAAATCGGATAAAAAGAATGTGCAAGTAAAGCTGATGGTTCCTTCGAAAATGACGATGAGTTGAAGTCCATGCGCGTGTATTGTAAGTCCTGGAGAAAAATAACCTACGCATTGCCGTTTATAAGGTTACGAGAAGAATCATTCAAGAATAATCTTTTATAAAATTAAATCGTAAATGCACAGTTGACTCTAAACATAAAAAAAGCTTTCTATCGATCTATTTTTCTGATGCGCTTTATGACACCACTTATTATGGGGAATAATCTTCTTAAACATTACCCAAAACTATTAAAATATTGATTTTTGAATAAAGTTGATTTTATAAAACAAATATAACACGAAATTCGTTTCCAAACTCTTCAGGATAAAATTTATAGGAGAATAAATTTTAGTCTATTTTCATGGCCAATTTATATGTCAAACAAACAATTTCACCATAAATCCTGTTATTTTCTTATAATTAGCACTTCATTTATCGCACCGTAATTAAACATTAAAAATGAAAGTTCAAGGTTATTTATCTTTCTGCAATCAATCTATTTCATAGAAATAGATGAAATAAATTTCAGCAAAGATTTTACGGAATTTCCACACCAAGAGTATACTAACATTAATAAATTTAAATCAAAGCCTAGGAATAAATTTAATATTTTCACGTTGAATGTAAACATGAGCCAGATTTTTGCAAATTACTCTTTATAAGAAAGCCTATTAAAAAAACGATAGTTTAAAAATAAGAATTTCTTATCAATAACATATGATTTGCATTTTAAATTCCAAAAGATGAAAAACCACTATTCATTATATTGGTTTTCATTATACACAAAATCCAAATAGATAGCTACAGATTCTACATATTCCAGTCAATGTAGCATAATAAAACCACTGACTATAGACAGAGTAACTTCCTCCGACTGATTTTATGCAAAAGGAAGTTGTTAAAAACCCAGTGGTTCAACTAATTCCCTATCTATGATATTGCTATCTATTACACGGTTAGAATATTATTACTAAACAAGAGATTATCGAGTTTTTTCATTGGACACGTATTTAGCTATTCCCAGTACTTTAATAGCATATTTTATTCGAAATTCATCTTAATATGATCAATTGGTACTAAATGTATTTAAGTTGCTTGTCGAATGCAAAAGCTATACATACATTTTATGCTAAGAATATTATTGATATCGAAAAGTTGTTTATGCTTGCATTAATTTTCATCTATTAAGTTTACTTTTAGTGATAAATCTTTGCCTACTATAGGTCGATAATAGTGAATGTGTAGCTTATAATATGCTGGCGGGAAGTTTGAAAACCTTACTCTAACAATTAACGTTTTAGTGCAAAAAGCTATCAAATCTTTAAACCAGGCAAGCCAACTTGGCGGCCAGCGATCCGCATGCTGCCCTTTCACTGCGTTACTGCGGCCCGAATCCTAATTTCCTCTCAACCAAATCATTCGAAACTTTATATAAATGCTGTATTTTTGTGATAAGGACACAAGATTTTATCTTAGTTATTGAGATACAATAGAATGATATATCTAAATCATTGTTTTTAATGGCAAAACAAGTGACCGATTTTCTAGATCAAGTCTATTTTTCCAAATATGACGCTCATTAAACAACAGTAATGCGGCCCTTATATAATATCCGTCGTCTCAAAGCGACCCTGACGCTTCTTCGAGTTTGACATGCCTACTTTAATAAACGATCGTCTTACCCACGCTTATTAATTTTGATGGAAGAGGACACAGGTTACTGAGTAAGAAAACAATAGGATCTGTCTGTTGCTCGAATCTTACAGTATAAAGAGAAAGATTTCCTGCCAATCCAAAGAAATCTGTGATGAGCGGATGATCAAACCCATCCCTCCGCCAATCTTTAATTTCCAAACTCCTCGACCTAAGTATGCAGTTTTATTGAAAATAATCAATGTAGCTTTATGGAAACTGTAGAAACCATCCGGTTAAACTGGTATCACTTTTATTTGCTCCGAATGAACGGAAATCATGGATAAATAAAACTGTGACACGTGAACATCCTGTTTTATAATGATAAATTCACTTGTTGTGGACAAAGAAATTTCATCCGACTTAATTTATCCAAAAGAGTTTAGCTAACCTACATATTTAAAATACCGAATGTTAGCATTTGTCTTTCATTACGTTGCCGATAACGCACAATAAACACTGAAATTTCGAAAATCGTGGCGGTAGGGAAAAACCTCTGGAATTCAGAATAAATGGCTATCCGCGATTGAGTAATGAAAGATTTTCATTGTGTAGTAATGCTAATTTTAAATTTTTGATGTCAAGCAATTAAATGTTTACAGAGATCAAACACTGATACCGTTACTATTGTTTTTCATTATTAGCGCTCTCATATGAAAAGAGACCATAAAAACTTGATCAGCCGCTTCTCAATCCATAGAGGTGACCTTACATTGATTAGGCTGACGGTAACAGACAACAGTCCGCATGTCAAGGAACAATCAAAGTAAATAAAAATTACTCTTGCTACCACAACCGCTTATTGAACTTTGCTTCGTTTAAGAAGAAATTTAAGATGCACACATGCCCTACGTGTGAACCGCTTTTATTCCATTACTTCTCTCAAGAAATAATATTATTGTGGATGTTTTAATTATAGTTAAGGGTTGCCCATTACTTTACCCGCGGGCGACCGGTCCCTATTTAGGTAGATTGGAGTCGCCCGCGGAGGTAGCGAGCTGGCAGAAAAATTAAAAACTGAAGTCCAAGAACGTTTTCAACATTTAAAAGATCTCTAGCTCATCTTAAATATTTTCCGCCGAAATTGACGTCGAGGAAATTTCTAGCAAAATAGGAGCTGTTCAACATGGATGCAACAGATCTGGTAAAATGAAATATTAAATATGTAGCAAAATGATATAGCAAGATTCACCGAATCAAATTTTTGGAAACTTGCTCCT
Organism: Uropetala carovei; assembly: GCA_036926305.1. Lineage (NCBI taxonomy): Eukaryota > Metazoa > Arthropoda > Insecta > Odonata > Petaluridae > Uropetala > Uropetala carovei. The sequence goes on along the minus strand of JAXCHB010000118.1, from coordinate 4,839,134 downwards.
TCTAAAATTTTTTCAAATATAAAAATTTCCATTTATTTGAAGGCATATTTTCCTTCTACTTATTTATGTGAATCAATATTTTTAATACGAACCTAATTAAATCGAAAACCAGAAATGCGCTCACCAATGAACATCTTAAATATTGCTTACCCCTCCCCGTTTTCGAGTTACAAGCCAATCACTGGCAAAAGATATGCAGTGTAAACGCACCCATAATCGTTTAAATAAACAATAAATTTAGCAATTATTTATTTTGTCCATTTTCATATATTGTGCATGATAAATGCTTTCTTTACGGTTATTTTTGCGTTTAACTTATATTTACAATACCCTCGCAAGACATTTTACAGGATGAATGTAGCCGTGGCATAAAAAATGATTGTGCCCCCCTGGCAGAGAGCTATTGAGGAGGGAAATATTTTCATAGATCGTAATCAATCTCGCCGAAGTAGTTACATAAATGGACGGACTGATCGGTAAGTGAATGCGTTTGCTCTTTTTGTGATGCTATAAACCCTACGAAATGAAAATACGACAGCACAACATTTGTGCATACAATGAACGCTAAAATTATGTCACAGAGAGGAGATTTTTAATCTGATAGCTGTGCCAGAAAAACACATTTAATATAATCATACTCATTTCAGTAGAGCTTTTAAACGAAATTTATGATTTGGAGTTTTAATTTAATATTAGTCATGAACATTTAAATATTTATGTAAAATAACTCCTGCACACCAATTTCTGAATACAGCACAACCGTCATAACTAACGTTAAAACAAAATTTTCAATGTAGGGTTGAAGCGTTTTATCAAATATTTTAGCGCAACTCTATAATATTACCCACTTAAGAGCTAGAATATCGTTCGATTTCACGTCCTTGCTCTGAAAATGACCCTCAACTTTTCAACCAGACGGTGGCACTTTTAACTCGATAAAATAAAAACTAAACACTCAATTTCGACTCGGAGACTTTTCTGTCTTCCATTTCTCTTCCTATTAGTTTTCCTTCTCAATGTCCTCCTTTATATTTCTCGGACAAAAGAACCTCGTCTCACCCTCTCTCTCTCTCCATTCTCCAAACCTTCCTTCCACCCTCCAATGCACTCCGCCTTGTTCTCTCTCTTTCTTCGTTTATCTCTCTCTCTCTCTCTTTCTCCCTCTCTTTCTCCCTCTCTCTCTGCCTTCTACTAGAGTTCATTTCGCTTACTCAACCTCTTCTACGGATATACACCCTTGGGTCCGACCTTTCTTCCTCCCTCCCTCTCTCTCTCTCTCACACACCGAATTCTTTCTCGCTTCCTCCTCCTCGCCCTCTTCTTCCCCTCTCCTTCCCCTCTCCCTCCCCTCTTCCCAGCGTTGTTCCCATTCTTCCCATCCGCCACAGGCGCCACCTACTTCCCTCCATCCTTACCTACTTCTTTGGTTTTCACCCAATACCACCTCCATTCCCGCGCGACATTCACCACCCCACCCAACAACCCTTCGCTTTACAACACCTTTGTAGCTTTTGGTTCAACTTCCTCTCTCTCTCTCTCTATCTCTGACCTTCTCTTCCCCTCTCCCATCCGCTTCCGTCCCCTCGTATCTCATCCATCCTCTTTCTCTCTCCCTCTCCCCCTCTTTCCTGTCCCGTCCTCCAACTACCGTTGTTGCCGGATTTTGTCTTCTAATGTGTTTCCAATCGATCTCCCGCCCTTCCACCTCTTCGCCTCTTCTGCTCCTCTCACTTCCGAAGCCTCAGGGTCCTTAGTCTTCCTCCCACCCCTTCCTCTTCCCTTCCTTCTTCCTCCCTCCCTCTCTCCCCTCCCACCCACACGCCATCGCCGACCACGCCGCGGTCCCCAGTGTGTAGCTCCCTAAGGGTCTACAGGATATAAAAGCGGAAAGAGAGAGATAGGGAGAGGGAGGAATGAGGAAGAGAGAAATGGGGATGACGGAAGGGGGGGAAGAGAGAGAGAAGGGGACTGAACGAAAGAGGAAGGGGACCCGACAAACAAAAAAAAATGAAAAGGCGAGGGAAAGAGAAGATGCTTGTATGTTTATTTCGTATTTTTTCCAAATTAAATTGTTGGAGAGAGTGCTTTTACGAAAAATTTGGCAGAGAGGGGATATATATATATATATATAAAAGGAAGGGGGTCGCTTTATTTCGCGAGAGGGTGATTGGAATCTGTGATATTGTGTCACTCTCGCTGCCAGCAATAAAAGGTACGGGAGTCTCGCCCGCGTCACTAATCGCTGCCTCGAGGCAAGTAAAACGGCGGCGGCTGATTTTTGGCGTTAGCTCGCCGATATAAAACGCAATGATTAGCTATAAAATGCTTGCTTGACTTGTTGGGTGTTTTAATATATCAGACACATCAGAAATGAATGGTATCTTAGGGACTTAGTCTCGGGATGACACGAAAGAAAAAACAAACTTAAAAACGTATTGAAAATCTGCAATAAGAAAAAGTGTTTCAATATCTTGAGTATTTAAATTTAGAAGGCAATGCTAATAAGGATTATTTGATAATAATGAAAAATCAAATAATCGGTTTTATAACTGGCTAATTTTTGCCATGAAACTATAGTTTGACTATTATTCACGGGTAACATGTAATCATTTACGGACCACCATTTCATTACTCACATTCAGATTAAGGTCATGACAGAGTAATAGTAAAATTCATATAATATTAGGAAACTTGTAGGTTGATCGAATTTAAGTTTTGTTTGATTCCCAATCAAGACAAAATTTTCTTCTTTTTTCAGAAACTTTTAAGTGTCGTACACTTCGGGAATATCACATATTGAGTTGGCCTTTATATTCTGAAATACACGTGACGCAATAGGTTAATGAATCTTTTAAAGTGTGCAATAACGTTCCAATTTTTCCTTTCTTAGGAATCGGAGCGAAATCCTTATGAGTGTTGGGATATAATATTGAGTTGTCCTTATGGACAAAGACTTCAAGAATATTTTTTGTTAACTGGGAGATTGCTCGATGAAAATGTAAAAAGAAACACGTGTTCTTTGTCATTAAGAAAAAACTTCTTAATTGAATCAAAATTATTCCTCAATTTTAAAAGAATTTTATCAGAAAGGACTAATTCACAGAACTTAGATGAATACATTTCTAGATTGGTTATCTGACGTTTCAATTAACACAGGTCGCTTTACAATGGAATAATAATATTTTAGTGGTAAAAAAAAAAAGACTAACTGTATTGCAGAAGTGCATTTTTTTAATTCGAATGTTTTAAAACACCCATTTTAAATCTATTTTTGTTTTATTGTTACAGATAGTTGCAGCTGAAATGTGAATTCATTTTCAAGGAAGTATTCGTTTCCACCAACTTTGAACAAATATTTATAAAATTTAAAGAGGAGGCTTTAAAATCGAAATTTTCATTTTTTACTCTCTCTTTCTCTCTCTCTCTCTCTCTCTCTCTCTCTCTCTCTCTCTCTCTCTCTCTCTCTCTCTCTCTCTCTCTCTCTCTCTCTCTCTCTCAGTATTTTCATTATCCGAAGGTTTTAAAATCAGCATAATTTTCCAATTGCTGTTCATTTTACGACAGGAATAATCCGCCGGGGCGTGGATCTTCTTCTCCAATTATGTCTAAATATACCGCCACGTCTATGACGACATTCGAAAATAGATACACTGACCGGCTGACTTCTTCGGTGATCGCAATATACCAGGCGGAGAGCCATAAACCTGCCACAAGAAATCAAATATTTTCCACGCCATCGGTGTAAAGAGCGATATTGAGTAGAGAACCCTTCGGAACGACGGGAGATGGAAAACCTCGAGAGAAAGAATCGCTGAAGTGACCCGCATTGGATACTTTCATTTATTGAGATATTTTTTAAATTTTATTTCTGCGCCAGGAGATCAGATTATTGGCAAACTATCTCATAGATATCTAGCTTACATAGTATAATATAGACGAAAATTCATTGCAGAAATAAATGATGCATAGAGGCATATATTGAGCGTTCCTCATCTGTGAGTAAAACGATATTTCCTGGGCAATTCTCTGGTAAAATCTCTGAAAATTCAAAATTATCTGAGATAATCGTTAGTAAAATGGGGATAGATAAATAATACCTAAAAAATCATTGTATTAGTTAGAATTTTCGTCTTAAATTTCAAATTACTTAAGGCAATGGTCTGATAAATGCACAATAGAACGTCTATCAATCGTCCGCAGTCATTAACTCTTAAAATTTGAATCAGTCAGGGACTCGGTAATAACCATAAATATTAATATGATAATAGATTTGGAGAAGAGTCCAACAATTAAGTACTTTTTCTAATTCCGATAAATTCTAACGTAATACAAAAGCAACTATAGAGAATCTTTTTAATACAATGAGGATGAAATCGGCAAATGTGTTTTTCGATACACGTCATCAGGGGAAATTTCCTCCAGAGCACCGAGGCTCACATGATTAATAACGATATCCTTTATACCGCATCAATTTAAAAAAACTAAAACAATAATTCCTTTGATATGATCGCGCAGTTCAGATGTCTGGGGTTTTTTCACTCGCACAAAAAAAATTGAAGCTACGCATGAAAAAAATAATAAAGAAAGAATGTGATATACGCGGACATCTTCCATTTTAGGTTTTCATCGAGCGTATCATATACCTCCATCCCCCAACTTTACCGTCGAGGCCTCTCTTCTCTTCCGTCCCGCGAGGATTCTCCCGACCGTCCCACTCTTTCCCTTCCCCCCCCCCATCTACTTTCTCCACTTTCACTTTCCTTTTGGAATTTCTTTCTCTTCCCCCTCCCAACGGTGAGCCGGTCGAACCTCATTCCTTCTTCCAATCCTCGCTTCTCTCTCTCTCTCTCTCTTCCTCCTGCTGTTCTCACATTTTCCCCCTCTTTTGCTTCTATTTCGACATCGTCCTCCAATTGCCTGTCGATCATGTTCCTATAACCTGTCCGCTCGTCTCATGACTACCTCTCTCTTTCCTTGGCAACCGATCCCTTCCCATTAGCATTTTAACGCGTCATATGTTCCCGAACGAAGCGGAGGAAGCGCGCTTGTGTGTGTGTGTTGGGCTGCCAAAAAAAAAAAAAAAAATCGGGCGAAAAAGAGCGATGGTTTTTTATACGGAGGATAATTTTGAATCGGGTCTCCTGCGTCTATTTTTCTCTCGCTTTTTTCTACGTCCTCCGGAACGTTTATTACGTTTATTTTGTCTTATTTTTTTGTGGGGAATTCGTGCGGATCTGTTTTTTTTACGCTCATCTCTTTTGAGACTGTTGAAGGTCTGTGGAATTTGTCACAACTCTCGACGTGTTGTTTTTTGCGCAACGAACCTGTTTCCACTTGTACGGGTTGACATATATAAGGTTTTATAGGTTCTTCGGCGCAGAAGGGGTTTTTAGTTTTGAATCATTTGAACGCTCTTAAAGTTATTAATTTAAGGTACGCGAATTATTTTGATTTCCCTATAACTCGCGATTGAATAAACCCAATTCAGTTTTTCCTTACATATCCAAAAAAATTCAAAACTATACATACACTTATGTATAACAAATTGCCATTTCACCAGTGTAAAATGAAGGCCCTTAAGGATCACGAAAAATTACGTCGCTTTAATGCACCAATCGCCAAATTTAATTAAGTCTATATGCATTATTCCGTAAATGCTTATGCCGCCTTATTTTAAAATGTTTGCAAATAATTTTACTTTAGTGTCACCAAATATATTTTGTAGGCTGTTTTTGCATCTGATATAGTATTTAAGATTCAATGGCTTATATTTCTACGGCGTCCACTATAATTTCTAAATAAAGTGAATTTTTACCACCATATTGTTATTGTTACTATAGGCTCACATCATCAAGAGCGCATTAAACATAAGGGAATATTATAATTAAAGCTCAATTTTTAATCCTCAGATTATCACAAAATTGGTGATCATTAGGACATCAGGCAATAAAAAAATCACAGAGAGCTAACGACGGAATTTTTATGAGTTGAAAAGAATCCAAAAGTAAATCTTTATCAAAAATAGTATTGCATACAAAGTCAGAAGACCGGGCATTCCCAAACTCGGCCGGCGGTCAGTAAGCAAGAGGTAGACCTTTTCAGGTAGCGGAAGAGAACATCCAAACTCGGCCAGCAGTTACACTCCGAGGTACCCCTAAGGTTGGTGAAATGTGAAAGTGGTTCCCACTCTGGGGAAAACCAGAGTTATTCGTTTACTTACTATCCTTTTCAGATATTTTTGTGGTTTTGGGGGAGGAAGGTCTAGGCCCCATTCAAACACGTGTCCTTAGCCAATAGAAATATACTATTGGCTTAGTAGCCAATAGAAATATACGATCTCTTATTGGCTGGAATTTTCACACAAATTCCTGAAATGCACTTTAAACATGTACTTAAAAAATAAGTTTACAGATATTAAAATGGGAAAAGCTTGAACATAAATGAAAAAACAACGAATTCCCTATTATAATTTCCCTGTTATAATAAAGAAAATGATGTGCGTAAGACATTAGATTTTTCGTAGCATGTTCAGAGTAAAAATTTGCGTAAGTGCTAACTGAAAGTACGTGTGGTTCAAGATATCCTGGCCGAGTTCGGATGTTCCTTCCTGGGTGCCTTTCTGACCGCTGGCCGAGTTTGGATGTACCCTTTGGGATTAACCCAACCGCTGGCCGAGTTTGGATATGCCCCAAACACCAAATCCCATATTTATCCGCTGACCGATATCGGACTAATTGGCAATTTAAAATCAAATTTCCCACGGCCCCCGTCCTGATATACTTTTTTTTATCAGATTTTTGTTGGCCATTCAAATTAAAATGCTTTAATCTCCTCATCGTCTTCCCAACACTGGTTGAAAATACAGCCCCAAAGTCATTAGTTGGTAAAAACAGCAAACAAAAAAGCAGGAGCGTTTCCGGATGAAACGATAAAAATTTTAAAATAAAGTAATAAGTCCGAAGATAAACAGCACTTAAAGGCTTTCAAATCGATCAAAAAATTACAACATTTTACATAAATTATTTCAGTAAACATTTAAGTATTTTAAATTTTTTATCTTATTGAAAATTGCCATTAAATTTCCAAGATATTGAAACGATGAAACGTCTGAGTCGCGAAAGAATATTTGCCGGATTATCACTTTACACTTAAAACAATTTCGTCCCTCGGTACTAATTAAGATGATATAGACTAAACGATACTTCTGACTATGCGGAAACTTCACCGGGGGATGTAACGGTATCGCACGTTCTCCCGTCCGTCCTTTTTCCCTTCTATTTTCCGCCCAAATTCCTCCGCTCTTCCCTCTCCCCCCATCCCATCCTCTCTCTCCCTAATGGTCGAGGCATCATCATACGCACGATGCCCATAATATATAACCAACGGTGTTTCCACACCAGGTCCATTTCCATCTCGCTCCATCATCATCGCCGCCCTCTACCCTTCACGTCAAACGCACCCATCCTCTCCTCTTCCAGCCGGTCTCTCTTTCTCTCTCTCTCCCCTCCGACCTCTATCTCTCTCAGACTGGCCAAGCATTAAACGAATCGATTCCTTGTCCTCTCTAATCCCTGCGGCTAATCCAGAGAGGAGAAAGATAGAGATGTGCGCAAAGGGTAGAGGTTGGTTGCTTGTAGTGAGAAAGAGAGAGAGAGAGAGAGAGACTCGGGAAGAGATTGTGGAGTCGGAGAAAGAGACGCGGTTTGGTGAATTCCGTCTTTGAGAATTGCGAGATATCTTTAAGGAGGTGAGGAGTAAAGATGAAATCATGCTTATGGAGTATCTGGGAGGAGGAGCAAACTTAAAAAGGATACGGTTCATTTTTTATTTCGAAAAAGGAGTCAATCGCTTTAAATGCTCAAAAATGAATGAATAATTAGGATTTTATATTATATCACGACAAATAAATGTTTACTGAACGTAAAAAATACTTTAAAGCATGATTGAAAAATTTTACATCCATTATCTGAAAGGAAAAAGTGTGAGGAATATATAAAGACGAAGGAATTACAAGGAAAACCATTGTCATCACTCGACAACTAATGCGTAACGATCATTCGCCATAAATATTTCATTTTATCTGGCGTTATTACATCATCGAATCAGGATATTTACTTTTTATTGTCGGTCTTCCACATCATCAACTTACTCATGTCAGCGGATAACACATTAACAACTGCAGAGGATAAAATTGCTCCGATTTCGTTTTTTGAATCCAAGGTTACTTAGAGACTACTGTTGAATCACTTTGTTACGTGTTATTTACACTTATATAAAAGAAAAATAAAGAAAATATGTGAATCTTAATAAATTCTTCATCCTTGTTCTTCCTAATGACTCTTTCTAGTAGTCGCATTATACAATGACTATTTCTAAATCTCAAAAGATTTTGGAGAGTCATTTCGTTCTGAAATCTCTCATTGAACAGAGGAGGCCAACTTGCAGCATGCAAAATTTTGAAATATATTATTGTCGTCATAATTCGGCAGTATAATTATGCGCCACCATAATGTTAACAATGTTAATGTATTTCATTAATTATAAATATAGTTTTACGTTCTGGTAATGTTTCTTTTATTACCCGTGTTATTTATTGCATTGCAGGAAAAGGTTCGCCACTGCTGGACACGATGAAAAATGCTCGTCCTTTATTTGAAATTTCTAACTAAAGATATTTAATTACTCACCAGTATGCCAGTAAATCAGTTTCCCAAAGCTTTCTTTCAAAATAATAAAATTTTAGGATAAAATGTAACGCAAAATATGAAAAGTCCTGCGGAGAATGGCCTCCAGAAAGTTTAATTAGGTAAGTTAAAAATAGTTCTTTGAAGTGTGTGCAGCATTATTTTTTTAAATTTAAGATACTTTGTAAAAGAGAATTTTTGAGATTTGACACAATAATCAGAAAAACATTGCAAATATGCACATTTCCGTTAAAAATAGTTGATTGGGGATATAAAAATTTTTACAACAAAGGCAGATTACTTTTGATGGCATGTGCAAATATCTTACTAACGAATTATTTTTCATTTTTTAAATCGCATTTCAAAAATAAACTAGAGGTACTTCTCATTTTTAAAATTCGTCCTAACTAACAAAGAAAAACTAATCATGCAGTACGAATAAACACAGTTTTTTAGTTGTCATGAATTGAAATAAATTAGGAGTTAAGGAAATTAATTGTTACGCAGCATATTTGTAATCTTGATATTTGAATTGGCTTAAAAAATATATTTGGCATATAATACACTATATAAATGACATTTATTCAGAGTATTTATATAAGAATCTTTATAAAAAATTGAAGAGCATTTTATTAAAGATACACTGTTATACCTAACATTAAATTAATAACAATAAACAATGTCAAAATATACTATATCACAGTTAAAAATTAACTAGAACGTGTTCACAATTTCCTAATACTGCTGCTCTCAGTTTTCTATTAATAGTGTCGTTTTTCGTAATAACAACTTCTTCGACACATTTCGCATGCACTCAATTTTATACTGTCGAACGAACTTAAACACGTACCCTATCTTGAGAAATGCGAAACGTCGACGCAAAAATTCGAGTGAAACATGCTTTCTGATGATTAGCTTTCCTTTCACGTAATCCTCTTCCGCGCCTTATCGCTTGTAAACTCTTCGTGCCTTCCACGGCGCAGTACAAAGTGATTTCGACTCGCTCACGCCCCTTTGACAGTCACAGCCTAGAACCATTTTACCCCGTGACCTCCTATCCAGAGCAGTCGTCGCTCCTTCCCGATTCCCATTTTCACGGCCAACGCTATATATTTTCCGATAATTCAGAGAATGAATTCGTGTCGGTGTGTTTTCTTCCTCCCTCCCCAATATGACGTAAACCGGTTCTTATCTTAATCGCCGAGACGGCGGAATTATGATTAATGGAAGGGTTGGCAAATTCAGCCACCAGGTGGTCTGAATCCAGGATTTTTAAAAAATTGGATGCTTTAACTGACCCGTTAAAAATATTCGGCAATTTTATACAGTAAAAAACAAGATAGTTATAAATATTAAAGAGGTGTTTAACGAATCTCGAATGGTATCGTCAGAAGGACGAATAATTTAAACTGCTAAGATTTGACGCATAAATTGAGTTTCATTTTAAAGCAATATAAACAGTATGGTAAAAGATACCAAGTCATTTAAAAGTAAAATTTCTCAATGCTAACGCTAATAATTTTTAAAAAAGATCAATTTATCGGAATTTTTATTAATAAGCAAATATAAAGAAAAATGTTATATTTTTCTGAGAATTTTATGACGCCTGAAAATTTGAGTATTTAATTCTGAATGTTGGAATTCTGTAAGTTCGCGATATTATTCATTTTAGGCCGTCCTTTCCGTCTTACAATTTAAATCTCGAATCGTTATTTATATTAGAGAAATTTTATTTTCATTCATTTTCATTTCTCTCTCTTGAACGCTAAAATGATCATACCCTGCGTCATTCATTACGATACTTTCCTAATGATTCTCCCCAAAATGTTAAATACACTTTTTGTTTTAATTTCTTCCTTAAGTAGAATTATTAGATATGACAATCTACGTAACTTAGGTTAGTAATGGCCACAGGTAAGTTTAGTAATACAGAAAAAATGGTTTTTCTTATGTTTAAATAATATAAAAGTGTTATCATAGAACCATGGCCTTCAGTAAATTCATATTGGCCGTTGGAAATATATATTTCCCAAGTTTACTTTTTTAGAAATGAGCTCATAAAGTGTTGTTATAAATCACTCAAGCTATAGGTTTGTGTATTACAAAAGGCTCAAGCCAAAATCTCATACAAATAAAGACATCAATCATTCAATTAATATGCATTAACTTTCGAGTTGCTTGTCAAATGAAGCTGATTTCACAGTAGTCATTATTTCCTCCTTCCGACTCATACAACATTAATACCCTACATTTTTAATGAGTTGGTTAAGTGAATTTCCTGTTAAAACAAGCCGATAATATAGCTGATCGGATTTTCCTAATTAGAGAATAATAATTCGTTGGGCAACAGAATGGAATTCATATGTATATGTACTGCTTTCTCTTAGAAAGAAAGAACTCTGCATTGATAAACATTATAAATTATATGGCACTTGAAATAATTTTTGATACCCGATGCCGCACAATTACACACACATTATATATTGCCCAAATCAAGAGGACGTAGCAAACCTCTGTACATACACATAAACAACAATCCACGTTTCTCGACGTAAGTCCTTGTCTCAGGAATGGACTCATCAACAGCTCATTGCATATCAAAGTCACTAATTCCCAACAATACCTCCACTACACCATCTGCCACCCACACTATACTAACTCACTCCCTTGCCCATCGAGGGTATTGAACATGTTCGGACAGTACCTCACTCTCCGAATAATGCGGCAAAATTCCGGAGGTTTTCTTCGACCTACCCTTCCGAATTAATTCGTAACGAAATACACCGCGCCATTATCCCCCTCCTTTCGGTCAACGAACCTGAACCCCTCCATTCCGACATAAACCTCCCTGACTCTCACAACAACTTTCCATTCTGGGCCACACACAGCCTTAAATAACGTCCTCGCCGCCATCCATTCGATTCTCTTAAAATCAACAAACACTCTTCCCTAATCCTCCAATGGTATCGACCCAGGAATCTTGCTGTGGCGCGAAGAACTTCTCTACAGGTTCACCACCACTCGCCGCAGGGTCCTTCCCATGCGAAAAACCACGATGCCTCATTTGTTCAATATTAGAAACTTCACCCTCGCTCACAAGTTCTGTGACGCAAATCAATTACCCCATTACATTCCGATGAACCTTCACTTCCAAAAATGTCATTTACCTTTTGACCTGCACGAAATTCCCTGCGTATTACGTGTGCCTCACCAGCAAACCCCTCAACATCCGCATGAACGGTCATCGAAACAGCGTCGCTCATAAGCGTCCCCTTCCGGTGGTCGACCATTATCCAACCTTTAACGGATGTTTCAGTGTAAGGACCATCCGAGCTCTTCCGAAAGATTCTACTACGCCACAGCTCCGTCGAAGGAAACTCGCACACATCGGAATCCTCCGATTTCTTTTCTTCCTTGAGGGAAGTTTTAGTTTCACTCTTGCCGAAGAAGGGCGAATTCCCGAGAATTCCAAAAACAAGCCATCCTCTGTCACCGTAGAGGTCCACATCACCAAGTAAGTGTCTACAGGCTCTCTCCTATTGGCTCACGTTAAAAGCGTACTCCTTAAGCATTACATCGACTCTTCTTTATATAACGTTAACGAATGCGTTATGTAAGTAATATTAATTTATATAGATGCATTTAAACTGTTAATTAAATTTATGAATATCCACCTTTGGGAGAATGAAGATGTTTAAGTAAATTTTTATGCTTCTGGAATCACCGTTGATATCCCAGGTGTTATATAATCTATAATTTTTGTCATTAAAATGCCGAGCGATGTAACCTGAAGGTCGTGGGTAGAACGTATGTGCAACGATTTGTACGGATGAGCTTTAAAATGGGGCGCTTATTTTCAGGTTATCCTTCCACTGAGGAATTTGACCTCGAAGGGTTCACTAGTTGCCTTTATGCATAAATAAGAGACAGAAATGGGTCCATTAAAGTGATGAAATGCTGCGGCATCCATAAGAGAGGGAATGAGGGATTGGAGTATTCGAAAATACGAAAGGGATAGAAATACGGCTGCGAAAACAGTGTGGAAGCGCAGAAGGATGGATTTAAACAAAGGAAAATCATATGCACGTATTTATTATTTTAATCTCGCTTAAGCGCAATCGCAATATGTTCTATTTTATATCTCCTACGCGTATTTTTGCATCGTCACCTCTCAAAAATCTTGAAGAAATAGATAAAGGCATAACATATCATGATTTTCTATGCCTTGTTAGAAAAAATATAGTATATATATATATATATATATATGTGTGTGTGTGTGTGTGTGTGTGTGCTTAAAGAAAAGGAAAGGTAATAATAAAAGTGGCAAAAAAGGTGTTGGAGGAAACCCAGTGGACACTTACCTAAATTGAGTGCCGCTGGGAGTGCTGAAGAGACAGGAAGAACACAAAAACAACACATATATGAAGCTTTCGGGCGGACACCCTTCTTCAGCGACGGAGAGAAATGTACTGTTTGAAGTGACACGCTGGGGAGGATATGGGGGAGGGCTTACGGAAAGAATTTTCCTAGACCCATGGGAGAGGGGGTTAATGAGAGGAGTTCGGGGATAGGAGGAGGCGGGGAGGGGGGATGGCCAATAAAGTAATCAGAGGTTGAGACCGGGGGAGGAGAAAGAGTCTAGAAGTAAGATGTGGTATATAATTCCCATTGTCGAAGTAGGGGGGCGGGGGTGTCGTCCGGTAGTGCGCGGATAATCCTTATTAAAGCAATTATTAAAAGTTACTTTGTGTGAATTAGCGGGAGAGGCCACCGGAAGGGGACGTTTGGTATTTACGCTGTTCCGGTGGCCGTTAATTCTGATGTTGAGGGGGTTACTGGTGAGGCCAACATAAAAAGCAGGGCAGAGGGTGCAGGTGAGGAGGTAAATGGCATTCCTAGTGGCGCAGTTACTTCTGGAGATGATGGGGTAGGTGATGTTGGGGAAGGGGCTGGAGAAAGAAAATGAGGGTGGGTAGATGGGGCATGTGATGCAGCGGGGTTTGCCGCAGGGTTGAGATCCTGCAGCGGATAGAGGGTTGGGAATGGGTAGTTCTTTCTTCCACAGGATTTTTCCCAAATTGGGAGGCCGGCGGAAGGAAAGAATGGGAGAATTGGTGAGAGATGGAAGTAAGAATTGGGTGGGTGCCTTCAGCACTATTTGTGCGTGCGTGTGTATAAAAGGCATTTGAATATTTATAATTTAACTTCTCTGACCTCAGAATCCATGACAGAGGATTAGAACTTAAAGAATCATGTGTTTGACTTGGCTAAAATTAAATTATGAATGTTGTATGAATCAGCGAAAAGTATGTAAGCGTGGTATTTAAATTACCGAAATATAACTTTAAAATAATAAATAATCTAAATTTTCCACGAAATTTACATTATTCATTATTACTATTATTATTATTAAATGATTTTACGACGTTTCGTATATTTCAAACGTTTTGACGAATACAGAGTTTATGTAGAGACAATAGAAAATGTGGGAAATGAACTTTGCATTAATCAGCAAAAGAATGGAAATTCGCGAAAAGTATTTTGCAATTCCCTCCATTTTTTACTCTGTCTCAAAAGGACCCAAAAATAGAAACCTCATACTGTTTTATCCTAAAAATAGAAGCCATCGGCAAACAATACTTTTCTCGGACTGCTACCCCTCACATGACCCTCGCCATCTCCTTTAAAGGGGAGAGAACAAAGGTTACCCAAATGAAAACGCAGAGGGAGTAATTTCTATGCGGATTGGAGTCGGGATCATTTTCAGTAAAACAGCGTCTCGTAAACAAAATGAACTGCGTCGAGACAGAAATAAATGAAACAGCGGAAAGGTCTCTACGAAATTAAAGGTGGATTGCGTTATTTATAAGAAAATTGTAGACACGGATATGCAATTTTTCTCACGCTGCAGAAGTTACTTTTATTCTTTAAATTGTATTCAGTTTATTCGAAAATAGAGAAAATTATTTCTGCTTTAATCTGATAGTTTTAAAGCATATTTTAATAAAGAACATTTTACATTTCTGTGATTTTATTGGACATTATCTATAAATGTAATGATGTAATAAACGGGCATGAATTAAACATCGTTTCTGGAATTCAATTCGGTTTTACTGAATTTAATTTGACTAAGTACGCATTTTTCATTATTACTCAAATGCTGCATCAAAACTCTACGTAGAGACTTAAATATTTGATTAATTCCATATTATTCTTTCAGTAGTCCGTTTAGTCTGAATTTGTTTTAATCAAGTCCAAACTACTTATGCGATACTTCTCTCTCTGGAAAATTCAAATATATTCTTATTCATATGTGCACTTCTTTAAAAAATTTCGAGTACATTTTAAATGGGGTTGCAATGCACTCTTTATCATTTGCAAAAAATACCATGTAGTATCTTGCGGCCAATTTTGAGAATTGCTTGCTCTATTTAGATGGAATTGTTTTTTAAAGAGAATATTCTTGGTAAAAAACATTTCGTTTGTTTGAACGTTATGCTCATTGAAAAAGAATTTTATTTTACATTTCCCTTAAAGGAATTTACCGATTATATTAAATTGAATATTTAAAATTCTATTTTTTGAGCACTTATACGCAGTTAGGATAAATATATTCAACGAGATTGTGTGTTCAGAACACAGAATGCATTTATTTATGACATTATTTTGATATAAATTTTGAAGATTACAATCTTTCTAATTACTTGATATAAATTTAAATCCCAAAATTTATCATAATATTTTGAAAAATTACGATAAAGGTAATCTGTTCTTAATTAACAATGAAGATTATTATAGTAAACGCAATTTTAACTTCAGTGCGCACAAAATGCGCAGGGAGAAAGAAAAGAATATGATATTTATATAGGTAACGTTTTCATAATACTAATAAAAGAAATCCCAATTGGATGTCTGGCTTCTACTTAACAGTATGTGGAAAACTCTGGCAGGAAGGAAACGCACATAAAACGAAATTTTTTTGCGAAGCCGTTGAACCATCACTCCTAAATCATCCCCTTCAAAATTTGAACTGTTGCAAACAACTGACTACCCGTGCCCATTCATTTTACTCAAAAATATTTCTATCGGAAACGAGACGCATAGCGCGGCCAACGACCTTAGATTTAGCCGGTATCGTCGACCCGAGGCTTTAGGCGAAATACGATTTTCTCTATTTTTTGTTTCTCGGGCGAACATCTGCATAGCAACCGGTAGATAGGAGAATGAGTAAGATTGGATGTGGGATATTAGATCTCTACCATTGGTGCCTCGCCGCTGTTTGGAGGTAATTCAGTGGGCCCGCGTGTGATAGGATGTGCGGCGAGAACCGTGGCGTCGGGTGAGTGTGATCGGGGTGGGGGAGGCGAGAGAAGGTGGGATAAGGGAGGAGGAAGCGACAACTGCGTGTGCGAACTATCGTGTCTTCGCAAAGCTGCTATGGTGGAGCGGAACGGAGGTTGAGCGATCAAGTAAAAGGATTTAATGGGGTAATTGCGGGAAGGAACGTCTGTACCGTGGAAAGCAATCTCAGCGTTCGCTTTGCAATGTGACCATTAACGATGATCAATTCAGTTAAAATAAAGAAAAATTGCGCGTTCCGAAGAACCTCGAGCTGTGAATCCATTCACTTCATTAACACAGTTTTAATGAATGTTCATCTGCCTCAGAGTTTTTAATTCTCTGATTGATGGCTCGGTCCAATTAAAAATGTTATTTTCCTCCGCGTTTATCATGATTTTTTTTCGCATTTTTTTTGTAAGAATATATCAATGCAGTTATTCTCCAGTAAAAGGACGAAAGTGTTCATTATATCGGAAACTGTAAAAAAATAATTCATTCGATAATACATACAGTCGTTTAATTTTGCAGTGCTTATACTATCTGGCAAATACGTTCGGTTTAATGATATCCTAATGCTCCCTAAGAGAGATCTGAGGAACTGTGGATTTTGTACGAGGCGTGGCGTCTCAATATATTATATACGTACGTAACAAATTTTATTTTTAATTTAATCTTTTGTGAATGCGACAGAGAATGCAATATAAAAAGTAAAACTGCTATATGTCTCCAGCGAATTGTTTTAAAGTATAATAAAGAATATAGAGAGATTTAGGTTACGGCGTTATAAGTCTGGGAGCTCCGGGTTTTCGAATCCCATGTTTTCAAAAAGTGTTACACTAATGTTACACTATTGTTACAGCCTTTTAAAAGGGAAAATATGATATGTTGAAATAAAAAATTTACAGTATCATTGAGATAGAATGAAAACGTAAACAATTGCCGATAAAATTCAATGCCTGTAGGGTTGTGTTTTCACGAAAATAATCAGCTAATGAGCAAATTTTAATATACATATATTGAAAAGTTGACTAATTGCAATTTTTTATTTGAAATTAATATTTAGAGATATGTACTTTACGGGAAATATTTTTCACTCTATGAAAATTCATACAAATGATTCACTTAGATCTTCGAATTATCAGAACTCCTTTTTAAATATATTAAAGAACTATGTTGTCAAAAGCACGATACTTTTCACATAACGCTTCATGCATTCATTCATTCATCGTGGATCGATAACTTAGTTTCGATTAATTAGGCATTTGGAGCGTTGAGGGTTGTAATCTAGTGAGATAAGCCAAATTGATATGAATCCTGATTATTATTTATTTTATACGATCAAAATTAAAATTTCCAAGCAGAAAGGACGATTTCGTTAACAGTGGCAAATGTATTGCAAATAGACTTTAATGTTAGGAATTAATTAATTAATGCCTATTGTTCTGGGAATAATAGAGCGCGTTTGAAATGCATCCCAACGATTTAATTTCTATTCTTTCACATACGAATGGTGACGTGATATCGCGGGTATTATCGTTCGTAATATTTTATTTTCCTCATTTAAAAACGTCAACTAAAAAGATCCCAAAGCGGGAATCAGCAGATCCGCGTTGTTAAGCAACACTGGTGAACTTTTGACATTTCGGTTCCAGCAATTACGCGACGATTTAACAGATAACAGAAATCCATTACGCAGTCAGCTTATATTTTTTAAACGCGTTGCTCCCGCCACGCGAGGCATTCCGCAAGACAAAATTTCCCTCATTGTCTCTTTGGCAACCGCTTTCCTTAAACTAGTTCCTATAGCAATGAATATATACTCGACGTTTTTGATCTCATAATCTCTCCATTCACCGCCGGAGCTTCGTGTTTCTCCAACCTCTCCAGACCGAATTGATCCAGTTCTCCCTCGCGTTAGTGGCTTAACGCATCTTCCCGGTTTTCGCTAGAGAAGGATAGATGAATGCGAATTCAGTCCGCTTGAAATATTTTCAAATAGAATTTTATTTGCTGAAACGGACATTTTCACTCAATGAAACAAGCGGTTGAACTCTGAAATTTAAAAAAATATGTACTTGACAATTGTTTCTAGCATTTTGGACTCGCAAATAGTACGCTACTTAAATTAGAGTCATGGGGCAAAGAGGGGAAAAACAAATTTAACAAGCATGTCTATGAATTATGTTTGATACGCCATATAAACGCTCAAAATGAAAGAGAAATGTTCTTCATTGCTTTCGAGAGAACCTTACGTCATTCGGAGATTAAGGCCATTTAGATGTAAAAATGAGCGGCGATGTGAAATAAAACAGACCGTCACAATAATGAACTTATCTTTCTCGAAAATAATATTAATGAGCAATTTGTGGAGAGACTATTGTCATACTTACAATATGCGCAAAAGTATGTTCCACCACTGCAGTTCACGGGAAATGAGAAGTTTTTTGTTGCGTCACAAATCACAATAATGTTCATAACATAAGCGGATGATATATTATCGGTACGGTAAAGAGATTCTGTGCTCGAGAAACATTATCGTACTTTGCCGTTATGAGAGGTTTGCGTATTTTTAACAGAGTTATTCCCATGGTATTGCAGTTAGTATTTTATACATTTATAACTTTCAAACATTATTTAAAATAGGATATTTTAATCAATTAACGAAGGGAGAAACATTATTGTTAATGTAAGATGATGATTGTATATTGCGGTAATTTTAATCCTTTTACATAAAGAAATATTGGCAGTTTTGACCGAAAGGTTAAAAATTCTTAACAAACGCTTATTCGCCCGTACACTTAGATGAAAATCCAGCAGGATTGTACTTACAATAGACATCCAACAACATAAACTTGTCCTTAAACCGGTGGAGCTGGCGCATTTTCTGTGAGACTCACTACATTTAGTTTCTTTGATGAAAACAACATTTGCATCGCTACCACACTCAGTAACTTCTTCCCACTCTTCCAATTCTGTTTATTCTTGCATAGGGGTCGGCAATATTTTCCCTAAGAGGAGCCACTTTTTCAAATTATGTATAACACGCAACACAAGAAGAGCCGCACGGATCCATTGGAGGCCGTCCTTCCCCCCCCCCCCTCCCAATTAACCTTGCGGTAGTTTTACTTTTTGCTACAAACAAACGTTTATTCTACGTGATGCGTCCATACCTGTTTTAGTTGTATGCAATTAATATTAAAATAATTTACGAATACAATTTAATTTTGGGAGGCTTTGTCGGGAGCCGCACGCATGTCCTTAAAGAGCCGCAGGTTGCCGACCTCTGGTCAAGCAGCTTAAGCTTAATCGCGCAATTAATTTAAATTATAAAATCATCTGGGTCACACAAACAGTTCCACGGTGATGTTCATATATGGGGCACCAGCTCAGGGTAAAAATATAAATCCATCAGCGAAGAAATTTACCCTATTATATAGAGAGGACTTATCTGCAAAGAGCAGCGTATATACCACACTATCGAGGTCTGAAAATCGTACGACACTATAGTCTAAACCCGTTTCCCTTTATGTTACCCCGAAGAATCCGCTTCAAAAGCGGAACTAAGATAGGACACGAGAAGATAAGTCCCATGCGCTCGAAGGTCAGACACGGCGCGTGTACATCTTTCCGGCGCCCATAAAACCACAAGGGATCGAGTCGATATAGTAGCCGTGGTGTACGGGGCGTGTATCGGAGCAGGGAGAGCGTGTTTTCGGTCTGACGGAAATGAAATTGCGGAGGGAGGGAGTATGGTGGGGGGTGGAAGGAAGTGAGGAATTAGGACGGGGAGATCAGCCTCCGCGTTATATTATAATAGAGAGAGGTCGCCTCCCAAAACTCCCTCGTTCGCCGCACAATGCGTACGTATCGCTGTATGGTTGGCGAAAGAGATGTATACATATATACCTTGGACACGAGACCCGCGAAAATGCATTATTCATCCCGTGAAAGGGAAGGGATAAATAACCTCAAAAACAGGCTGACGCCTTAACACGCTATCTCCCATTTTATACGCTCTCTTTCTTTCTCACTTGCTCAACCTTTAACGGAGACCGGCACGTTGCGAAATACTACTGTGCTGCTGCAGTAAACCTCTTCAACTCCGAAAGTAGTTGCGTTTCGCCGCGTTGGAGATAACAGAACAAAGGAAAGAGACAGAGAGAGGACTGGAGAAGTGAAGCGGTTCGCTAGATTTGCGCCTCTTTCGTTCCCCATTCATCTCTCCTCTCTCGACGGAACAGGATAATCTCTTCGCGTTTTGACAGGATGTTTCAAACATACACGTTAATCTCCCGAGAGGGCAGATTGTATGTCGAATTTCGGAAGCATCGTGTTGTCAATCGCGCTAATATCGCCGAGCAAGGCAGGCGATGTTGCTTGTTCGTACCGATTTCGCATCTGAAAAAAATATTTGATTTGTTCGTCGATGACGCCCGTTAAAACAAAAAAAAAAGACGCGACGCCGAAATCATTCGAAATTTGAGCTATAAAAGTGCTTATATTCTGGAGGGAAATTAAAATAATGGAACTCGCGTAAACAAGTAGGTGGAAAAATAAATATTTTAAGAAAGTTTTGAAAGCTTTGGTTTGAGATGAGTTGAAATTAAAAGAACAAAATTTTCATATTTTGCCTTAAAAGGATAATAAAACAGTTAAAAGTCCATCGAAGGCTTAATTTGAGCGGAATGGTAAATAATTTTTACATTTATAATGCAGAGTACTGGAAAGAGAATTATGGGGACAAGCATCAATGAATTTCATCTCCATTTTTTAATGAACTATCTTCATGATTCTCCGAGTCTTAAAAAATTAACGACATTAGAATCACAAAATGTTTTATTTTAAAGACAAATTTCCTTTCTTAAGATTAATTTTGGAAATAATATAAATAAATGGAGCAACAGCAATTACCACGGACAATTTTATTATTAGTATTCCTATTTTAATAATGACACTATAATAAAAAAGAAAATTTTGAATGGTTAAATATAAGAAGAATTCTTTTGAAAAAATATACCTGCGGCAAAAAGCATAATCTAAAATATGCAGCGTAAGCATTTAAAAAACACCAACTCTATTCTAAACCGAAGTGCTAATGAAACACATTTGAGGAGGGCTAGATAACAGGAGTCTGTTTCGGCATTTGACAACACACAATACGACTACGTTAAAGGGATGGGTAACGGATGCAAGAAAGTCCTTTTGCGAAAGGCTGTGTAGCGTAAATGGAGATCCATTAAAGCCTTGTGTCACGCGGATATCAACTCTCTTGTTTTAAAATCGCAGTTGTCGTGCGCCCATGTAACTTAGTCCACTAAAACCAGCGCCGAGATTATCCATTTGTGTCGCAGATGCGGGTTTTGTGTTTTATTGAAACAGTCGAGAATGCTCGCAGAGTGACGTGCGCGGAGGCAAGAGGGTGACATCTCTTTGCTTTCGAAACTCATACTGACTTATTAGTCGTAAATTTGAACGCATGCTACGATTTCAACTCCATTCGATACCGTCTATGGCGCCGCAATTACCTTACAAGCAAGGACTGGAGGTACAAAATATGTCAAATTAAAAAAAAATATATGATATCGTCGTTCTTCCACTTGAAATTTTGACAAATTGCACGTATAGAAAGCATGAAATTGATCTTGCGAAATCTAATCCCCTTTTTAATATAAAACCGTAAGCCTCTTATAGAGTTAATATCTGGAATACTAAATCAACATTTCGAGAAAATATTCATCCAGGATTGACATAATATGTCAATCATGGATGAATATTATATTATTATAATGAAGTTGAAAAAGATGTATAAGTAATACCATTTTAAGGGTATTAGAAGGTCAGTATGTCGATTTATAATAGTAACATCTCATTTAATTCGACGATTTAGCAACTTAGATTTTGTTTGACCGTAAAAAAACAATTGAAAGACGGGATGTGAACTAGGAACATAGAGAATGCAGAAATTTGTATGTGGTTAAAATCCGGGATGAGAAATGTGTACGAAGAAAAACGAAGGGAGTTCCTACTCAGGCGTTCGTAGCAAAAAGGCGAACAGAAAGTTAAAATATTAGGTCTTTTATAAAAATGGGACAGCTCATTCGATAGGAGCAGTGAGCGTGTAAATGCCCTACCGTTGCTGGCCTTGGCTCGTGAATCATGCAAGTTCGAAGGCACACACACTTCAAAGTTATTTGAAGGCAAAAAGAAAAATGTCGTCTGAGTCATATCACTGCCAAATTACTGCAAAGAAACTTTTAAATTTCAGCCCGTTAAAGCTGAGATAGAACTGCATTGAATGAATTATTTAGAAGAAAATTCACGAATAACTAATTTATACCAAATTTCTTTAATGCTTTACTCCTATTTTTTGCGTATTATTACGCGTTCAACGTCAAGTGATCATTGATAATTGATATAAAAAAAATCGGAAAACAATTCCTACTTCGCTTGGTTTTTCTTGATTTTATGGCGTATGGCAACTTCCACTCTTGAGATAGTCCAAGGACCCGTTCAACGTTTCCACGTACAAAGCGTAAACATAGCAAGTAGGATATGTGCAGTAGGAAACCAGTAGGTACTCACCAAACGACCTCAGCCCTAACGCGGAGGGACAAAAGGATCCACAACTTCGTTCCAACAATTCCACGAATCTCGCACTCCAATTTCCAAAATCGGCCGATGCTTGCTTTTAGAGATGATGAGTAAATACATTAAGGTAATGGCAAACAATGCGCTCGCTACATCACAATAAATATTATGTGAGTACAGTAACAAATTGGCATTACTTATCATTGACAATATTTACCTTACTAATAGAGGAAGACTTGATGTTTTCCTGAAATTTTGAAGAAAAAAGAACGCTTTAATTCGGTGAAGAACAAGTGGTAGTAAGTCATAAGAATAATATGTCCATTCTGCATAAGGAAAACATGGATGGTACAGTGCTATTACGTCATACAACATCAAACCACTGCTACATTATCAAAACTGCTAAATTTTTAGTCGAATCCTTCAATAAAGGCGTAAAAAAAGGTAGCTTATCCTTAGAAACAAGGAGTTCACGAAAACTTTAAGAAAAACTTCCCCATAAAATCGTTTTTTTTCGGTAGCCGTCGAGAGCCATCGAATCGCTGTATTTTTTAGCTTAAATCTCTTTCAAAAGGGAACAAAAGGAACCAACTTCGTAAACGATTTTTTTCGATCTCGAAAAAGATTTCCCTCCGTAAGTCGAGTCGGCGTTCAAGTGGTAATTAACATGAAAGGTACGAAGGTAAGGTTTGTAGGAGGAAGTTGATGGATCGGTACGGTAAAAGGGATGGGGAAGCGGGATTACTCTTCCTTCGCGTATGTGGTGGATAAATTTCGCACGGCACTGTGTGTGTGTGTGTGTGGGAGATGAGCTCACATCAAGGAGTTAATTGGGGGAAGGAGTAGTAAGAACACAAGAGAGAGAGAGAGAAAGAGAGACGTACAGAGAGAAAGAGGGACACGGAAGCAGAGAGAGAGAAGGATGATAAGCCTTAAACATGGATCCGACTGAACGGGTCAGCGCTCTCCGCGTCTCTGCCTCGGAACCAGGGCCTCGTTCAGTTTACGCCACGGCGCGGTCTTTCACGGCGAACTGCACTCCCTTTATCCTCAACCCCCCTTCCCTTCCTTCTCCTTTTCCGTCGACCTCCCTCACTACTCCCATAGTTTGCTGCTTCGACCTCGCCCAATACCCTTTACCTTTGGGACGCCATTTGGGATTGCAAACCGTTGCAGCGGTAGACACGTAGAGTAAAATGACCGATGCGAGGCAGCGAACGAGGTGGAACCTCGCAAATTATTCCATTTGACACAAGCTTTTACGAAGATGAGTAGTAATGAGCACCGTACTGCCACTTTAAAAAATGCTCTTTTTCTCCAGCTCCACTAAAGTTGATTTTTAAAAGAAACGATTACGATCTCATTACTGCGAGAAAAACGTCCATATTTACTGTCCGTATTGGGTGTGCAGATGATACAATTTTACATGAGCTGCGTTGAATTCCAGTGCAGCATGTAACATACGAGTTGGTTAAAAATGACGTAGCTATATTGCCAACTGGAAATCAATAAGTAGGAATCACAGATAAAGCAGCGAACTGGAATCATGAACGCGAATACATATATCGGCCAAACGGAGAAGAAGAGATTCTTTTTTTTTGTGCTATAAAATAAAAACTGATTCCAGTGAAAAAAATCATTGTAGCGAGATAACTTGTTGAATTTTTATTTTATTTTATTTTACTTGTAAAAAGGTCCCCTTTCTTGTTTCCCGGAGCACTGGCAAATTTTGCACGGTAAGTCCCATCAAATTAATGAATGTGTTTACATTTAAAAGAACCAAAGCTTTTATCGATCGGGCGTAAGTTACTATCCATACCCCCAAAACTGCTGCGACCAAAACATCGCTAACAATCTAGAAAACATTCCAATATACGCCAGCATCTCGCAATCCTCCTAACTCATTTGAATTCTTGATAAATCCTCCCAATTCAATTAAGTCACGCAGCAAAAAGGTAGTCGGGGTGAAAAATAAATCTTGCCCGACGTAATTCTCATTAAACATCTCTCTCCTCAATTTAATCCTTATCTCCTTTATATTAGGCACTCCATACGATCTTTTCTCTCTCTCTCTCCTCACGGGACGAAGTAAAAAAAACAAGAGATCCGGATAAAAAGAGATTTCTTTAAAAAAGGAAAAAAGTAAAAACCTCTCGACACGAGTTGGTTTGTTGGTTGGGTTGGTTTTGATTCAGAAACGCTGCTCATATGCAAGCCGAGATATAATTAAATGTGCGGATTTCGGATGAGGCGAGATTCGCAATGGAAAGGAAAGAAAAATGCGGCGAGGAAGAGTTATATTTAGGTGTATATAAGCCCCGGTATTATTCTCCAAGTGATGAATACGTGGAAGCTTCGAGAAACCGAATCATTTTTTTTATTTACGTAGCATGGGTATCTCGCGTAGCAGGGCGAGGAGGGCGTTTTTGGAAAGCAGAAGTGGGTGTTTTTTTCGGGCTTTATGAGAAGGGGACAGGGAGGGTAAAAATGGAATGAGAGAGTGGAAAGAGAGATACAGTGATTAAGAGGCGAGTATTCCGGGGGTAAAAGGCGTGTGTGTGTGTGCGCGCGCTCATGCGAGAGGGAGAGAGAGGGATTTCTCGGCCGGAGACCCGTGGCCCCGAAAACCAAACTGCTCCTACGTACGACCGCGTGGATGGAGCCGTAAATTTTTCCCCCGTCGAAAGCCGTTGTGGCATTCTTTTCTCCTGCGGAACAGGATCAAACAGCCGGAAAGGTAATAATGGCTTCTGTATGACCGATATTTTTTCGAAGGCATTCGCCAAAAAAAACGACATAATTACACGATTCATCTTCTTGTTAAACTGCCGTGGGATTTTTTAAAAATATTGCCACCGTGGGTTAATCCGAATTTAAATCATGGGTGAAGTGGTTTTTGAAAGAAATGTTTTAGTTAAAAAAACGCGTGCTTTAACGTTTCGATAAGCTTTGAGAAAGTTCGTTACTGCGTAAATGTATAATGTTAACTCGCGAGTTATATGAAAAAACATAACTTGGTTTCCACCGTAAATTGGAAAAGAAAAAATTAACAAAGATTTACACAGAAAATGAATTTTTTTAACATCAGAATCTCGGAAATATTCGGCGAAAATATATAAAAAATTAAGGATGGTTTTGTTCTTTTATCCGGCCCTGTTTGTTCAATGACGGAAAGCGCCTCAACTTTTTGCCACTCTTCTATAGTCCTATCATAGTTATTAAACACTTGCAAGAGGAGAAGCGATTGGATGTGTAGAATCGACAAAAAGGCCCTGAACGATGGCCAAATGCTGCACTGCTCTCTAGGCTAATAGATATTCTCTAATGACACTCCTACAGATCAGATAATTTTCAATAACGTTTAAACCTTTTGGTTGAGTCACATGAATGGTTAATTATTAGTCTGCGTGGTATAAGATACCAGTGAGGAAAATAAAACTGTTGAAATAAATAAGTTACATTACACACGCACACAGTAATGGCAGTTTTTAATCCAAAATAAAATTACGGAATTCGTATTGCCTATAGAAAATAACATCAAAAACAAATACGTGCGTTATTTATAAACAAGGAATGAGTGACAGAACAGCTAAGTTTGCAGAAGGCAACGTTAAAATCTTATTGCATGGATGCTATTAAGTGGGAAATGATTTTATTTTATTTATATAAGTGGACACATCAAAGTTCATTTACCCTATTTCATTCGTTTTTCATCATCAATTTATTCCGTACTTTAAAAATTTTGTTGCTACGCAACTTAGAAAAATTTAAGAATGTATTTATAAAATATTAAAGTAAAAGCATTTATTAAGATTTACAGCTAAATTAAAAATATTTCGAGATGAAATTCAGGGCATGATTTCGATCGATTTCCTCTTGAAAGGTGCCGAATGATTATAAATGCTTTATTCTCTACCCAAGTAAGCTCTCTATAACTGCATCAAAAATAATCACAATAAAATATTAAAACCGATTTTAAATAACTCTCTCAACTCTGTGTTTGTGAGATTTAAAGTTTCTTGCAGCCAAAAAATAATAACCCTTACCATATCTATACAAATATATTCTTGAATTATGAAAATCAAGTAATTATCACTGAAAAATACTTCCTATAAATAAATTGCTTACAATATATCTTTATCATATGTGATTTGTGCGAAAACAGTTCAGCGATAAAATTCCCAAATTCTCCTGTTCTCCCGAGTCTTCTTTATTTCTCCATATATTACCTGTTTCCTATTCGAATTCGTATAAGAGCAGAATACGTGTTTCTTTCCTCTTCTCCCGTTTGCTTATAGATTTTAATTCGATCACACATTTGAACGTGCGCATATACCTTAGAAGAGCTATAGGGCGTAATAGCACGCCACGTAATTGCTCTAGTATCAAGATATTTTAATAACCTTATTCGAGTGTTGCCGAGATCAAGCGACGTCTAACGAGCCGGAATTTGAAAGAGAGAAAAAAATAACCGGATCTATCGATAACGAGAGAGTCGTCCTGAGTGCGGGAAATATTTGGCATTCATCGAGAATCCACCAAAATTGATACCCGAATTTTTATTCTTTGGGCTTCGCAAGTTGCATGTGCGCGCTGTGAGGACGTGTGCGAAATTTCGCCCTCGTGATCGAATATACCTTTATTTTTAGGACGCTTCTGCAATACAATCAAGCGTGGGAAGATTATGGATAGACACAAGTGACGCATGAAGAATACCCAAACGAACCCGCGTTTTCAATCTGAATGGAGACTGCATCGCGGAGTGTATTGGAGGCAAATAAAGATTGAATGAGAGAGTGGGTGAACGGGCGTTGCTAAGAGAGGGGAGAAAACAGGTGCTGTGAGAATCGTAATCCGCGTCAAAATGACGGCCATCCAACGACGATATATACACATCCATATGTACGTATATATGTATGTATGTGTGTATATGTGGTGTGTGTGAATGCTCTCACTCATGCGGAAGAAGTAATATATTTATATTTATTCTATCAACATTTATACCTCTGAGTTGTTGTGTATCGTCTAATTTTTACATTTTAAAGTCACATATGTGGCATTTGAGGCGAGCCCTCCATGAAAGTCTACAGACTACACTTCAATTACGGGATTCCAGAAAAAAATCGGAATTGAGACCTTAAAATTAAATTGGTTTGTGATTTTGTGTAAAAAATAAATTCATAAATTCCTTTTGTCTGAATAATAAACTTTTGAAAATTGTGAAAACCGCGACCTGAAACCATTTATCATAAATGACAGGACCGATCTTTCTAATTTTTTTTTCAAATTCCCAAAACTTACCTTTCATTCTCATAGGCCTCAAATTTCAGTTTTATTTAGAGTATCGTTTTTTGGATTGGATCCTAAATCATTGATTATATCTTAACGCACGGGTTGATACGGACATCCGAGATGTTCATCTATATTCCAATGGTTCCAGTTCCGCATGAATCGAAAATGAATTCGTTATCTCTTGTTTTTCGAACCTCATCGCTTCACGGATGAAACATTCCGCCTCTGTGCGTGAGAGTGAGAGAAAGGCCTAGGAAATTTCATCCCACCACAATTGTACTAATCCCTTTCCTCGGGAGCGACGCTAACTCCCCTTTCACTTGTTTTCTTGAGATGTTCACCCTTCAGCTGGCGAGCCTTTCCCTTAAAACCTCGTCCCCCATTCTCTCCCACGGCCCCCTCACGTACCCTGTCGACAGCAAATCCTAAACATCCCACATTCCTCCCCTTCTCACATACCTTCCCTGATCCACCCCAACCCGAATCTCATCTCGCCCGACGACTCGCGAATGGTTCTCCTCCTTCTCCTAATCTTCTCCGCACCCATTTACCAGTCTCTTCTTTCTCTCTCTCTCTCTCTCTCTCTCTCTCTCTCTCTCTCTCTCTCTCTCTCTTCTCTTTCATTTTCTCAGGCGTAAACAGGGAGAAACTTCGACAAGTTAGATCTCGTCATTAACCTTCACGATTTTTTTCACCATCGCAAAAAATGTGTTTTTTTTTATATTTAGAGGAATATGTATTTTATGACATCGTTGAGGAAACAAAACACTCTTTTATCATTATTAAATTAATTTGCTTCATAATTTACTTCGAATATGTTTATAAAAATAGAATTTTAAACCTTGATAACCATTTTTGACTTCCGTTCATGAATCGTTTCGATGTTTACGCAGACTAAAGTTATTTTCGTATGCTCCTTTGAAGTAAATATCATGCAATTGGCACATCTTTTCAATACCACTTCTGATAATATATCAGGGTTGGTATCTCGAAGCCTAATTCTTTCACTTTCACAATTATTACCCCATATACTTTCAACGCTAATAAGTAAAAACAAATTGCAAAGTAACATTCTCCAACTCAATGAAAAATCCTTAAACATTATGCCAAGTGTAATGGTGAAGGTACTGAGACATCATTCAAGATCGGCCATCAATTCCATTAGCTATCGACTGAAAAACATTGCCTGGGGTCATATTTACCCAGGATAATTTAAGAGTTAAAAAATCATAACTTCTAGAAAAATTAAATTGATATTTATAAACGCGTCCTTGGCGACAAATCCGCGCGTTTGGACCAATGGATTTTCGCTCCGACGCCGCCATTACATCGCTATATACCACTCTGTTAGTCTCGCTTTCCTCATCTCTCTTCTCCTCTTCTTCCACTTAGTTCGCTCTAACAATTCCATCTGGTGGCTTTGTGGTGAGGTAGCCAACCAGGTGAAGGTTCTACTGGCGCGAGCACATAATATGGAGTCCCAGAGATTCACGTTCTGCGTTGGAGACGCTGGACTGGTGGCCATTGTGACGACGATGTGATTCAGTTTCATCCTCTACACATAGAATTCCGACTCTATCCCTCTATTTCTCCCTCTCTCTCGCTCTCTCCTTTTATCTCTCTCGTCTCTTATTCTGTCATGGTAGAAAGGGATGACAAGTTAGGCGTTTTAGGTGCGTAGGGGACGGAGCATGTGTAGCATCTTCGAGTCGAATGCGCTTGAGATGTCTGTAAAATGTCCCCGTCCTTCCAGACAATTCATTAAGTTGTGGGAAAAAATTTAAGAATGAATCACTATTCGTGCCAATTATCTTTTACCAAACAAAGGTGGTTACGTGAAAATTTTCGCTGATTTTCCAGATGGCAAAAGACAGTAAACTTGTGTGTGAATACTTCATCGTTAAAATATAAGGAAACACTCCAAAAAAAAAGCGACGCAGAACGATTCCTCGCCCTTAAACCTCGCAATCCTTAAAAGGTTCCTTCTTCACTCATTTTCCGATAGGTTCATTGAAATTTTTGTCTTTGTGTTCCTTTCTCTCTGTCTGGCGGCAAAAACCCTCGATTCCCTGGAAAGAGGAACCAAACTATTCGTTGAGCGGTGATCCCTTTTCTACGGAGGCATTCTAAACCCGCCCGCATTCTTTTCTTCGCTCACGGAAACTGAAAGCTCCCTTCTACACCTCCCTCTTTCTCTCGTCCTCCCTCCCTCCCTCGACCAAACATCCTCGGGGCCTTGGATACAGAGGCAAACCCTCCTACATGCCAAGGACCCTCGCAGAACCTATCCTCTCCATCCCTCTTTCTCTCTTCCCTACTAACCCTTCCCTTTATTAGAATGCTTAATGGCCATTCTCCGATTTCCATCTGTCTCTATTTCTCTCCTTCCCTTAACTCCGTTAACTTCTCCGGCATGTCAAATACGCATTCCCTAATATCCAGCCTGCATATGATTTTGGATATTCCCTTTTCCTCACCCTTGTAGGAAACCAATATTTTCTCTTTGGTAGGCTAATGTCTAGATTTATGTTTCGTCTTGATAACATATTAATCTCAATAAAATTATAAATTCAATTTACACGAATTGAACAGATTCGGTTGGATTCGTTATTTTATAAATTATTCATCGAATTACGAGCTTTCTAATACTCTCACGTTATTAAATACGTTATAGGCTAGTTCAAAATTTCATGAAGCATAAATAGCGCGAAAATATCTTAAATATCCTTTATGAAGTGCTTTAACTTTAGAATTTCATCATTAACGAGAGAGGAGAACGTTCGCCACAATTTTAAAACAATATCTCATTAGTTTTCCCTTATTGTAAAATGCTACTCTTCTCCTATTTAGGTAATTAACTTCAACTAGTTCTCAGCTACCTAAGTAATCCCGTGTTCGCTCTAACGGCGAGTAGTATGCGCTTAATGGCAATTGGGAGATGACTGACCCGCGACGTGTCGTCCTTGGAACTGACATGAGGCGCATTTCTTCCGTCTAACCTCGAGAGAAGTCGTTCCGCACAATGGGCAGAGTGTGAGGGAGAGAGATAACGGCCTCGTTGAAAGGAGACAGTTGTTTGCTGACCTCCGACTCCTCCTAAGGGAAATGCCGGGATGAATTTCGGTCGGGTGGACGTAATTACTGGACCTCGATGGAGAATGGAAAGAGGAGCGCGATGGAGACGTGCATTAAACAATTAACTTGGCCATTTTCTCCATCGAAGAAGGGCGGCAGACCTTTCTCCATCGACATTCCCTCGCGCGTTATCGCGAACACAAATGTCTACTCACAAACATTTTTGGTGACGTAGAAGTTAATATATTACTTTTTTCAGATTAAAAGTCTATGTGATTATAGTTAATTTTCTCCGCATCATGATAATTCAAGTGTTTTTTTTAAATGATAAAGGCAGTTTCGTACATTCGGTCATCATCAAAGTGTTGCTGATCTCTCTCGTCAAAAGTGAAATGGTTCGATTCCAGATTTGAGTTGTTTCATCATGAAAATATACATATATAGATATGGTAATTGTACTCGTACATACACATGTTGAATTCACCCATATTTTATTTCACGTGTAATTTAAATTGATATTTTCTTCATTATCTTACAATTAGAGGAAATTAGGGAAACTATAACTCATTTTCCTAAATAAAATGACTACTTACGCTTTAGCGCAAAACATTGGAACCCATTTTGGTAACTCGTCCACCTATGAAACGGCACTTAATTCTGCCGCACTTCTAGTGTTTCTTAATTAATCCCATCGTTAATATAGCCATTATTTATATTTTCAATATTAAAATGGGGAGATGAAGTCCTGGATGTGTCCTGCTCCTGCTGTAATTCACTCATTAATTTTCTACCTCCAAAAAATCTTTTATAGCTATCGTTCATATCTTGAATAAATTTTTGCCGAAGAAATTTTTGGCTGGACATTACCGAATTCCTCTCGAAAATTAATATTCCCTCTATCCATAGAGCTTGAATTAATTGATAAATTAATTCCAAAATCGGAACTGAAATGCAAATACTATTCCTACCTATTGAATAATTCTTCTGTCATTTGTTAATATCCATGGTCAAGCATAGAAATATAGAAAAAAATGTGGCAGTATTTCGATAAAAAATCATAGATGATATATCAAAAAATTATAAAAAGTATGCTACTTTTAATGGACGATTATAAGTTATATTACAATTTCCTCAGGTGAGTTTATATATACATAACTTTCTTTCATCATAGTATTAACGCTGTCAAATTTTCATAATTATTGCGACTTTTAAATAAATCTCTTCTGTGATGTATGCGTGAAAAAATGTATCCGACAATATAGATATTTCATTTTGATGTTAGACTGATTTATTAAGGCATCATTTTAGAACTATTTTTTAACAACTAATTCATTGAACAATGGCTTCGCTCTTCCTTATTGAGGAGTTTTTCCAAGCCATGATGTAACTATCTCCATCACAGAAATCAATGCAGGCCAGGAGATCGATGGTGAGGGTGTGTGCCGTCAAGTGTGGAGAAAGTCAAGGGCACATTAGAAGTGGCCCAAGAGTGATCGTCTGGCTCGTGCATTCTAAAGAGCTGTTATTGATTGAAAGCATGCGCTGTAAATAATATCAGGTGCGATACATGTTTAAACAGTTCGGAATCACGGTCACGATCCAAGGGAGAACGTTTCAATACAGAACGAATTTTCCTAGAGACCAAAACTCTGAAAAATAATAAGCATGGAATTAATGTTTTTAAAAATGTACATATGTGGTTTTTAAGTGGCGCAATTCATGTTACTTATTATATTTGAATGTATTTACTCGCCAATGAAATATATTGCAAAATGTTTGACATGGCGTTAAAATGGCAAAATCAACGACGCCTCTTAAGACGAAATTTTCAACGGAAAATGTCACCAAAATTTTTTATGAAAATGCACATTAGGCACTGATAAAGAACTACGTGCTTTATTGAAACTCATAATAAACAAGAGGGACCGCAGTTCCGGGACTCCTGTAAATAAAAAGCTTGAAGAACCTAAATCTTCTAAAAATTTACGACAGAAATAATTCTTTAATTAGTATAGCAAAATTCATTTATAATCGCTGACAACACAACAGTTTCATTTTAATAAATTATAAGGAGCCGTCCTTTAATCACATTCAAAGCCGCTCATGGCTCGAACTAAAATATTTATAGGTAAGCAGATTGTAAAGGAAGTAAATGGCGAAATAAGAGCATTAGAGTGATAAAACATCTTTGTTTCTGCTTCCTGTATGAAGGTAACCATGAGAGATAAAGCTTCCGTACCATTTTGCAAAATTCAAATACCATATTTTATTACTTCCGACTCATCATTAGGATATTACTGAAAATCGAGACTCCCAAATTAAAGGCTACAACTGTGTTTCTGAAACTTATTTAACTCATGCCCCGCTCAGACACTACTATTAATGTTGAAGCCTCACTCATACAAACGAAATTATAAGTTGTAAGTTATTGAATCAATAATATGTAATCATCAACTTGGTACATTTCAGGAACGTAACTATCCTCCTAATTGTGATGGTACCAGCAAGATTTTCAGATTATTTGGAGGGTTACACCAAAATTTAAAAAATGCAATAAAAATAATAATACTAAATAAAATGTAATTAATTGTTGTTGTACTAGTAAGAGAAATGAAAGATAATTTTTCCTATTATGGAATCTCTAATACGACCGAAAATATTTCGTGTAATCCACTATAATGATTTACCGCGACTTAGGATAATTTTGATGCCGACTTTTTTAAAAATAAATCTTCGATTAAAAGAAAACCCTATAAATTTTGATCTTCCAACTTTGCTTCTGTACTCTACATCCCTATGCAAATTTTAATGTTATTTGCGCGGATATACAGAATGAATAAAATCAGTCGAATAATAAACATGTTTAAAAAATAATTTTTGAAGCGCATTTTAAATACGGATATTTCGTCCTCGTAAGTTATATTACTTATAAACCCATTCCTTCTAAATAGATATATCATTCTAGTCACGCGTATCCTTCCAAAACTCAACAAATAAAGCAATAGCACTCTAATAAATTCTAAGGATAAGGACGTACCGTCCTTGTTAACTCTGTGCCCTCGTGCTGGCTACATTATCCTCTCCCTTGCATGTCTCTCTCTCTCTCTCTCTCTCGAGAGAGAGAGAGAGAGAGAGGGAGAGAGAGAGGAAATTTTACAGCTTTCCATCTCTTCGGAGATAATCTCGTGGCGAAATAATTTCATCCCTCGCACCAACATGTCTCTTACACCAACGAAAAAAAGCACACCTCGACTTCATCTTCGCCCCTCACCATACTGACTCTACCCGTATAATGATTCCGCCCTCGCACTTTCCCTTCCTCGTTTCCCCTGGCAACGCTGTCCGCATATGAGTCTTTCCCCTCGCGTCCATGTTACACCATAAAGCCCCGTGTCCGGCCATCTTCCCTTCAACAAAGCCCTAAAAATTTTTATCTGTCCTTTACTACTTCCTCATATTCCTCCACATTGCTTACTTTTGCTCTCTCTTTTCTTATGCTATGTTAACAATTCGCTGTCATGGGGATTTTAGTTTTTGCCCAAAAATATTTTATCAGATATCCGATACCGTCATAGTTTTTTTGAGTATACATATAAATAAATGCATTCATCCGAAGTTAAAAACAAATTTCCAATTACAAAGATATTTCACAGGAATCTACAATCAATTTAATTCATCTTATTCGTATTTTTCTGATTCATTCTGAAATACTTCAATTCCATGATTGCTATTTCTGTTAATTCCGTAATTGCCTTTTATGACAGATTAGTTATTTCAAAGTTCAGAATAACACATAAATATAATTTTTAATTAATCCATATTTATTTTAGAGAGTAGAGTTTTCTAGTCTAACGAACAGCATTTTTATAAAATATATGTCATTTAAAACATAGAGTTTGAAAGATTTATTCTCGCTGGTAACACCTAAACATCGAATAAATTTGTCAAGATTCACATCTGGCTCACAATTAGCGTAATTTAAAAATATTTCACAGTAAAGTCATGCCTATGAAAAATTTTGGTCTCGATCGCATATAAACGCCATGGTTTT
The DNA here is from genome assembly GCA_036926305.1 of Uropetala carovei. Classification (NCBI taxonomy): domain Eukaryota; kingdom Metazoa; phylum Arthropoda; class Insecta; order Odonata; family Petaluridae; genus Uropetala; species Uropetala carovei. The sequence goes on along the minus strand of JAXCHB010000118.1, from coordinate 4,804,103 downwards.
AATTTTCATTATGTAACATGTACAAAAAAGCTCTGTTACGTGTTTGCATATCCTTAAAATTAACTGTTTACATGTTGCTACGGATTTCGCGGAGACGCATCGCTATTTTCTCCTCGCAGAAAGTAAAGACCCTCTCTTTTAGGCATTTGACGAACGTGGTTTATGTTTTCAAGAGAAAATCTTGTTATGGACAGGTGAAATGCCTGCGATCCCTGCTGGGAACGTTTCTTTTTTCCTTCCCCCGTATGTTTTGCCAAATAGCCTTTGAAATACGGTCCTGAGAGTGGAGGAAAGGCAGTGCGTGAGAGGCGACGGAAGAGGGAATGGGAAGATGGAGCAAGACGGATTTGATCCCATGCCGCAAGGCTCTTGACGGTCGCAGAAAGATAAAGAGAGATAATGCTAGATGTATCCGTCGGCGCGAAAAAAAGGGGATTATGGAGAATGTAGGTTTTTCTTTGGCCAAGCTTTGCAAATTTGATTTTAAAATGTATTTAATGCCTCTTGAGAGAACGTGAAAGCGAAAAGAATGGCAAATTAATTGAAATAGCGCAATCTGACGAATAGATGTTGGGAAAATGTTAGCTAATTTCAGCTCTTGTGAAGTCTGGACGTAATATAAAAATATACACAATTTTTTCGCCCTAATTTTAAAATTACTTCAGAACAATTCTTTGTTATTTTTCACTCAGATGAGTTATGAGCGTATTTGTATGAAGATAAGACTTTAATAATTTTTAAATATAATTCTGCTAAATAACTCACAAAAAGATCTTGATTCATGATGCGTATATGCGTATTGTTTTTCATCCTTACATGCATAATTTCTTATACTAGTGACTCGACAGATTTATTAAAATATATCATAGTTTAAATTCTGCAGTACGCACTATGCAAGAGGTGGAAGCACTTTTTCTTTAAAAACTTCAGTTCTGGTTTTCCTTCCTAATGGGGGAGTGAACAAACCTAACCGTTTGATTAATGTGGTAGTTTATTAAAATATTTGTCGTTTTAAGTGTCCTCGGAAATGTTTTAGTTTAGAGTACCCATGAAAATTTAAGAAAATTTACTTGTAACCCGGACGTAGAAGAGAGAAATTCCTTCATTTTTACTATAGAGATTTTTTTTATTAGCACTCTCCGGATTTTTTAGATTGAAATTAACTCTTTCTTCGCAACGCTTAAATAAGCTGCATTTTATTAATTAATTATTTACGGACGCCGTGCCATTTAATTAACACTAAGTCACACTTAACCGCAAAGTATTTATATTTCGAAAGGATGCTAAAATAAAATGAAAAGACGCAGTCGTAATTCTCCCATAAATTTCCTACATAATTCAATCAAGAAAACCTCATTCTGAATCCCACCAATAGAAACCTCGCAAAATAGAAAGGAGGAGGAGAAAAGGGAGAACGGAAGGTTGATTCGGTATCTCATTTGAACCCGAAGAGAAAAAATAAGAGATAAAATTAAACCGAAAAAAAAGAAGAAACAAGAAAAAAAGGAGAGGAGGAGGACCCAGTCCACGTGACGAGGGAAGTGGAGGAATCAATTAAATTTTCTGAAACCTCTTTCTCTCTTTCCTTCTTCTTCTTTCGCATTTTTTTCACCCGTAGGGACCCACGCCATTAAACCTTAAACGCCTCTCCCACCCCCCACCCCCCTCCTCCTCTCCAAGACCGAGTCTTCCTCTTTCTCTCACCATTGCCTTTCCTCACCTCCGGCCTCTACATATCTCTTTCTCGGTCTCCTCCCACCTCACTCCTCCCTCTCTAAACCCTCCCTCCACTCGCATTCATTTTCCTTGCTGTCCCTCCCTTCTCCATCCGATATTCACACCCCCTTCTATCTCTCTCTCTCTCTCTCTTCGTTCCTCACGAATTCCCTGAAATTGAATGGTTATTCACACTCGCAGAAAGGAAAGGATGCTGATGCAGACAATGGATAAAGTCGAAAATGGAACGGCTGAGAGAGAGAGATATATATATAGAAGGATGAAAGAGGGAGATAGATGAGAGAGAAGACGATAGAAACGAAAGGACCTATATATATATATATATTTAAGGAAGAGAAAAAATAGGCCAATAGAAGCGCGAATCGGTCTCAATGTAGGCGTTTGAGTTAAGGTGTTTGGGTGTGGTCTTGGAGAATTCATCTATTTCGTTTTCCACGAAGAGAGTAAGGAGGATAGCGGAAGGAAGCGACGGAGACAGATTTAATGACCTGGATGAAATTCGAAAATAAATTGCGAAAAGAGACGCGGTATTCGGAACGCGAATGTATGAGGAGGAAGTGATTTCTCTTTTTTATTCAAATTATTATTGCTATCTATCTATCTGGAAGTGCGAGTGGGGGATGCCCCTTTTGGACATACGGGTTAAAAAAATACGTACGCAAGAGAAAAACCGTCAAACGAATTTCAGAAAGAGATGAGTTTCCGGAGCGATTTTTAAATGCAATTAGTTTCTATGAATGCTTTCGTAAAGGTAAAAAATGCGCACCAGAATGACTGAAAGAAATATTCTGTAGATTTCAATTCCCACGGTACTATTCTTCTAACTTAATTATTAGACTACTTCTACCATAACTTACTAATAACATTATTTTATTTTTCCTAAAGCATTGTATATATGCAAATAATATATTAAATTACTAATAACCAAAATTTAAGTTTGCGTTTTAAATAAATAACTATATATATTTATATATATATATATATATATATATATATATATATACATCAAGAGACCAAAAAGAAGACCGAAAGACAGGTGGGACAGAGAGCTTGTTAAGTTCTTGGGGCAAACTTGGAGGAGGGAGGCAGTTGACAGGGAAAACTGGAAGAGTCTGGGGGAGGCCTTCGTCCGTCAGTGGACTGAAAAAGGCTGATGATGATGATGATGATGATATATATATATATAATTCAGTAGGATGATTAGAGGAATTCATAAAAATAAAAATATATTTCATTAATAGCATTTAATTGATAAGTTTTATGCAGCTAAAATATAATAAGCGTTTAAATTTTTATACGTACCTAATTATCAATATTATGAAGTAAAATAAATTATAATTTTAAAAATGATATGGTAAAATACAAATTAATTATACCATATATTTTTCACGGTAATATTTTGCGCTGATTAGCTGTTTTTGAATGATCTCATATACTTTCTCTGCCTAATGCTACACAGAATGTTTATTAATTGGAAGTGAAGCTTTATCATACGCCTGAAACTAGGAAACTCGATGACTGGAAGATATTTTTCACTACAACTTTGTCATAGGTGTTTATGTTCCGTAATTCATGAACTTTTTTACTTAGAGTTTTAGAGATCTGCGAAAGCACTTTAGCATCAAACGACTATTGAAAGCTATTACGATCTGTAGTCTAAGAGAATAAGCTCTTAAGAATTTCATCATTCCTATTTCGATCGCTTCCCTTATCCATATGCACCTCCATAAGGTCGTTTCTTTTCTCAGCCACTCCCTCTCATCTCAAGGCTTTCCCATAAAACTACTCCCATGCTGTCTCTATCACTCACCCAATCCCATCTTCCTATCGGAGACATACTTCTTCCTCAGATAATCCTAACCCGCTTCTCATTCTCTCTCAGTAAGTAGACCCGGCCTCACGCATTCCTCTCTTGGAATTCGCATTTCTGTTTCATTTGCCCGAAAACGCATTCGTTTTCCCGATATCATCATCTCTCTTTCATCCTTATTTAAATCTTTAATATCAATCATCGTGAAAGCAAACATCAAAAAGAAACTCTGCAGAAGGAACCCAAACTTCTGTATCGCACGCGTCCCATTTTACATTAATGCGAACCACCTTTTAAATTAGATTTATGGTATCATTCCTTTCGCCAAATATTATGGAGGTACACAACATTTCTTTGGATTTCAGTACTATAGTTTCTTGAGATTAACTTGTAAATTTTGCAAAATTTTCTATTGACATAGTTGAGATAAAAGTCTAACTAAACGAGAATGATAAAATTTCAAATCGGATTTTCTGTGAGGTAAATAGCAAAATGAGGTAATCAGCTTTGTTTATCAACCCACCTAATGTTAAATCGACAATGAAATGTAATAAATGCCAGAGTATTAGGGTGCAATCGTATTAAATGTGATTCAGTAGTAACCGCCGTCATTGGAAACAATGTGCGTAGTCTTTTAGTAAAAGTGATCACAAGGATACCAGGATCTCATTTAATTGTGTTTTGATATTTCTGTAGACAGCTCTTGATAAAAATGAGTTTTGCTCTCATATCATGGGGTTTTTCTCCACTAGAGTTGCTAAATCATACAGAAGTAATTGGCATTTTTGTAAGATGCACCTGTACTACGAATTAATACGAAATACTTCTATTTAAAATTTCATTACTGTGACTATTTGTCAATCATTGTGAGATTTATGTACCTGTGAAGTAGATGGAAGTCATGTGTCATTGACATATACCTCATATTTTTTCTCACTACGAAAGCAGCATTACCAAACAATTTATATAACTAGTGTAATTTTTACGATCTTTCGTTTTAACAAGTGTGGAGCACATTCTTTTACACTCTAAGTGACTCATGTGTAGCAGAGTACAGGAAGTTTGTCATAAAATGTGAATTTGCTTATAGCGAAAAGAGTATATTTTAAATATTTTTTCTTCCAAGTTAAACTTTTTAATTTGAGAAATGAGCCAGCTCGCAAAACTTATTGGACCATAATGTCATAAGGCAAATAATTTTTAAAATTGTACACATCGTTATCCCATATCGCCTTCCTAATGCGATTAATTCAAGAAGGATGTGTGAGGGTCACGTCGTGATTCACGCTACACTCGTTCCGGTTGAAGACGATGGTGATACACAGGCGATGATCACACCTCTCTTCCGCTTCCCGTGTACAAATCGCCTCCGACAGTCATATTTTTTAAAGGTTAACGGGAGAATACAGTTTACGGAGGGATTAAATATTTAAGTGGGATAGGTTGGCCTCTTATAGAGGATAATTTCTCATTGTATTTACGGAAAGCTCGATTTCGCGTGAGATATGAATATCAATATATAATTTCCATAGCATATTATGCAGGATAAAACGATAATTTAAAAATGAAGTATCTCTTAAAAGCAATACATTTTTGACTTTCAGACGGATTCACGATGAAACCAAATTTTTGTCTTCATGACTACAATTTTCACAGTTAAAGAGCGACCGATATTTAATCCTCAACAGTGTGTGTTCATATATTCAATAATTCTTAAAATACCCTTTCATTTCTGTTCAATTATTTTAAGAGTGAATTTAAGAAATGTTTCAGATCAACGTTGAAAATTTAATTAATGAAATCCGACAAACAAATCATTTTTTCTTATTTTTTATCTATCATAAAGAAAAATTATTCATCATACAATCTTATTTAATCAAATTTTCAGATTCGATAGAGGAACTGACACAATATTAATATCATGTAAACGTTTTTATATTGCATAACAAACTAAACTCTCAATTAATTTATTCATGACGACAGGACAAGTAAAAAAAAAACTTATCCAGCCGTCAAGTTTCTCGTTCGCATCGCACGTTTTTGCGACGACACGGCTGTCACAGACAGACATATAATACATGGAAATCTAACATAACCGTCGGCGCGCCGTGCTCCATTTTTGTCTTTCCGGAGATGAACTGAATACTCTCCTTCGCTGCATTGATAAAAAAGTGCATCGATGCAGAGTGTATCGAGCGAGTATGGAATCGGCGTCTAAGGGAGTGAAGACGAGCAGCTAGGAGACGGATGAGTGGATGAGGAGTTGGATGAGGAGGTGCGATAAAGCTATCATCTCTCACGAGTCGTTTGCGTGCCGTGCCCTTAACGTAAAAAAGAAAGTCGGAAACACCTCTATGCTTCTCGCCACTTCCCACGCGCTTTGCCAAAACGACGACCGACACCTCTCTACTTACTCCTCTTCCTCCATCCCCCTCCTCTCTCCCTCTCTCCTCTCGCTCGCTATCTGCTTCCATGTCGAACTCTTTCACCTTTTCCCCTCTCTCTCTCTCTCTTTCATCTCTTTCTCTGTCTCCCTCTTCCACTCTCTCCCTCTCTCTATCTCGCTTCCTCTACAACACGAGACGAGGCGAGGCGGAGAGCATCAGAGGATTGACGAGACGACCCATTAGACCGATGAAATGGGGCAGCCGGAGGGCTTGGAAAGCAGAGAGAGAGAGAATGAGGAAAGTCCCATATAAAAGAGGTGTGGGGAGAGAGGTATGAAGAAAAGAGAGAAGCAGAGAGAGAGAGAAAGAGGAGCTGAGAGAGGGAGAATGAAAAAGAGCGAGACTTTTTTTCAAAAGGGACATTGCGGCCGCAGCGCCCTGGGCGTGACCCCACACAGTAATTTGTCTCAACGGGAAGGCGAGTGAGAGTGGGAGAGGGAAAAAAGTTTTTTAACATTAAGGATTTTAATTAAGCCAAAGCCATTTCTCAATTCAAGTGCGTGCTACGAAGAAGGAAGGTTGGTTTGTAAATAAATATTTTCGGCGTCTTATATTTTATATCCTATATCATTCCTCCTGCAGTTATTATTTTTTTGAGCGGTACAGTGTGCGGGTGTACTAAAAGTGTAAAGGAAAGGCGTTGTGTGAAGGAAAAAATTAATAAATTAGACCCGTCTAATTGTAAAAGCAAAAGAACTCGAATAGAGGATGACGTTTTGCGCGCATAAAACTCCCGCCGTTCCGCTGAATTTATTCCACTCTACCTTAAGGAAATATCTTGAAGACCTTCGAAAAATTTCATCTATCCCAATTACATTTTATTCATAAAATAAACCCGTGAAGTTATGGGAAATATACAAGATAAATATTAAAATATTTCAAGGTTTCATTTTTTCAAATTTCCTGTTATTCTGCCTCTACTAGATTCAAATTATTATTCCACTACATCCATTATTAACCAGGATAGCAGAGTTCAAACAGGCTTATTTATTTAGAGACTAACACCAATCAACGTTCATCTGGGAGTTCATTCATCCCAAGGAACATAAATCCGTTTGTGGCATGTCTGATAAGCAAATTGAGCGGAACGTATTGAGTTGCCGAATGAATATATCGTTTTCTCTAATCATTTGAAGTACTGGGGAAATAATAATTGCGTGCAGTTCCAAAATATTTTCTTAATGAATCCTACTTTCTAGTAATTACTAGCAGTATTTTAATGGAATGAATTTTGTTTCGATGTTTATCAATAGGCCAAAATAAATGTTATTAAAATATATGATCAATTAAATGAAATTGAAGATTCAGATCCCTACATATGCAGTACTTCTGATTTCTTTAGTTAGTAAAGGGCAAGTATATTTATCAAATAAAAAATAAACTCCTCAGTTTCAGGTTATCATAGTTACTAAATAATGTAGAAATAACTATAATTATAATAACTCTCAAATTATAGTTTATGCATGAGTTACATTGCAATAAGAAACTAACTAAACAGTTTAAAAGAAGTTTTTAACAAGAATGATCCAAGATTAATTTACATTTAATAATGGTGTACTTGAAATCGTTTTGAAGAAACTTTCAAATAAGATATTAGAACCTATATTTATATACTAATGAAGTACACAGAACCTGAAAATAATTTCCTATCTCTATAGAAATACTGCGAAACTCAATACTTTCAAATGTCAGTTAAAATATACCTTTATTTTCAAACCAAATGAGTTTTTGAGTTGAAAGTTACAAAAATTGAAAAAAAATTTGGAGAAAAATCGGTGATAAGTAGTATTATTTGAAAAGATTTATTCTATTAATTATTTCTTAATCGATATATGATACATAAAATTCGGCTTTTAGGCCTCTCCTCCAGAAACTCAGCCAATCGTCTTTGCTCATTTACTTGTAAATTTGCTTTTAAAGCAATTCCCGTTATTTCTGCAAAGTTTCCGAGTTGATTACGTATACTCAGGTGTATCATAATACGGTTTTTAACGACAGAATCGGTATAATAAGCATAATATTTCATGTTTATGGCAAACTCATCTGCCTAGCAATATCTTCATCTTTATTTTATATTGTGACAACATTTTTCCCAAGTGTACAATATCCTCTTTAGGCATTCTTTGATTAGAGTTGAAGGACATTTTCTAATATTAGGAAAACAAACGAAGATATTTAAAAGTTTTTATTTTATTTCATATAATGCGAAGGCTTGCCAAATAAAATTGTAGCTTTAAAGTATGTGACGAGATTTCAAGAAAGTAGTAATTAAAAAATCTGATGTGGCCAACACATGACTTTCTCCATATTTGGGGTATAGATAGTTAAATTATTATGAATAGCATTATAAGGCAAAATTATTATTTCGTATCGTAAAAGAATAGTCTTTCTTATTGTTGTAAATTAGGTATATTTTTAATGTTTACAGAATTCACCGCTACATGGTGGTGGCGCTGTATACTAGAAATTATGAAAAAGTTAAATATCTCCGAAATGGATGGTTCTACGAAAATTTGTTTCAAACAAAACTTGGAAGAAATATTATTCTGTACAACTTTGGTCCTCATGAAGATTACAAATGACATTTTAAAGAGATATTTGACGAAAACCGAACAAACCGATTATTTATAAATAATAATTGTTTCAAATGAAAGTTGTAGGACATTACATTCTCTATAACATTTGTATAGAATTGTATATATAATAATGAGGTTTTAACGGAGAAATATCGCAAAAACCGAATCGGGTTTCGAATAAATCTCGACTTCCGGTTAACCGATATTGTCCAAAAACTAATCAGTTCTTTCTGCTCGTGCTAAAGTGTTATATATGAAGTTTGGTAACGATATGGCAAGTACTTTTTGAGTTAGAACGCCCACAATCACATACACACGCACAAACACACACACAGTCATCATTCCGAAAATAGTCTAAACGTGTTCTAGGGATCAAAATATCTAATAAATTATCGGTTTTTCGAAACATTCCTATCACATACAGACAATATCGAGGAAATAGTCAAAACGTGTTCTTGGGACCTCAAAACGTGTATTTTCGTTGAAATCTCGAAGGCGATTCTTTTCGTGATCACAATACTTTCCCATTACTTCGTATGGAGAAAGTGTTAAAGATATTTTTGTTATTTCACAGTGCGATTGCACACGTTACGCTCTGGTAGATCATTCGTAATTGCATTAACATAAAGTATTCCGAAATATTTTGAAAGCTATGGGAACGAGTGGTACCTACGATACTATTGTAATTCCTCCATACGTAGTCTAGGATAGGGTTTCCCAAACTGTGTTCCGCGTAATCTAAGGGTTCCGCAGAAGCTAAATGGGGTTCCGTAACAGAGAGCCGATACGTTCTTCTTTCTCTTATTGACAGCAGAACACATTAGCCTCACTTGTAAACTGTATACTGTAAGACACCTAAGCTATATAAATAATCATTTTAAAGAAAATTTATAGCGATTAGGCTTACCATCACTTACTTAAGGTTCCGCAAGAGAAATCAATTGAATATAATGTTTCCGTGGCTTCACAGAGTTTGGGAACCCCTGGTCTAGGAGGAAGTATTGTATTCGTTAAAAAAATCGAATTCGGGATTTCAACGGAAATTAAACTCTTGAGTACGTTTTGACTACTTTCTCGATGATAACATGATAACTGTGTATGTATAATAGGAATTTTGTGGTCCTTAGAATTCAAAATGATGATGACTTTTATTAGTGATCAAGATCTTTAAAGGTTTTGGCTGAAATTATGCAACCGGAAGTGATATTATTCTTATCATTTTCACCCGTTTCCTCTTGAGTATCTCCTTTACAGTTCAATTTATTTAAATACCTATCTCTCATTATCAAAGTTTCTACAATTTTTTAATGAACCATCTCTTATAACAACAGATGTGTTGGTTCGTTGGCTGGTGATTATTTACATATACGAATAACACGATAAAGAATCGATATATGATAGTAACTCTAATTTTGGCATAAATGCTCGATACGCATATTTTAATGTGATGACGAAAATAAATCTCAAAAAAGTACTCGGTTCGACTCCAAGGAAGGGAAAAGGAGAGAGAGGGAGAGAGGAAGGGAGAGGGAAAGGGGAGAGAGGGGGAGAGGAAGTGAGAGGGAAAGGAGAGAGAATTGGAGGGAGAGGTGGAGGGAGAAAGGGGAAGAGTGGGAGAGGGTAAGAGAAGGTGAGAGATGGGAAGAGAGAGGATATCCATAAATAGCTTGAACGATTGAATTTTTACTCCCGTCATTTTGTCGGGCTATACACTAGTGACTAGTCTCTCTGTATTATAAAATCGTAATGGTCATGATGCATAACGCTTTAATTTTGTGAATAACTCAATTAGAAATAAATTTAGAAGCCTGAAATTTCCCAGGGTTTCAGTGTTGATGAATATTTACGTTATGACTACAAAATTTCGATAAATGTCAATGGTTCGACTCCAACGGATGAATGTCGTTTCCCGTAAGATAACACGTAAAAATTACCTTTTTGGTTTGAAGGCTTTAATTCTTTTACCATTTAAAATATCTTAAAATTAAGTTATCGACACGAAATTTGCGCTAAAACACGCAAAAATGAATGAGGATTCTTATTCTTACCGTCAAATACTCAATGTCATTCGAATTCATATTTTGAATTTATACTCGAGTTTTGGTAAATGTTTTAACATGTAAATAATAAGATTCCATGGTTACCGGTATGGTTGTCCTCGGTAATTTCGCTGCATATGGACTTAAATAAAGGCTATTTTTACTTTCTCCATACAGAGTATGGGGAAAGTATTGCGATCACGAAAAAAATCGTCTTCGAGATTTCAACGGAAATACACGTTTTGAGGTCCCTAGAACACGTTTAGACTATTTTCGGAATGATGTCTGTGTGTGTGTTTGTGCGTGTGTATGTGATTGTGGGCGTTCTAACTCAAAAAGTACTTGCCATATCGTTACCAAACTTCATATATAACACTTTAGCATGAGCGAAAAGAACTGATTAGTTTTTGGACAATATCGGTTAACCGGAAGTCGAGATTTATTCGAAACCCGATTCGGTTTTTGCGATATTTCTCCGTTAAAACATCATTATTCTCTATACAATTCTATACAAAGGTTATAGATAATATAATTTCCTACAACTTCTATTTGAAAACAATTTTTCATAGCAGTTATTGTTTAGAAATTATTTATAAATAATCGGTTTTTGGGTTTCCGTCAAATATCTCCTTAAAAACATCGTTATTGGTAATCTTCGTAAGGACCAAAGTTGTAGAGAATAATATTTCTTCCGAGTTTTGTTTGAAACAAATTATCGTAGAACCATCCATTTCGGAGATATTTTGATTTTTCTTAACTTTCAGTGTACAGCGCCGCCACCATGTAGCGGTGAATTCTGTAAACATATTCAAAATATACGTAATATAAGGCAGTAAGGAATACTGTATTCTTTTACGATACGAAATAATAATTTTGCCTTATAATGCTATTCATAATAATTAAAATATCTACTAGCTGAATCTGCGCAAAATTTGCGCGTTTAATTTTAAATTGATTCATAAAAAAATAATGTTTGTAAAATAAGTTGATGTTAATAATTCATATTTTACTCTAACAATGAATTTACACAGTATAGGATACTTAGATATTTGACTCCCAATGTAAGGTTTGCGTGTTAGAATCTCACTGAGGGAAAGGCAGTGTGCGCATATTTAAAAAAATGTTATCCGTAGATAAACAGAAATCTGTATTTTATAAGTTATGGTAGAGAGTAAATTGATGCGGCACAGTAATTAAATTGAAATGATTAGTGATCGGAAGATTCTTACGCGACAGGCATAAACTGTAGTGATGTGAAATGAGAAAACAGAAGAATAGAACTGCTAAGACCGGGAGTCAAACTGGGTCTTAACACCTCAAAGAAAGCAAATATGGGGAAAAGAAAGATGTGAACTTTCTGTAATTTACAGGAAATGTCATCCACTTAATCAATCACAAAACATAACTCTTCTAAAAGCAACGTCACAAAAAATAATTTTTTATCCACTAAAGCCAGGCGAAAGTATTAAAAAATAAGCGCTGAAACAATTGATTGTAGAATAATGCGGAGTATAAATTTACCGAGATTTAGGAAGACCTCACCAAAGCCTTCGTAATGAAATGGCAGAATCTTACGCGTATTTCCACTGACATGGTGATTCTTGGTCGCTTCAGTCACGAAAACAAAAACATTTGGTATTTCCAAAAGGTTGAATACTCACAATCAGATACAGTATTTTAAAAAATAAATATGCTTTTCTAACACAATCTACGATAAACGCATCCTAGTGACAGAAAATAATCTTACTGAATGTTCTCGAGTTAAATCATTATCTTAATGAATTCATCCATTGTTATATTTATAACAATAAAACTTTAATTAAAGCAAAAATGTAGCGTATAATGATCTTACTACTTAAGGATTCCATTTTTACGTCAATATGAACGTTTAATCGAGGGTAATTGAATCAGAGGCAACAATTAAAGTCGACCTGGCAACGTCCTGAAGGAGAACAAAAAATCGGCAAAATTTCGAAAACAATTGTGTATTTCCGGAAATTTCGACCGCATAGGGTATAAACATTGAAAGAATAAGATAATTTAGAGTGTTAGCCGTCGAATAAATCAAAAACGGAGAAAATCGGTACATATTCACGTATTTTAACGAATGAAGGAAAAAAACCTTGCACTCTGAAAACTCGAAAATCCCGTGTAAACTTATGGGAACATATAATTATCTCCTGGAATCGAACCCGGGACTTTAGGAAATTGAGAATAGTTTTCTAGGGACCTCCTGGCCTGTAGAAACAAAACGCAGTTTACTGCAAATCTCTACGGCAAACGGTTTTCGAGATAGAGGGGCGACGGACGGACGGACAGACACTTCAGAAATTATATATAGGATACCCAAATATGGAGGAAGTCATGTGTTGGCCACATCAGATTTTCTTCCCTTTTAGCATTGCGCAGATGATGGAAAGAGATCGGAGAGATCCCTTCATAGGAATTAAATGGCGCCATCTTTTTCATTATACCAACCTCTACCACCTCCGTTACTAATATATGCCTTTGAGTTTTGGCATTTGTCAAGTTATCAATGTTTATTTATCATGTGTCTATATCGTTCTTTTTCTCAATAAACATTCAATCCTTCTCTCTCACCCTTTATTCATTTTCCGTATATTTTTCTCACCTCTAAGTCAACTAACTATGAACATTATCCAAGAAATTACATTCGTAATTTTTTATAGCTATTCCGATTGGGAAAGATTTCATTAGAATTAATCTTTTTATTTTCGATTCCGTGTATCAGTAACATGTCTAAGTATATATTGAGATTTTCGAGTTGAAAACTGACGTCGATAGTGTGGTAGAGAACGCCTTCAAATGACAGTCGCTGCTTCGAATTCAGTCGTCTGTGATCGCATCTGTGACAGTTCATGTGTAAGCTCCACGTATAAAGTCAGTGGGGTTTCTGTACAAAAATCATAAATGGAGAATTCGAGAGTTTGTATTGTTTGGTGTTTGGTTTGCATAAAAGGAAAATGTTGTCTAGATGCCTTTGAAATCTGTTATCGCAAAAAATAAGTCATGTCGAAAAAGTGGATTTTCAGACGTCATTTTCAGCGTTTTCGTTTAAGAGCGTTGGAAACTTTCAGAACGATGGAAGCGATTTCCCTTCAAAATTCACACGAGTACAGCCTCAGATGCGCATTTCGCAATGCACGAAAATGTACCGTTAAATACATAAATAAACGAAATATATATGCTTCCCAGATGATTCCATAAGAGGATAATATTTCGCGCAAATATTTTTGTGCGGTGGTGATCGTAATTTTCCGTTTTGCGAGAAGCTAAATAAAAGAATAAGAGTGTTGTTTCAATCTCTGGTACCGAGAATACCTCGTCCTTTTTCACTCTTTTATTTTTCAAAGGGATAGCCCTCTTGTTTCCATTCCTTTTTGGGCTCCCGTTTCGCCTCTTTCTTTCCTCACCCTTTACTCTCTATTACCCCACGCTCGTTCCCATGGCTCTATACTCTCCCCCCCTCTCTCTCTCTCTCTCTTCCGCTCTCTCTCTCTTTCTCTCGGTTGTCTTTATTCTCCCTTCCGCCTCAAAGCCTCAAATTGAAGAGCGTGGCTTTTTTGCAAAGGCGCAAATCCGCAGAAACCCGTACTCCCTCCCTCTCTCTCTCGCACACACACACGTCCCTCACTCTCTTTTTCCTTCCTACTCTCTCTCTCTCGCTCGCAGCAGGAGGATAAGACTCTAATGTATAATAGAGCAAAAAAAATCTCTCTCACTCCCTGAAATGTTGATGACGTGAAACGCCATGAAAAATCGAGCCTAAGAATGGAAAAATGCTGGAGAGTAAAAAGAGAGAGAGAGAAAGAGAAAAACAAACGAGCGAGAGTTGCGTTTTCGCGAGAGAGAGAGAGGAAATAAATAATGAAAATGAGATAGAGGGAGGAGGAGATTGGGGGCGGGTGGAGGGGGTGGAACAGAAAAATTGAGTCATGGAGGATGTATCGGACCTGTGAAATAATCGAGGATGAAATAAGACTGTTAACAACTTGAAACGTTAATCTGTGAAATCGCAAGAGATGGAATTTGTCGTTAGAAAATTTGGATTTCTATTTTTACATATCCACTACGTGACTTTAATCACCCGGGGTGAAAAAATGTTCCGTTGGAAGTAGCATTCATTAATCGAATTACGTCATGGCTCTTTTTTTCCTCCGACGATAATTTTTTTGTGTGCCGTTTCACGGATCCAGTAGCCTCCGCGATGGATTCAACTGTCTTTTTTTTAAATCTATTCGGAAGACTTGTAACGAAGAAGGGAATTTTTGCACTCGCACAAAGCTTCAGCTTAAACTCGGGTTTAGACTGAAATCTTCTTATAAAAGCTGGCAAAACATGGTAAAGGTGATACTTTTTACCTCGCATCTGTAAATTAATGCAAAGAAGGGTATTTGTTTAAGCCTACAGCTAATATGTTGATTTTGTTGTGCTTTAAATGTTTATTCTAAAAAGAATGGCCGCTAACGTACCATATACGAATAACGGCCGAAGATTATTTGTCATTAATTACTTCGATTGATAAATTATGTTTATACTGATTTACTTATTAAGTAACATTTAGATCGGAGGCTAAATCCGTTATTTTATTGACTCGTTGCTCAACATAAGAATCCATGCTGCCCTTCACAATGTACTCTTACTCCGTATTCATTTCTTTCAAAGTATCACCCATGTGTTTAGGCTTTCGGAGGTTGTTGGTGCAAATCGATTTCGTCCCATCTACCTTAATTTGAAAAGAATATAATCTCATGGTGACAGATTAGGATGATTGAGAGGTATGGGCAACATATCAGAAATGACATCTTCTCCAATAAGTTTGCATTATATCGGCTCTGATATAACCCAGTTTTCACGTATCTTTTCGCGACTATGGCCATTTCTCGGGAATCGCTCGGTACGGTTTCGTGCTTAGAACCTTTGCGTACCATTTCGTTTTTGTAGTAGTGCTTTGTGACAAAAAAAATAAAATACATGTGCAGTTACATTCTTGGTGAATCGGACAGCCCCAAGGACGTCTCCTTGTACTGTAAAACGCGGAAATTTCCAAGCAGTCTTTAGATCGTGGATGGGGCGTTGAAGGGAGTGCATGCGGTTGCAGTGAGATTTATTTCGACATGGAAAGTGCGTCTCTCTTTGTCAAGAGCAATTACTGTCCATACGATGGATGCAGCCCATCAACTATACTAAATGAACACTATTCGTATTTTCTTAAGTTCAGGTAATAATCGCAAGAGGCACTTGAGAAATCGCCATAAATTTTTAACAGAAACGTTCAAGAGAAAGAATTGTAGCTGTTTATACTAAATGATGCGCAAAAAGAATACAGTTACCTGTTCACATGTAGCGATAAAATTTTTAAAATTGCGAAGACACGCCATGTCTTGAATGACATGTATTAATAAATAGGTAGAGATAAAGGCGTGAAAATTCCTTTCGACTATTCTAAACAAAATTTTGACAAAGTATTAGACAAAAGTATTTATCTATTTCACGGGATGTACAAAGAGCAATTTATAAAAAAATATACTGCATCGACCTTAAATAGGATGAGAATCTTACCAATGCAGTGGTGGAATGCGAGATGACAGTTAAGGGATTTGCTAATAAGGACGGGTCTAATAAGAAGCTACTTTACGCGGTTTTGCCGAGAAAGAGGTTTCTACCTTTCATGAAGATCTTCCATGAGATTAAGTTCTTGGACCAGTGGAAAGAGTTCCCCAAACTTGGGCGGAATTCCCACCTTTGATGCCACAGGTGGGCAATTTACCGCCTTCCACGTCCAGGATCTCATTCTCTGTCTTCATATCTCGCTTTATCTATACCTTTTTATTCTTTGATTCACTCCCACACTAACGCTACTTCGCTCTTTATTAACGAACTTTGGACGAAGCTCAATTCTGGGAGAAAATTCCAAATGAAGTCTATCATTTTCAGGCATTATCATTTATTTTTGTGATGAATTTAGGAATATTACTCATTAATCTGTTTTCAATGTTTTTATCAATAGGGGGAGAGATGGGAAAGAAAAACAGAGGAACAAATTAATTGTTTTCTCGTCGAGAAATTTGTATGATTTAGAAAAGATGTTCACGATGGGACATTTTGAGAATATACATAACAAATGTTTTGTATAATTCTCAAAATTAGCTAAAAATGATTTGGCTCATATATACGTCATAAGATGGAAAACAGTGCATTTTATCGTCTTTATATTTAAATGATTCTGTAGATATCTTCCATACAACCAAGGAAAATATATCTCAAAGCCTGCTCGTAGCATAATAATAGCACGAAATGATATAAAACAATATTTTAAATCGCCATCTCTAAAATATTTTACAGGCAATTGTTAGTTTATAGCAAATTTCTAATAAATGGCTGGTGTTTATTTGACATAAAATTCAACTAAAATTAGTTGTCTCCCTAAAATATTATCTACCTTCCGGTTAAAACGAAAACTCTATTTAACTCTCGTGTCATGTAATTTATTCAGTTTTTTCTTCACACGCCTGCTACCGTATGGCACGGCGATGCATAGGAAATATTTGTAAAGCGTCTTACGCTTCGTATAACTGGTGTATCCCAATTTTTAAATCTGAAAAAGTCTCTATTGTGTTTAATACATATATCCTATGCATTAATTTTGTAGTTTAGCCGCGTACGTGAAAGTGATACATTCGGAATAGGTGAGAATCTGAAGCTCTGCAGGCGTGGAGATATAAACGTGAAAATATCAGGAAACATTCTGAAACCCTTGAATCCGATTCCGTGCCGAATTACCAAAAAAAATCGTTTAGTGTCAAAAAGAAACAGGTCATCCGACTGGAGAATGATTCTATTAAGATTGGCAAATATCTCGTCATCCGGTGGGACCACGATGCTCTTAAAGTGGGCAAATATCTCGCCATCCGTCGGCGCGGTATGATGTTCTTAAGGTTGTTAAGGTTATCATGGAAACGAGTCCAATGCTTTTAAATTGGAAATTGGAGGAAGATGGAGGAGAAAATACAGTGAGGGAAGGAATAAAAAATCAAATTTTATACGTGAAATTAAGAAACAGGAAGAAAATGGAAGCTATTTGTATAGCAAATTTACAGCATTATTCGATAATATTAATGAAAAATAATACAATAAGTGTATTTTACTAATATTTTATGAATGATAAATATTACCTGTATAAATTTATGATCTTTTAGTCCTTTACCTTATCTCTTTTCAACGTTACGTCAAAATTGCAAGCACCGCTGCAATAGGCAGGCTGGTTAAATATTATTTTTTGACTAATCGGTTATCAATTATCACATAGCTAATGTCGAACTTGCATCCTCTTTACTTTTGGTCTCACAGCAAATTTTTCCGAGCCATTCTCTCTGATTTTTACGGTCGTTCTGGCTGAATCGGATTTCCGAGAAAGGTCGGTCGGATTGCATTCGCATTGGAGAAGTTTCCATCTTGTTCGCGGTCACCGTGGTTACGGCGGCACCTGAACCGTTGTCGCCTCTGTCTCCGTCGCGAATGCTCAAACCTCATCTGGATCTATGCCATCGCTTCCCTCCTATTGAAATTCAACCGCGATAGATAGAGAGTGATAGTTGGTTGGGATTTCGACGCGAAAGAATGAGATCAGAAAAATACATGGATAAGTTATTTTCAGTCGGCGAGTATTAAAGTTGTCTATTCCATTATCCCCACTTCCTTTGGACGAATCATTCTAAAACACGCATTTTTTTTTAATTCTCTGGAAATACGCATACAAAATTTCCATAACTACGACGATGCCTGTGATTACAAAATTGGAATAACGTTAATTAAATTCTAAACGTGCAACTATGTTTTTTGCGTTCCAAATTAGATCTTACTGTTTATCAATTCATGGTATTTACCTAATGAACTCGGAATCTGGAAAATATAACATTGGATTTTTATCTCAAATAAAGTTATTTTTTATCTTGTACATTTTTTATTATATTCTTCCAATTTTAAATTTTCACTCAGCATATTTTTTTTACAAGTTGACACGAAAATGTGTTTTGAATTTTTCTGCAGCATTATTGCATTCTATGGCGAAGAATTGTTTCTCTCCCCCTAGAATTTTTGTTTCACACGCAGTATTTCGCGGTAAATGGAAACTAGTTTCCTGGAAACATCGGAAAAACAATTTTTCGAGCTGCTATGGAGATTCCGTCAAGATGAAGAGAGAAATATTTTCCTGGCGTGGGCTCTTTCAATTCGATTTAAAAAATCTTTTCGGTGGAATTAGCAGGAAATGCGATTACAAGAGAAAAAATTAAAAAAAATTAACTTAATAAACTGGACGGTACAAATAAGCTCAATATAATTTCATTAACTTGTATACTTCGATTCGTGATTGATGGCTTTGTCACCTTTTTTTGATTTCCACGAATATATATTAATACGTAATCGTAGAGTGTAATGTTTAAGTTTTAATGTTCCATGAAATTAATACAGAGGTCTCTTGGCGCTCACAGCTTTACTTGTATTAAATTATTTATCAGCTGTACCTTTGCAAAAAAAATAAGAATAGTTTGTGGCAGTGGTTCTCTTTTTGGAAAGATAAAGAAGTTATTTTAAACTCTTAACACGTGTAGGCTGGAAGACAGAAAAATGACTCATTAAATTAATTAATTGAATTAAATCTTCGGGTGCAAAATACACATACATTCATTAGTTTCATTAGTTATCTTTCTAAAATAACTCTTCCGTCCGAATATCAATGATTGATTGGCATTTGACAACGGTAAAATATCAATTAAATTTTGCGTCAACCTTAGTTACGAATCACCTTCAAATACGATGTTGATTATTAATTTGATAATTATCGTCGCCTAATCGATATCCAGATATTAGCTTTAAATGCTCATATTACTGTCTCATTGCTATAGAAATTTTCATTCAGCCATTAATTGCATTGTCGTATATAAAAACATCATCCTAGCATTTAACTGCTATCGCTCTTTCCCCATCCAAAAACACAAAACAGGCTCAACGCGAGTAGATCATTATCGTCTAATAGTGAGGCATTTTTTTGCTGCCTCGGAATATTTCCATCGTGCCATCGAAGAACAATTTTCAGCAAACTCCTAAGGATGCCGATTCCTCAGAAAAACGAAGTGCTGAACCGGATCGAAATCTTCCCTGGATATAGTCTATGAACCTTCAAATAAAAATTTCCGGAATAGAAAATTTTTAAAGGGATTCCCTCGTCTGGGTTCCGATTATTCGGCAGAGAATTTTCCTCTCCCTTTTTTTCCCTCTCTCTCTCTCTATATATATTTATATCTCCTCGCCCTCCATGAGTGAAACGGTCGATTCCGCGGAATTGAGAACGCAGCCCGTGGGTCTGCATAATTTTCTCCTCGGACCGGTCCAATTTTTTCCATCCGCTTTTATCTAATGGGTGCATTAACGGGGCTCGGTTGATTCATAGAGGAATTTTCTACGCTCTCTTTATCTCTCCGCCCTAACCCGGTGGAATTGCCCCTCGGTTCTCCCATTCTCGGAGGCTGCGAATATGTTTTCTCCATCAGGAGGACGTCGGGGTTCCTCGTAGTAATTTTCCGGCAATTACACCTGAGCTTCCCCCCATCCCAACCTCCCCCTTATCGTTTATTCTTCTCCTCTATCTACCCGTAGAATGATCGCAGTTCTTTTTTTTTCTCTAGTCAGCGACCTCCTTTAAATCCAAGCGAGGCCCACCATTTTAGAATAACCTCCCACCTTCTTACTCCAATCTCCGCACGCCTCTGCCTCACTTCCACCCCCAACTCCTCCCCATTCCACCCCCCCTCCCCCTCCCTAGCACCCTCCCACCCGAATTCGTCGGAGTCTATGCTCCACTGTTGTCGTCGTCTTTATAGGTACGTGACGGGGAAGCATTTCCAAGGATGAAGAGAGAGGCACCGTCTAGACAGCGCTTCTCCAAATGGAGCGGAAAAAGGCTTTCTGAACGCGTCCCACTTTCCTCCTAATGGATAAGGATTACTTCTAAAGAGGGAGGGAGGATGGGGTCGAGATAGGAGTGTAAGATTGCTAGGGAGAGAGAATAGAGAGAGGGAGGGGGAAGACGAGAAAGGAGAGGGAGAGAGGAAGTGGCATTGAAGAGGGAGATAGAAGGGGCATGATCTTTTATATTTGTGTCTATATAGCGGCGTTCCGGCCATAATGCTGGAATTCGCAGTTAATGACACACCTTGAGCGAAGATCTGTTTCAGGAGCAGGTTTACTGAGAAAACGCGGAGATAGAGAGGCAGAATAGCGCATAAGAAACACATTATGTTGAAATGGGATTCTTAGGAAAGTATACTATCTCGATAGGATCAGGTGAAATTTAAGATTTTTAAAAGATCCGATATTCCCTTAAAGTATGGAAATATCATTCATTTATACCGTTTTTAATTCGATCTCAGCAAACTATTACGAAGAATAAACATAATATTTCCCGAATCGAAAATTATGTAATATATTTATAAGATATAATATACCCCTCCAAAACTTCAATTATATAAGTAAATAATGCGCGCATCAGTATTTTGAATATTAGAGACCCAATTTCATTATTTTATGATTCTACGAGCAGCAATTTAAAAACATATGGAAATGAAAACCGCACTATTATTAAGCAAGTTAATTACTTATTAATTTATGGAAAATCTATCTATATATTTTTTTAATAGATAGAGTGTCGCAAATCAAGACGCATCAACACACTTCGTATCGGTGCAGATTCAATTAAGAGGGAAATTTCGTGACTAAATAATATTCAGTTATTCACTTCGCGAGTGTGTTGCGCTGAGGTCACGGAGCGTTGTCGTGTCACTTAGAGTACTTCGCTTCCCTGCTACAAAAATCGCATGCTAACAAGCAATTAGCTGTTTGCATCGATTGATGCTTTATTCTATTCGTTACCTTATCTCGCCATATCTATCGGCATGTGCACGCTATATATAATACATAGAGAATGAGACAGGTTAACTTGGAGTGGACGGATGACATTCGTAGCTCCTTTCTCTGAACGATATTTAAAGCTTGAATATTTCGTGAAAGTTTTTTTTGCGACTTATACAGCGTGGAAGCCTTTTTTATATCGAATTTTCGAAAACGTAACATAGTTTTAAAATCGTTAAGATAACACATGCCCTACAGTGGTGAAATGAATCAAAAATCGAATTTTCAAAACCTGTACTTCTATCCGTGGATTCCGCTTAACGTAATAATAAGCCATTCGTTTATCTTTCAGGTCTCAGTATACGAAATAACATTGAAATGAACGAGATATTTAACTAAAATCTTATCTCTTGAGTAAAGATAGGGTTTTAACGTTAAGAAGCCATTTATTTGGTTAAGTTTATTTAAAACGACATCAATAAAACTCTCCCCATTTTTTTCAACTTTAACACGTCGAATATAATATTACACGATTAATGTTCCATTCTGATGTCCAGTCCTTCCATTATAATGAAATTAACAAGAGATTTCGTAAGTCATTTGTTTTTCCGAAAGATCAAGAGCTGCGATTTGACGGTAATAATAAAAACCACTCTTAGCAAATATAAGGATAAATTAAACGCCTCATATTTTTGTATGAAAGGATGCTCTCTTTAAAAATCTACAATTGTCTATCTTAATATGTAGATCCAATGGAAGGTCTAGTGATGACCTATATTCCAACGGTATATAAGTTGCCCGTCCTCCCCTAAAGGGGGAAACAAACCATAACCCTGACAATTTTTAAGAAAACGTTCTTCAAACTTTTACCTCATCAAGGGTATCTTAGTTTGTGCTGAGGTTATATATATATATATATATATATATATATAGTTTGTTTAGACATTCCTATAACTTGTTTTGAAGCACACTCAGGCTTGAAAGTTCCTATACATTTTTATATGTTTGATAATTCATGGAAAGATTCTACAAACGTTCACTCTAGTGATGGCAACTTTAGATGCTGTATATCTGCGAACGACATGTAAGCTGCGAGTTTATCTCAGATACGTTTTCACAGAATTCATATCTTCTCTCTTAGTTTAGTAAATAGTTGTTCTGTAAAATTTGGAGGGTTATAAGTAACTTTAATTAACTTACAAATAAATGGAAAAAACAAAAGCAGAAAATTTCTGCACCACAACTGATGATGATCATAATCCCTTCTGCCGTAAATAAAATCATGCTCCACGTACCGCGCCATAAGAGCAAAATTAACGCTTTTTTGTTTTCGTTTTGTCTATGCTTATCAAACGACTGTTTTCAGAAGTTTAAACGGCGACGTATGAAAGCCGGAATTTCTCTCTCAGCATGAAAAACCCCTTTGAGGACTCGCGCTCGCTTTGCGCTTTTGCCGGCATCTCTCCGTTGAATAAGCCTTGAAAGACAGCACAAAAGGATCCCATTAACGAAAAAACGAGAATGCGGGGGATATAAAAACCTAACAATGACGTATCGTTTCCCTCTCTGCTTTCTTTCTCTCACTCCCTCTCTCTCTACTTTCTTAAAATCGTCTCTTTCTCTGTCCCTTCACTTTTCAAGACATCCTCCTTGGTTCCTTCTTTTTCTTCCTTGATCTCCAAACAACCTTCTCTTGCCTTTCTGTCCTCTGGCGAAACTTCACAAAACACTTCTTTCGCGACAAATTGGACGCCTTCGGAAAAAATCGCATTCTCTTCCGTTTCCATCCGATTCGTCTCCTCCCACGCCCACTCCTATCCCCTAACCGCACCCTATTTCTACCCCCTGAAACACCCATGCACTACCTACCTCACACTTTTCATTCTATCTCTCTCTCTCTCTCTCTTTCTCTCTCTCTTTCTCTCTCTCTTTCTCTCTCTCTCTTTCTCTCTACCATCTCCTCTTATCATCTCGTTCTTTTTCACTTTTTCCGCGCCGTCCTTGCTTTATCTTCTCCACTTTAATCTTTATCTCCTTTGTTCGTCGCTCCTTTATCCCTCCCTAGCGTACCTTCTATGAGGTAGCGCATGCAGAATTTCCTCAAGAGAGATTCCAAAGTCTCGAAAATTTGACAAGGTGTATTTTGCACGGTTTTTATTGAATACTCTTTTCATTGAAATAAATACTGAAAATGTATCCGTGTAAATTTTAATTTTCGTAATTAAAAAAAAATACATTAAACATTCCTTCTATATTTTTTCCCCTTAGGAGGGAGTTGTCCATAACCCTCACTTTTGTGCGCTTGTGTCTTCGTACATAATTTATCTTTTATTTGTCTTCATATTCGTTACTCTTATTTTAATCGGGATCTTTTTTCCTTATACTTCTGTTTTCCTTGCTTAATTGAGTGCTCGAGGCTTTCATTATTTTTCTCTCACAAATCTGAATAAAAAATTTTAGCTCCACCATATCCTATTGGTTATATCACCACATTCCCGTCGTCATTAAAATTAATTAAATTTTTGTGAAATAAGTTGTTTTCCATAAATCATGTGTACTTAATCTAAAATTGTATTTGTGATCAGTTTCCACTGCATTTAATTTTCATATATATATACCACCGTGGAGTTCTGTATAGGTATGAATATCTTTTTCAAACCGATATTCTCCATTAGCGTTACACGTGCACTGTTTTCCTTTATATGCTTTATATAACTTTTTAATGCGTTGAAATAACCGCTACAACGGATATAAACTGCCGGTTTTCTTGCATGGCGCAAATAGATAAACTAATAAAGACTTTAATTTGAGTGAAGATAAGACTGCGTGATACATCCCTGACTAACGCTTTCGGCAACTTTAAGGATAACGATGTAAATGTAAATATCAACGCTTCTCTCTTTTCTTAATGTGGTCTTATTTTATTATCCTTCAACTGCAAAACTTTCCCGCTCAACCCAGGCAATATATATATATATTATCCCCCCAGTGTGTCACTTCAAACAGTATATGTTTCTCCGTCGCTGAAGAAGGGCATCAGCCCGAAAGCTCCATTTTTGTGTAGTTTTTGTTCTTTTGTGTTTTTCGTGTGTCCTCAGCACCCCCAGCGGCTCTTCATTCTAGGTAAGTGTCCACTGGGCTTCCTCCAACACCTTGTTGCTACCCTTATATATATATATATATATATATATCATCTCTATCCCTATTTTACCCTTTCCATTTCCTTCCCTTCATTTTCCTCTTTGAATTTTTATGCCACTCTTGTTCTATTAATTACGCCTTCAATGTTCTTATTTATATGGTATTGAATGAGCTAGTGTCATTATATCTATCTAATACTAAAATTTTTTTGGAATATTTAAAAAACCATATGCTTTTAAATATTATAAAAACGTTTTAGTTTTTCTTTGAATATTCATGTTAGATAAATATTTGTACAGTTAGATGAAAATGCCATTAAACGACACCAAATCACTTTTACTCACGATTAACAAATAAGATTTTTAATTAAGTGGAACTGTTAACCATTACTTATGTACACTCATTTCCAAAAGTCAAGCGACACGGCTCGGTCACGCCACACATAGTCCGGAGCTGAAAGTTCCGAGTATGTTGGTACACATTGCTTCAGGGGTAGCAGGAGAGGGGAATGATAGTGAGGGGAGAAAAGAGCGAGGAGGTGAGTTTCGAAGCCTGGGTTGGCGGGCTGGAAGAAACGATCGGAATCAGAGCCTATGAGACAAAACCCATTCAACAGTGCGAGGGCATCCAATCCAACTCGGAAAAAAGGACTGTCTCAGTGGTTGCCTTCGCATGCCAAGGGTAACAAGAAAACCTCCGAGAGAAGGAGGCGTGTAAACGGTTCGAAGTCCACAGTGATGTCTTACAATGGGATAGGGAAACATAAATGAATATGCCGCGGCTAGAAAGCACTTTCGGAAAAGATGCAATATTTTCATCTTTGTGAGCGTTATTAATGCGAAATGCTAGGCTGAACTTCACTTTGGAAAGCGTAAAAATCATCAATGGGTCAAGGGCAAAAATTATATAATACTCCATAAATTAGGATAAAAAAATGAGAGCTGTTGATTTAGTGGAGATCCTGAATGAGCATCTTCTGCCTATGTCAGACAGATAGTGCCAGATGGCGAAGACGTGGTAGTAATACAAGATAATTAATTCATCGTTAGATACGACCGGTGTAACTCGACAATTTTTTTGACCAGAACTGGATTATCAATGTTCTGCCCTGGCCAGCTCGCTTGCCGGATATGAATCCCATTGAGAACTTATGGGGTATAATGGTGAATGAGTGGACGGAAGGAAAGTTGAGGACGGCAGCCGCTCTTGAAGAGAATGTTATGGAACTCTGGGGCTCAATCGGACGACGGCCACAAATATGTGAAAATTTAGTACGGTTCATTAACCGTCGAATGCAAGGAGTGATCGACTCAGGCTGAGACTTCACTAAATACTAAAATAAAACACTAAATAATCTTTCATTGTTTTCATTGCCTATTAAATGCTGCTAGAATAAAATTTTTATTCGAAAGTTTAAATAAAGTCAATATAAAATGTATCCACTATCTGTGAGAAAAGTGCTACATGTGATAAATTGCCATTTATTAGAGTTTTGGTAAAACTGATTGGATAAAGGATGTAAATACTTCCTAATGTTCTCCGGAAAAAGCAATTTTCGTGCTGACAATTTCTTGACGCTTGAGTGATACAGTACGGTGGAATAAAAATTTTATTCCGACGAGCGAGCTGGCCAGGGCAGGACATTGATATTCCAGTTCTGGTCAAAAAAATTGTCGAGTTACACCGGTCGTATCTAACGATGAATTAATTATCTTGTATTACTACCACGTCTTCGCCGTCTGGCACTATCTGTCTGACATAGGCAGAAGATGCTCATTCAGTATCTCCACTAAATCAACAGCTCTCATTTTTGTTATCCTAATTTATGGAGTATTATACAATTGTTGCCCTTGACCCATTGATGATTTTTTGCGCTTTCCGAAGTGAAGTGCAGCCTAGCATTTCGCATTAATAACGCTCACAAAGATGAAAATATTGCATCTTTTCCGAAAGTGCTTTCTAGACGCGGAATATTCTTCATGTTCTTCGAACCGTTTACACGCCTCCTTCTCTCGGAGGTTTTCTTGTTACCCTTGGCATGCGAAGGCAACCTCTCAGAGTGTCCTTTTTTCCGAGTAGGAATGGATGCTCTCGCACTGTTGAATGGAGTTTGTCTCACCAGCTCTGATTCCGTTCGTTTCTCCCTGCAAGCCTACCCAGGCTTCGAAACCCACCTCCTCACTCTTCCGCGCCTCCTCATCATTCCCCTCTCCTTCTTCCCCTCAAGCAGTGATACCAACATACTCGGAACTTTCAGCTCCGGCCTATGTGTGGCGTGACCGAGCCGTGTCGCTTGACTTTTGGAAATGACTGTACATTCATACATATTTTCAGTAACTGTTTTGTTGAACGTATTCGCAGGGCTCTTTAACTATTGGCCGCTTTAAATCATTTCCTCCTTGCGGTTAGCTTTGAATAATTTTGGTTATTATGTTTTCGGGCATAATGGACGAAAGCGGAAAAAAAACCTTACGTCAACGTAAAATAGCTTGTGATGAATTAACGGTTAATCCCTTCCTGTGTATCAATCCCTTCCTTTTTTTACTCTCTCTCTCTCTCTCCCCTTCCTCGTTAAAATTCCTTTCCTTTCTTCCATTCTTTGCTGTTTTTTCTACCCTCGCCGAGGTGGAGGAATGGTATAAAACCTTTGCGGAGAAGTTAGGTCTTCAGGAGGAGGAGGAGTAGGGGGTTAGAACGGGTCGATGATTGACCTCTGGAGGCGACGGGGCAAGACAAGGTCGGTGCACTCGTCCGTAAGGGGGAAAGAGACTGGGAAGGGGAAGAGAAGGAAAGGGGAGGGGAGGGAAAATAGAGAGAGAGATAGCGAGAGATGAGAAAAGGAGGAGGACGCTGGAATGGGGGATAGAGGACGGCCACATCTCTTTCCTTCTCTCCCCCTCTACACTGACAAAAGGGAGAATTCTTTTTCTTAATCTTCCTGCTGCTACCTGTTGTGTACCTTTTTTTTAATAAAAAAAGGTCTCAATGATGCAGAAATGAAGAGGAAGTGGATACCCTCGCCTCTGAGTTGAAAAAAATAAAACGCGCAGAAATGGGATTTGCCAAGAATGGCGTCCCCCCTCTCCCTCTTAGTCATTAACTTTAAATAATGGTGTAGAAATTCTATACCGTACCCTATTCATTAAAATTAAGCGCCAGGAATTAGTTTGCCTTCGAACTAATTAAATGGACACACGTTTTCTTTGTGAGTGACTTTGTAGAGCGACTTAAAGGGTCGAGTGAATTTAAATATTATTAAGCTTGAAAATCTTCCAGAAACATTTTTAAAAAATTGCCGCCTTTTTGAACATCAAGAAATTTAAACCATGAAACGCACATCAAACATATTTTTTTCTTTCAAATTCTTAAATAAAAAACTAAGAACGTCATAAAACTTTCCCCAAATGGTGAATAGATGAAAAATTTATAATTTATTCGTGGAAGATGCACATTGCGTTTATTTTCATAGTTCACTAATCTTGATAGCAAAAGAAAATTATCGTTTTCCGCAGTGTTAAAATCATTATCCCCTTGGTATAATAAAAGCCGATCTCATTTTTCCATTCTGTTTGTACGATTTTATGAATTAGTGCTAATAACTCAAGAAAACTAAGTTCGATTAAGACAAATCTTTCGCCAAAATACTCGGCGTGTCCTCTGTAAGGTTTTAAATTGACAATCGGTCATTATTAAGGAGATGGGTTTGATTTTAGAAGAGCTCACTTTCTCTATTTTAATAACATGGGAATGGTTGCAGCGTATTTTTGATTTGTCTGCTAAAATTACCTATAATTATTGTTCATATTCGAGACTTGAACCAATGGCTGCCTAAATGGAATAGAGTGAGGGATGGAGGGAGGAATATCGTAAAGACCCGGGTATAGGACGCACCCGTGTATAGGACGCAGGGAGGTTTTCGACGTCAAATTTCGAGAATTTTCTATGTTCCCGTGTATAGGACGCAGGGTGGTTTTCCGCGTCAAATTCTGAGAATTTTCTATGTTCCCGTGTACCTATAGGACACAAGAAGGTTTTATCTTAAAATTCTAGGAATAAACAATAAGTCGCAATAAAAGATTCATATCCATTCTATTAAATGAGTTCCTTCGAATAAGTATGCTTTCTGCTGAGTATGATCTGAAAAGTGAATTTACCGAAGTATTTGTAATACTAGATTTACCTATATCGAAACTACATATTACGGGATATTGTAAAACACTTTGGAAAGCAATGTAGAAGATATAATGTAGCAGATTTTCGTGACTCCTATCCAATTGAAATAAAAAAACTCTTTAAAAATTTTTTCGATCGTCTGTGAAACTTGCAGTAAAAATAAAATATCATGCCGTCTGATACAACGATTAATGAGAGAGGTGCAAGAACCGTCACGATGAGAAGCACGGGAAATGAAAAGAATCGTTTCACTGTCATGGTTGCCTGTATGGCTGATGGGACGAAACTGCCTCCGTATGTAGTTTTCAAAAGCAAAACAATGCCGAAAAGCGAATTTCCCTGTGGCATCATAGTCCGAGCAAGGTTGGTTTGATGAAAACATCACCAATGACTGGATCGAGACTGTTTGGAAGAGAAGGTCTGATGGAATGCGTCTTAGATCTCTCTTGGTCTTAGACGCATTCCGATGTCATACACGTCCCGAAGTAAAAAAGAAACTCCTTGAAATGAAGACAAAATTGGTGATTATCCCAGAGGGAATGATATCGATCCTGCAGCCTATAGATGTTTCTGTTAATAAGCCGTTTAAATCAGCACTGAAGAAGAAGTGGGCCGATTGGATGGTGAATGGCACACACACATTCACAAAAGGTGGACTCATTCGTAAAGTAGATAAAAAAACAATCTGTCAGTGGATCGTGGAAGCATGGAATGAATTTCCCTCAGAACAATAATTAAGGGATTCAAAAAATGTTGCATAAATAATGCTTTAGATGGAAGTGAAGACGACGTATTATGGGAAGATGATAACAACAACGGCACGACGACCGCAGAATTAGAAGCAGACGAATCTGAGGCTTCAAAAACAAATGAAGTCTATAAGGAGTTCCAGATTACCGATGACGACTCAGATGTTGGCGAGTTTCTAGGATTTTTGGGAAATTGTTTGATTTATTTTCTTGATTGAAGATTTTCTTTCAATGGACAGACATTCAATTTTTAAATTTTAGCAATTTCATTTTATATTTGTATTTCATTTTAACTTAAGACTTCGTACAGAAAAAACGAAAATAATTTAAAATCCATATCTGAGAATAAGTGGCTAATAAAGCCGAAATATCTTGTACTAACATTACTTACTTGTAAAAGTGCAATTTTTTTTCATATTAAAAAGTTTTATTTTAATTAAAACACTTTGATGTTTAATAAATATTAGTTTTCACCTGTTTATTTTTCATTTGTCATCGAACATTCGTAGAGAGAAAAACATGAAATATTATGTACCCGTGTATAGGACGCATCCTAAATTTTAGCTTGGAAAATTTGGAAAAAAAGTTCGTCCTATACGCGGGTCTTTACGGTAGATAGATGCGCGCCTTTATATAGGCGATATTGCGTCTACAGTCTCTTCTTCCATCTATCCCATTCTTAGTTACATTTAAAAATTGAAAAAATAAAATACTATATAACTGCTCACGCAAAGTTAGCATAATTGGAAATAAAAAGAAAAGAATATTTGTCTGTGACGAGAAACTAAAGTAAATTAGGTTATTATAGCCTAAGAAAAACTTCACTAAAACGCACACACAAGAAGGGATGTGCGAAAAACCTGCTAAACCTATTGATACCGTTGGTTAAAAATTGAGAGAATCACAATAGATAAGTGCACAGCCCGATAATAATGGCTTGAGGTTTATTTGAGTTCATGCTGAGAAAGCTGTCGTCACTCAATTTTTTATGTTGGGTTAGGTCGTGATTGAAATTATCTAAGGGCAGGAGATAAAAGGGAGAGAGTGATGAATAGAGAGAGAGGGAGTGAAAGTGATATGGAGAAATTGAGGGACAAATGAAGGGAGAGAGCGAGGTAGACTGTGATAAAGAGAAAGAGAGAGGGAAAGAGGGAAGAATAGGACAAAGGAAAGAGGGAAATTTTGTATTAAGAGTTTTTGTAACATATGGTTGTTTTCCATTTAATATAAATTTTTATTTTATAAAGATTTTGTATTTTTTTACATTTAAACACAGCAGAAAGTTGAGGTGTTAAGGCTAATAATTATAATAATACAAAAATTCTGTGTGAATACACTGTTTTGATTCTGCTTTAATTCATGCCTCAAATATTCCTAAGCAATTCGTGTTTTGCTTTTAGAGACAATGACATCGTTGCAAATGAAATATGGCTTTCCAGTTTTCTATAATCAAGCATTATCACACGTGGTATTGCATTGTCAAACGTGATTTTCCAGATGATTTAGCTGTAAAAGTATATATATTGCATTCTGGTAACATGCGATAATTTTGCAAGTATTTAGGATATACGTCCCATTTGTAACTTATGGAAAAAACAATCATGAATTCCTCGTTCGCCTACTTTATATCTTACTGTCAAAATCAATTTAGTCAAACCTCTTATCACAAGTTCGCCCGACCGGAATAAGTTAACATATAACATATTATAACAATCTGTTATAATATAAGTAGTTTTTAACCAAAAACAAATTACATAATTTTGTTTAAAAGAATTCGAGACCGATGTTTTCTTTTCTTCTGGACAGAACATCAATCCTCTTTAACATTACAAAGTTTTGTCTTTAAACCCCAAAAGATATTTTACCTGAGTGCCAGAGTTTTAACTTTTCGCAGACAATCCGTGTCATTAATAATCGAGAAAAGAATCACGTTAATAGCCACACAATGCTTATTTTCCGAAAAAGGCTTGCGTTGGATATATTTCACGCACCGACAGAAAAAATGAGCGTGCAGAAGGGAAAACTAGATATTCAAGCACTTCGTTCCGAAAAACCCTTATAGGCGCTCATTGTACGTATTTCCCAGCAACCATTGTATAGCAACCCCATTCCCATTCTCCCCAGGAACACGGGGATTAAGGCCTCCGTAATAAAATCCCTATTGCCCTCCACTTAAGCGAATCGGAGGAACCGATTTTTTTCCCCTTTATGGCATTAAGCCCAAACCAACGGAATCGATTCGATGGACCCAACGAAACTCCTTTACCGATTGAGAGAAAATCAATTCTCCACGGGAACATGAATGTCCGTGGAGATAAGGACAGATAGCAGGATAGATTGGGGCGAGAGATGAGGAAGAAAATAAGAGAGAGAGAGAGAGGGGCTTGAAGGAACATCCGAGTGAAGGAAAATGGAGGGCTTTCAAATTTCACCATTAATCGCCGCGTCGGCCACCGGAAAAGGGGATTGATGGACCATGGCGAAAATTGCTCAAGTTGGTATCCTTTGCCCCAGAGAGAGTGAGAGAGAGAGACTGGGGCGAGTCGTTGTCCCCTGCGGCGGCTGAAAACTCTTTCCTCGCTTAGAGTGAAGCGGAATGGAAGTGGGGATAAGATAGAGAGAATGGGAGGGAATAAAATGGAGGAAGGAGGGTCAAAAGTAAGGATTGCCCGGGAGAGGAAGGTTTGAGGGTCAGTTAATGAGTGCCGGAGGCGGAAGGAGGAGAGGAGATAAGAGGAAGAGGGAGAGGGAGAGAGAGAGAAAATGGGAGAAAGGGATAGTTTGAGAAGGGAAAATTTGAGATCCGACGGAGGAATTGCAGGAAGGGTGTGTGTGTGGTGAGGATGTTGGCAGAAGATGGAAGAGTAGACGAGCAATGTGTGAGTTGGGAAGTGAGAAGCAATTATCCAGGTTAAGGATGAGAAACATCGCTACGGAATGAGAGAGAGAGAGAGAGCTCCTTTCAAAGACAAGAGATATGCGGAAAAGAAAGACGGGTTCGGCAATGAATGTCGGATTATGGTTTTGGGAGGCAGCGTTACGTTAATGCTCATTTTCCGGCAATGGAAACGAAGCTATTGCTACAATGAAGAGTCGTATTGCCATCACAATATGTAAAAGGTTTATAAAGGTGTTAGATTTTTCCGTGAGAAACCTTTTAAGTAGAATTTAATGGTCAACATTTTCAAATCGATTTGGGTGTTTTTATAGAATTATTTGAGTATATGAGATTCTATCCTTTTTAATCAACGAAAAAAGTGACTTCTCCTTGGTCTCATATGCGCGAACAGTGTTCGCGTCAAAGAAAAATAATCTACGACGACGTCAAAAATTTAGAGATGACGAACCTGAAGCATAAATACCTATGTATATGAAATAGGTAATGGGATTAACCGGATACCTTTACAGATTGCCTGAGACGTAGACTGTAGAACGGATCGTTTTTGTTCGTTTTTCCCAAAGACCGTACGAGATCATAACAGGAGAGTGATACCCACGAGAGAAGTTATTAGGTGGGCTTTGGTGCGATGCACCCTTTACCAACTGCCTTGCAGGGTATTATGTAGATTTAGTATTGCCTTAATTGAATACAGTGAAATAAATAATGTCAGGATAGTTCGGTCCAAAGGATTTTTTACTTAAGGGTTCAGGACTCGACTCCTTCCTCGGCTGAAAATGTCTTTGGACGGCATCAGAGGGAAGCAGGACTTCATTCCTATTATAAAATCGAGGTTTATGATCCCTTCGTGGAAACACTACTACTTCTTCATTATCTTCATAAGCTGTTAATCAAAATTCGTAAAGTTGACTATAACACTAATGAAAAATATTTTTTAAACAATTAAACCTTTAAATCGGCTATTACACTGAAAAGCTGCCCCCCCTCCCTCCTCCCCTCTCTCCCCCCTCCCTCCCCTCCCCCCCCCTCCCCCCAACCACACCTTATAAATGAACAGTTCAAAATCTGAACTTTTTCCATCTTAAATTTTAAAACAGCATTCAGAAATAATATAATAGAAATAAACTACATAAACTATAAATCGCCTAGTAATCACGGACGAGGATGCCAAAATCATGCATAGAAACTGGGATAAATTAAATGTTTAAAATAAATGGAATAATTATTTACCATTTAAAAAAACTTGATATACTATACTATGATGTGAAACGTTTAATTAAATGTGAGGCCATAAAATCTCAAATGAAATTCGATGCGTTGTATCTACATGGTATAACTTGGATTCGCTCCGTAAGTTTCACTCGACACTTCTTTTAACATAACTATCACAATCGTGAACTTAAATGTTTGCCTAGAAAATTTCCATCCTCGCCTTTTGCATATAATTCTTGCTCATTCCGAGCCAAAAGACATCCGCCGTTGTCTAGCTAAGAAACACCGTAACAGCCGATTTAACCGAGCGGAATATTCGCTAGATAAGGACAGCAGGCAGATGAGACAAGATTGTGTGTATATTGAGAGGGTGGAAATGTTAAGATTTTACGAAAGAGCGATGGAAGGGGGTCAAGGGGGAAAGGAGCAAAGGAGTAAAAGGGTCGTATATATGAACAGTGGACGAAAGGAAAACAAAGGGGGAAGAGGACAAACAAAGACAATGCTGGAAGGAAGAGGGTCCGCGGGTTAGGATACAATTTTGCAGATTTGATGAGAAAGGGAAGGGCGGACCGAGATTAACCTCTTGTCAGCTCAAGCAGAATGGCGCAAGCAACGCTCAAAAGATCTGGAATATGTATTCGATGTTGATAAGACACTTTAGCGGAAATATTATGGATGATAAAAAGATCTTTTGAACGCTAAATTCAGCAGACGAGCTGAGTTTTCCCGCTTGATTCTCATATATGAGTGCACACAATTGATGGTTTAAACTCGTTTAAGAAAATTTTGGTAAAACTTGCTTCCATGAAAAGAAAGATACGTTTCATTTTTTAGCTCATTAACTGAAAGCAGTGATTGAGCAGCCTGTCAACATGATTACTCAAATGCAAATTACTAACCACTTAGAAAGATAATATGGTACTCTTCGTTTATCCCGGACCTCTTTTGAAAAATATTTTTTGCCATAACCCTTCCATGGGGAAAACATTAAAACAAACTAAGAAAATGAGAAGTTGTAAAAAAATATTTGCAAGTAATCGAGGATATTGGTGAGCTGTCGGCTCGCTTTTTTTTAAAGATTATAATGCCTTTTATATCGGGTGTAGCCGTCTCCGGGCGCTATCGCGCCCTTTGCCTATCTAGAACGAATCTCTCCCTCACCATTGGCCGGTGATCGGGTGGGTTAATGTCGCCACAGGCAGATCAGTCATGGGTTTGCAAGCTTTCGTTTTGCGTGAAAGAGTTATCTCAAAAAATTATTTTTCAAAAGGCGTTCGGGATAACCGAAGAGAACCGATAATATTTTAATGCTTCAAACTAGTGCAGGGATGAAGCTGAACGTGTCTTTTACATTTAATGGTGAAAAATGGAGCAATAAGTTTCACTCAAAATATAAAGAAGCTTTTTATGAGACATAGCTTCTTTTAATCATTCTCTTCCGAGAAACTTCGGCCATAAGGGACAGTGGCGTAGCTAGGGTCTTCGGCGCCCAGGGGCAAGGCATCATATTGGCGCCCCTATGGGGGGGTTATATTCCCAGTCTGGCCCATATGACCTATATTCTTACCGCCAAGTTCCAGGGTGAGGGGTTTACGGGGTCTTCTGTACTCAATTTAGCGTGTTGGCGTCTTTAGGCAATTCCGTTTTGCTAACCCATTAGGGTGGATCTGGGAAACTCAAGCATGAAACAACATATTTGAATGGGAAATTGGTACGAGCAAGGCTAGATGGCAGGAGATACCTCAACTCATTTGCAAACCCCCTGGCCCGTCGACACAATATTGTTTGCAAGTGAGATCCAGTCTAGGAAATATATAGGCAAAACAAGAGTGTAACCCGAAGAATGAGCAGTAACTCCAGACTTCGGGTGAGACATGAAGAGATGGCAACTTGGGTTGCCACCTAAAATTCGTCAATAATCTGACTCGGAGATTTCCTAATTTAACCCGGATATTCTCATAGGTTAAGAAATTGATCTTTGGGGGGAGTCGTGGCGTAGTGGTGCGGGCGCTGGCCTGCTACGCTTAGCAAACTCGGTGCGAACCGGGTTGCCCGGCTCCCCATTTGCGTGTTTAGAGGAGAACACGCAAATCAGCGCCCCGTCCTTCGGAAGGGACGTAAAGTCGTTGGTCCCCTTGGTGTTTCTCGTTAAGAGTAGGCTAATGCCGGCACCGGGTTTCACTCCTCCCTTGCTTTGTCATTTAGACTGAGAAGCCTTCTAGCGCTGGAGTCGTTTGAAGTCACAAGGTCCCCCCAATTGGTTGGTTAAGAAATTGAAATACGTTTACTGTTTTTAAATGTTTGATACACAAGAGATAATTAATTTTCATACAAATGTGAATGTGATGAACCATATTTTGTCGCTCTCTCACGCAACTTGGCGGCTCCCTCGAACACCAACAAAAGTTTCAGTGGTACATACTTTATAACAGCGCCACCAATCCAATACCACCGAATAAATGTAGTAATCAGAGCTACGAGCCATTCGCTGGGATTCAGAATTTGTCGTTGCCGTAGTTATGGTGACAGAAAATACAACTACATGCGAGTCACCCACAAAGTTTTAGCTGCTGATGCGATAAGATTTTTTCCGTGCTTGCTTCACAAATTAGATGTGTTTCTTCTAATTGTAAGATTCTAAAGGCTCCTGCGTTTGTAAACTAAAACTAAATGTGCTGACCGAAGAGAAAATGTAATATCGAGGTCCTCGATATTGTTTGCTTCATAGAGAGCATTCTGACTTATTTATGCGAACATGTGACGATATAGCATGGGTTTGGGATTAGACTTCGGACAAAATCCAAGCGATAGATATGGTCTGTAATAAGAACCATCAATTTTAAGGCCTTCTGAAGCGTATTTTCAAAACATCGTAGCTAATCTTGCTGACTTGATTTGTGGAGTGTCTATGGTGACTACATATGGTTGACTACTTTAAGAGACAGATCCTTAAAAAAATCGGGCTATTAAAAATTTTACGGGATTTTTTTTAACTTTGATATTACGACAAAAATTATTCTTTGAAAGTATATCGTATAGGAAAAAAATATTTTTTACAAACAAACCTACACAATATAAACGCATAGCAAATAAAAAGAACAAAACATTTATTCTTGAATAATAAAACTAAATTGCACACAATACTAAGAACATATTCACAAAGAATAGTTTTTTTCACAGTAAGAAGTAAACAATATTTCTCGTAAGATTTTTTGCGCTTCAGAAGATCTTTATAATGTAGTAAAAACATAATTATAAAAGTCTTTACAAGAAAGATAGTTGCTTTTCTCCTGCAGCTCAGCTTTTGCTGCACTTATGTAAAATGTGTTCCTATTGTCATTCCATTTATTACGACATAAAGAAAGTATTCTTTCCACAAGAGCTTTAGAACCTGGTAGTGACTTATTAATTTGCATCAGCTTACAAAATCGTTTTTTCGCAAGATTTAAATATAACATTCCGTTGATCTAGGAGAGATGAAATCTCGTTTGTAACTTTTCGTAAAAGTGGGTTCATTTCTGTAAACTCTTCATACATTACATCACATTAATTAAATACACGAAATGGAAAATATTACGAAACGGGACGCTCGTGAGGAAAATATTACAATCGCCGATATTTTCGATACATGTTCCGGCTCATTCCGAGCATTGCATTAATTACATTAAAATACGGAACGTGTGATTACCCTAAGTGTATCTGAAATCAATATATCTATTTTCATAAAAAAATACGGGACAAAGTTCGTCCGGTATTGATTTGCCACAGGATGCGGGACATTAAAAGAAAAATTGGCAGAAAAACGGGGAATCCCGTAAAATACGGGACATGTGGTCACTCTGGTCCATGTATACTGCTGACCCGGAGAATTTTACCCTTAACCCGGAGGCTACTAAAAACCCGGAGACTCCTGGTCAAATCCAGAGAGGTGGCAACCCAAGGCGGGACTTCACCTATATTTTGTAAATATTTTTCTCTGACCCGCTTACGATTGCCATTTCTTAAGTCTCAGGGACCATCTAAACGTAAACAAGCTACGGTACCACTATATCCTAAAGGTAAACGAAAGTGTGATTCATTGCATCTCGGGCCAGTACCCAGGAACATTTTTGATGATTCGCGCCTCTTTTGTTTTAATCCGATAGGATATTACGTTACTCCTCCACCTCCTAGCGGATCTGCTTTCACCGATAAAATTCGGTCCGTGAGTTTGCGCCCCTTAAGCAATTGCCCCCTCTGCACACCCCTCGCTACGCCTCTGATAAGGGAATACATAATACCGAAAAAAAACCTCTGCCATTGGGCAATTCATAATACCGCAATAATTCTCATCCATTCTGAACCGACTACTTCCAGAATATCAAATGAAATACGGTGAAATTTATTCGCCAAAGAGAGATAAACATGGCATTGAGCGCGACGGAGGAAGATCGCATAAAAAGACGCAGAAGATTTCCATGGAAGGGCAGTTGGGATAGATACGGAGAGAGAGAGAGAGAGAGATGAACAGATATGTCGAAAGGACGAAAAAGCACATGAGAAAATCAAATTTTCCTGCTACCGCAGCGCCTCTGGCGAGAAGGATAGACATTAAAAAAATATATAAGGCTATACACGGGAGTGAATTTCGTCGCGAGTTGGATGAGACGGAAGTGCGTAAGAGAAGGTTGGGCTTTGCGAAAAAAAAGAAAATAATCAATATAGCGTGATACGAACTGCTCCAGGCTGTTCTCGAACACAGCGAAATAGGATATAAAAATTAAATAAGCCAGAAAAGCTCAGCGAGGCGAAGGGAAAAAGGATTCTTCGTTGCACGTGAAGTGTCGCGGTACTTCCTCACTATGACATTATTTATTATCTCAGCTGAGTTATACAGCTTCACGAAAACGGATTCTTTCCTAGGGTTTGTCTTTTAAAAATCTCTTTGCAAATGAAATTGCGTTTTCCTTTTCTGTTACGAAAGCTTAGATATTTGGTCCAAGTGTAATATATCCCCCCTCCCTTATTTTTTTCTTTTTTGAAACAGTTACTATGCTATTGTTTATTCAGTTTGTGTTATTGTTCATGCATTTGGGATATAACAATCAATAATATCTTATCCTTATAATATGTTTCCTACTCGAGTAATTTATGTTTATTTTCAGTAATGAACAAAAGAGTTTACAATTCCTAATTGACTAAAATGTCATCGAAAACAACTGAAAATGAAAAAAATGCGGTGAAATAGTATATATTAAACTGACTGATCTGACTGTCGAACGCACAACGAAAGCTTGCAAACCCACGACTGATCTTCCTGTGGCGACATTTACCCACCCGATCACCTGACACTGGTGAGGGATAATTTCCTTCCAGAAAGGTTAAGGGCGCGATAGCGCCCGAAGACGGCTACACCCGATATAAAAGGCATCATAATCAAAAAGAAAGCGAGCCGAAGGCTCACCGATATCCTCGGTTACTTGTAAATAAAAAGATTTTTTAAAACAATTTCTCATTTTCTTAATTTGTTTTAATGTTTTTTCCGGGAAAAATATTTTTCCAAAGGTGTAGGGGATAACCCAGTAGTACCTCATTTTGCTTCATATGCTTGTTTATTTATGGTTGTCGTGATATTTCCAAGAAATATATTTTCTAAAGGCGCAATTTTGAAGGGGGTATACTGCACTTTCTCCAGATATTTTTGTATCAAATAAGATCAAAGACTGAAAGAGTGAATCTGACATATATATTAAGCAAGTATTATATAATAAGCAAATTTGTTCACGCAAAATGACCAATCTGATTGGCTGCTGAGGATATTCAG
Source organism: Uropetala carovei (assembly GCA_036926305.1). NCBI lineage: Eukaryota > Metazoa > Arthropoda > Insecta > Odonata > Petaluridae > Uropetala > Uropetala carovei. The sequence continues at coordinate 4,764,585 of JAXCHB010000118.1, read as the reverse complement.
ACTTCATCGGATACTAAAAGTCGTAAATGCGTACCCTGGCGGAATGGAGAATTAGTCTGGAGTGGTAGCTTATATGGTTAAGATAGCTTAGCTGGTTAAAACACCACCATGTGGGAAACACGGGTTCGATCCCCGTTCAAATTCAAAATTTTCTCATTCTTTCTTCACATTACCCTCGCAGACTTAATAGCAAATATTTTCATCTATCCGATAAAATTTTAGTCAGTACCTTATTTATCACAAGGAATTAGAATTCGTTTTCTTAATTGAAATCACGACATATTATATAGCCTAACATATGTTTATTTACCTACTTTGTTGTGGTAACTAACAACAATGCAGTTGGTTGTTAATTAATAAATTTTAATACTCGCTTCGTTTAAAAGTTTAAAATGAAAGGTAAATTTAATTCTTTAGTAAATTGTTTTAAATCTTCAATCAAATAAAAAAAGAAATAGGTAAGTCGGAATTTCATATATAGTACATGTTTTACTCGAATTTGTTTCCGTGGTCTTTCATGGATTATTTGCTAGTAATCATATAATAAAACTAGAAGAAGTGCCCGTTGAGTTTCAACGGATTTAGTAAATCTATAACTTCGACCGTGTAACATGTAAACATCGCAAGAATAACATAGTACAGTAGAACCGCGAAATTCGCGGCTTCCAAATTCGCGTGATTCGCAGTTTCGCGGTTTTTTTCGACTATTGCTGCCATCTTTGAAGTGATGAGAAAAAACAATAAACAAATGAATTTTCCCAGCCTCAAGGTTTTTTATCACGCTGTGGCTGTGTACGCCGGGCATGGGGTTCGTTTTCTTGCTCTCACCAAATTTAATGAATTTTTTTGCCTGTTACGTGATTCAATAAATATTTTTTTCGGTATATTTGCTAATCATGATTTATGAAAACTTACCTCTTTAAACCAACTGTACGGCTACGGTAGATTTAAATGCCACACTAGCAGCCCGCTGCATCTACGCTTGCAAATAGTCTAAATAATTCGACCCCAGGTTAGATCATATCGCGGTATATTCAAAGGGGAAAATTTTTTAATTCTGTCTTACTTTAGTTCCTATGATTATCGTTGCACCCTTATAGACGAACTCACAAAGAGTTTCTTTCCTTCACGTGTCTATCAACGACAGCTTTCAATTTCTTACAGGACTTACTATAAAGGCGACGTAAATGCAAGCGTTTATTTAGATTATCAATGAAGAGAAGATAACAGTAACGCTTTTCTATCGTCTATTTGAAGGTTTACTTGGCCTTAAATGAGTCGGAGGCAACAATGAGAGTCTCCTTGGCAACGCCCGGAATAAGTACGAAAAATCCGAAAATTTTCAAAAATGAATGCGTATTTCTGAAAATTTTGACCGTATCACGTGTAAACATCGGGAGAATAAGATATTATAGAGCTTTATCCGTCGAATGAAGTAAAAAAGAAGAAAATCGGTCTATATTTACATATTTTAATGAATGAAGGAAAAAACCTTGCACTCTGAAAAATCGAAAATCCCGCGTAAACTTATGGGAAATGTCTTCTGGATTCGAACCTGGGACACTTAAGCAAACGATAATATCAACAGAACTTTGGAAACAATGAAACAATTTATGTAATCACAATTTGTGGAAAATTTACGTCTAATTATTTAAGTTACTTACGTAGTTTTAAAAACAGTTTGCTTTGGATTATTCTATGCCACATGAAAATATCATTAAAAACGATTTATTTGTAATAATTTCAATTAAAATAAACAAATATTTTGTTGCCATGTAAACAAAGCAAAATCGTACACAGAAATTGAAAAAACGATATTACGTTAAAATGTTTGGCATATAAATGCATTGGAATACCAACTTCGGCAGCAATGAGAATTGTCATGGTAGCTTATAATTGGCATTTCATAAAAATGATAAAATCACGCATTTTTCTGATCCTAAACGCATTTTTACGCTAATTCGATCAGGATTCGGATCCTGTATTTAATAAAAATATACTTTTTTCTTTCCTTCATAGAACCATTCAAGTCTCAATTTCGTTCCATGTTCCTAAGTAATTTAAAATTCATATGAAAATAAGCTGCACTCGTCCCTATGTTATTCAAATGGATAAAATGAAACGAGAAAATATTTTTTAAAGTGATAAATGATAATAAAATCGATATAAAAACTACATCCCGTGTAAACTTATGGGAAAATATAATTGTCTCCTGGATTCGAAACCGGGACACTTTGGCAAACGAAAATATTTTTCCAGGGACCTCATAGTCAGTAGAAACAAAACGCCGTTTACTGCATATCTTTACGACGAACGGTTCTCGAGAAATACGCCGATATAAATTGTAAACAAATGTCTAAAGACGTCAACGTAAAATTAATATAATTAGATATTATAATTTAGAATGTTATAATCATTACATAAATTATTCAGGAAGAACGCTATCATTAATAAAAATCTTTGGTACTTACGTATTATCGGAGTCCTGCGAAGGTCCCGGAGATAATACATATGTAAGATTTTTACCAGTCTACCTCCTGAAATATCCTAATCAATTCAACGGTCTGCCACTGGTGTCTCCACTCTCGACTTGAAGGCCTACGGTGGTTAAGGCTAGCCAACACTCGCACCTTATACGCCGAACGGTTTAGCTGTGCGGGGATGGCTCTATCCATCCATTAGACTAGGTTATATTTTTGATGAAGGAAAGGAAGAGGATCTTGGGCATTATCTTTTACTGAAATCCTCGTGTAGGTAAGCTACCCTTTATTATTATGAACATTTATTAAGCTAAACTTAGAACAGTTGCAACGCAACCCTATTTGTTGTTGTCTGTGTGTGTATGTTTATTTTCACTTTCGCTCGTCAGTTGGTACTCCTCTACTTTCATCTCTTTATTCTTCCCTCCAGCATTCAAAAAGAAATTAGTGGGGTAGAGCACCGCAGTAAGGTAGAGCACAACTAGGACGATACCGTATCATGTCCTGTTTTTATATAACCGGAGTTGAACGGAATCACACTTTTCACTTTATTCAAGCAACATAAAACCTTTCTGATGATTACCACAGTAAATTGGAGGTGGTTAGAATCAGGGAGAGTTCAGAATGTAGGAAATGGTTACCTAACTCCACAAAACGGAACCTTTGTCCCTTAACGAAATAATGCTAAGATTAGGTCAGTTAAATTGGATGTTTCTGTTAAGCTTGCATTCCCGGAATGCGCAGAGTGGATCTCCTTTACATTGACGACCGCAGTAACCATTCGATGGAAGAGGATAACGTCTTATATCGTTGGTAGTACGGTAACATGACGAAGGTCAAAGGGATCTTCCATCTCTCTCCTTGAATTTGCTGCTACAAATGGTCATTTATTTATCTCTTCCGCAATTTACGTCTTTATTTCCATCGTCCTAGGTATTCAATCGCGGGTTTAGTTTTCTGGTAGTCGGGCGTCTGCCCGGGACGTAGAATTTTTGGTTTTTTTTTCAAAACGACTTCTCTAAACTTTTCTACAACTAGATAAATGTTGGCTTGAATTGGATCTAGCTGAAGAACGGAATTTGTTTTCTTTTTGTACTAATTTTTTCATTTCCGTCACAAGATCAAAGGAGAAATAAATTAACTTAAATTTACGTATATAATACGCATTTTATGCAGCAATTTATTATGTGAAAGACGCCAAACAATTGTAGATGGAATATGTTTATTCGAAGCCATCACCCTTTATATATTAATGGTATTTAAACGTTTAAAATATAAATTTAATTTTCATATACAATATTATCTTGTTTTAGATTTCAATTTCTTCTAATTTCCGAAAAGGTCAGATAACGCGATCTCAGGGCCACAAAAAATGGTCATGGATTCGATGCTGAATAGGATGCCTAACTGCTAGGAGCGGCAACTCTGTTGATATATATATATATGTATGTATGTATGTATTTGGTAGCGCACTCCTGATTTAGGGTGAGTATTATCATCATCATAGGTAGTCTGTCCGTAGACAGATCCTTAATTATTCATTGTTAAATCTTGCTCTCCACATACTCTTTTTTTCTGCAGTCTTCTTCCTGTCTTGATAGCTCTCTTTCCCTTTCAAGTCGTCTATGAGCTGGAACCTCTTCCTACCTATATATAGGCATCTTTTTTCCACTTTCGGGGATTGAATAAATCATCCAGTAAATTTTTTAAATTAAAATCGTAGCGAAACTTGTTTTTTTATCGTCATCATCATCATAGGTATTCTGTCCGTAGACAGGTCCGTGATTATTCATGGTTAAACCTGGTTCTTCATATACTCCTATTTTCCGCAGTCTTCCTCATGTCTTGATAGCTCTCTTTCCCTTTCAAGTCGTCTATCAGCTGAAACCTTTTCCTACATCTTTCCATTTTTCCATCTAGTTCTCCTTCTAGCATTTCTTTAATCATGCTCTCTCTCTTCTCAGGTAATGTCCAATCCAGTTCGCCTTCTTCTTTTTGATAGCCTGTATAATTGTTCACTCCTCTCCTATTCATCGTAGTAATTCCTCGTTTTTCATCTTATCTGTCCATTTTATCTTCAGCATTCTTCTACATGTCCACATTTCGAAGCTATTATATATGGTAACAAGTGCATGCAACTTTTTCCAGTCTGTAAATAATTGATATTTTTGGACGCATTTTTTATAATAAATCGTATTTGTCATTGCATTACGATATAATTGCTTTAAAATATTTTTAACCAAAAATAATAATACTCATTTTATTATTTCCAGCTGCCAACAACACTAAGGCCTCTGGAATCTTAATTACTGTCCTCAAATAGTCAGTCGGCAATCTTGTGTTCTCTCTCATCATCTGCGTAAATGGCGTCGCCGCGAACGTCGTCTTCATCCTCGCTATCCATCTCGACGAAATCCTCATTCTATATTATGTCGTCTTAAGAACCATCCATGATGTGTCTGAGACAATACTTTTAAAAGCCACGTTTATATCGTAAATTTTCTTGTACACATCTCGCTTGTCGGCAAGACGAGAATTGTATCGATACCGCTAATAACCAAGTGCAAAATTATAGTGATCTTTTTACGAAATATTATATGCGTATTATAGTTGTTGATAAGAAAGTTTTCAAATTTTACTCGTGAAAATATTGGTGTGTATTATATAATAGGAACATTACGGTAATTACAATGCATTCGTAAAAATTTTGTGTAATGGATCTTCGCGTGCAACTACGATATACTTGAAGTCAGCACTGTTAAGTGGACATATAAAGTCACATTTATCAAGGTATTTTATATTTGTTTTTCAGGCTATTCTTTTGGATTATTATAGCCCTTCCATACCAATCACACACAGATGAGAGGTGCCGGCATTAGCCTACTCTAACGTATAGCATCAAGGAGGCCAACTGCTTCGTTCCGAAGGTCGGAGCGCGGACTTGCCCGGTCTCCTCAAACCACATTAGTAGCCGGCGGGACGATCCCGGATTTGAACCCCGGGACGCTGTGTGGAAGGTCAAAACTCTAGTCACTCAACCACCGGAAGCCTGCATGATCTCCTAATAAATTATTAATCTACATCTCTCGTAATGGATGCGAGTTGCCACACATCTATTGCTAAAGATATCAGTTATTTACAGTTTGGCTTATATTTTTGCACACTAGAATTTTAAAGTTATTATTCTTGAATCACATGTACTATCTTTCACTAGCATCATAACGTATCATTATATTCATTTTTATATTTATAGTGAAAGGATGATATGATTTTTGCTACACTTTTTTAGTTTTATCTCCCCATTCATAACATTTTTTTCATTTTGGATATATTTTAGAGATAAATTAGTAATCATATGATCGAATTCAACTGTCAAAATGAGTATTATCATACCATATTGTCTGCTATTTTTCTAAATTTTTAATAGATTTTGTTCAACTGAGTTAATGCATTACTCAATACTAAAATAGAAATAATGAAGGTGGATAAAGTTTTGTGTATTATACTCGTATGGGGTAGATTGTGGCTGAGCTTGTTGAATTATGAATCCAAAGTCATCCGATATATGTTGATAATTGTAGCACTTGGGGAAACACCAGTACACAATATAGCATTTTCTGGTAAAAGGAATTGGTAAGCTTTCAGTCATATAAATATTAGGAGATTTTTGTGGCCAATGTTGAGATAACCTTCGAAATACATTTTTACAGAAAGCTGCGGCTGGGTCCTTCTTCCATACAAAATTTGCTTTGCATGTTTGTAGCTGTGTTACTCAATCATTTTCATTCACTAATCAGAAAAAGGAGCTTAGACATCGCTGCGTTTTTGGAGCTTATTACTTATGTTAGGTAGAAGTCAACAGCTGCTCCAGTTGATATCATCTGTCCTACAATGCCATGTTTTCACTGATGGATTCAGTTGATAAGACCTGCTGTGGCTTTCTAGGAGAGCAGCTGATGATGATGTGGTGAGTTAATAATTGAGCAAGCCACCCTAAAGTTCTGAGGGAATCTGCTAAGGCTAGAGCCCTTTGGTCCTTGTCAAGAATTAGGAATATTGCAGGGTTACTGAAACAGCATGCCATACCCTAAATAATAGCTGGATCCAAGATGATTTTACCATTAGGTTTGGAGAAATGTAAGTAGCACATACACAATGAAGGGCTTGAATTCATGATAAATTATTAATAAAAATCAATTATTATTATGACTGATGAAATAGTCAGGATGCTAACTATAAGTAAACTGAATAAAAATTATGCCAACCTTGAATAAAAATGTGGCTGTATTTTCCTTCCATTGAATGTGCAAATACATGTGTGGCCATAGATACCTTTATTTTTGGGTAAGATCATTTTAAAAGGTATTGAAGGACTGACTGATTGTGAGTTAATTAAAAGTACATTAATTAGTTTTCTTATAAATTAAAGCATTCTTTACATTATTGTTTTCTAATTTTAATTTATTGAATAAAAATCTGTACCAAGCTGCAAAATGTGGTTGATGCTACTTTGGTAATTTATTATTATCATTGCTGCTTTCTTTATTTTTTTTCGAAATTATAAAGATGACCATATCTGTTCCTACTCATTCATTATCTTTGTTATATTCTTGGACAAAATTGCAGCCCAGATATCAAGAAGCCATCAGCACATAGGAAACTATGATGCCTACCTGACTCTCCTGACTGATGTCATTCCATTCTCAGTTGCTGTTTTCTTGCTAGAGGGAAGCTTTATAAGAACAGCTGACATCAACTTCTAGTGTTTGCAGCATTTTTTTCATGCAACACAGAATCATTGCTAAGTATTTTTTAAATATTTTTTTCCTTGCATAATTACTATTTCTTTCATAATACCATCTTTTTTTAATTTTCTTTAATTATCATGCACATTACTCATAAAATTAAAATATATTTTTTTTGTATATCTTATCTTGTTAAACGTGTTTTATTGTAATTCAACTATTGTTCTTTCATGTATCTAGGGTTTTCGCAGGTTTTTTTCCACCCCCCTTCCCTTCGCGGGGGTTTATCCTGCGTGGTCTTTTACTAGGATGGCCAAGTCATGCCTTTCCTAGGTTTTTACCACAATTAGTATCTTTTTATAGAAATTTTCCGATTTTGTAATTTGGTGTTTTGCTTGTGTTTTTCTATTGTTTTATGGTTCTTTTCTGTGAAATTATTAGTAATATTTTATTCTCTTTTGTAACTGTTGACGAAGGGTTAAATGTAAGAAGGGACTATATAGTCTCAATTTTGCCCTAATAAATTCGTTTGTCTGACTGTCCTTTAACTCAATGGCAGTCACATATACGGTGACCAGCTTGAAGTGGGACAAACTTTATAATTCAGTTTGGGAATAGTCTGAGCTTACTGGATGCTTAGGAAAAAGAGACATATCTTGTGTGATGACGTCTTTGTTTTTATGGAAAATGGAGAACAAAGTTATTTTTAAGAACATATTTAATGATTTTAGCAAAGCACTACAGATAATAACAGGTCACCATTGCTGTTTAACTAACATTCAGCACATTTCTGATATATCTTTGGTTTTCTTTCTCTGAAGCAGTGGTTCCTAAACTGTGGCGTCTGCCTCCCTGGGGGGGGAACATGAGAGAGTAACATGGGGGCACAAGGCCATGAGAAAAAAATCAATTTTTAATGTCAAATTCAGCTAAAATAGTTTAAACAGATTTTTAATCTTCCCAACATGTACAAGATACATGGATAAAATGATTACGAGTAATTTTATCATGAATAATGATGTAATTAAGAGTAGAAATAGTTACATTTGTTTCAATGGAAATCATGGTGGGGCATGACTCCCAAAAGGGAGGCATCATGTCAGATAGTTTGGGAATCACTGCTCTAAAGGTAGTACTTCTACTTTTGGATAGGAATTTCTATGTTTGACATGTTCTTTAAACTAAAACTGATTATGAGAGCATAAACAATATGGAAAAAGGACTGGGAATTATTTGCTCACATCAACTCCATCACTGGATTTGCTTCCTCTAAGCTGCGTAGCAGTTTTTGAAATTCCATGCAGCATATTTTTCAAGCATGCATGACTGTTTATGTTAGGATATATCCGAACAGGGCCACACCAACCTGGGATGAAACAATTAGAGGGAACTATGACCACTGGGGATGGGAAAGTTTTCAAGAGATCACTGAAATCACCTGATAAAGCACCTGATCTATGATTGGCATAGCTGGAACTGCAAAGGTCCCTGGCTGAGATTTATCCAAGGTTCTTGCATTCAGTCTCCTTCAAACCCTCCGAAAGATGGGCAACTGAGCTTTTCCACAGCTGCACGAGTAATTGCTAATCCACTGCTCTTGGTTACTACATTTCTTTCATTCTTTTTGCCATTCACTTGGCAGAAGCCAATGGGTAAGGGGTTTATTTGAGCTTTCATGAGCAACTAATTATCTTCAACGTAAATTTTTTGAAATAATTTAATAATCTTTCTGTTGTATAAGAATTATTTATTTAATTTTATGTAAATTTTGTGTGTATGCCAATTAAGGAATCATTCAAATATTTCAATCCAACTAAATGAAAAATATTTTGAAATAATTTAATAATCTTTCCTTTGTATAAGAATTATTTATTTTAAGTAAATTTTATGTGTATGCCAATTAAAGAATCATTCAAATATTCCAATCCAACTAAATGAAAAATATTTTGTTTCAATTTTTTTCTACTCATATTATTATTTTAATTAAAAAATTTATTATTTGTGCTAATGTAATGTTTCTATTGAAGAGAGCAGGATAATGTGGTAATTTAGCTTATTAATGTTATATTTGTTACAATTATTTGAAATATTAACCAAACTTGAACTGCAAAGGCATTTGGCAGGTGACAGTTGAATCAATTAAAAATATTTAACGTGAATGAAAATATCAGCCAAAGATATAATTGCTTTGCATTTCATTTTAATGAGATTTTTGCTGTAATTATATCCCTCTATTATTTTTATGAGTGTTTACATATTGTCACAGTTCTCACACATTTGCGGGACACAAGGAACACATTTCACTAAAATTCTCCCGCCAAAGTCACCCAATGTGCACAGCTTTTTCTTTCCTCACTGTGTCTACACTTGCTAATCTGCGATTGTCTTTTTCACACACTTCCAGCCTCCATAACCTGCTTTTTCTAGGCCTAATTCTACTGCCATCTTATGGGCGTTCATGACAATATATGCAAAACAAATGGCGGACTTAAAGAGGGTAATGTGTGATGCATACCATGGATCCCATGAAGTAAGGAGCCTCATAGAAATGAGTAGATATATAATCTCAGATGTATTGAATACTTCAATTTAAAAAGTCAGAGGAACCTCTCTATGTCTTCATAGAAAACAGATTTTTAAGAGGGGTCACATAAGAGAGTAGTCATTAGAAGAGGTTTTATAACATATTTAGATTCCAGGGACTCCAAATGTTTAGTACCAGGAGCTCCAGGAGTCATACATCTGCCACTGGGTACAACTATAGTAAAAATATCAATAAGTTCAGAGCTTTGTTGCTAATATAGTTGTTACATTTAACTCTGAAAAATATGCATTTCTTAACATGGTAGCTCATGCCTGCTTCTACTGAGAGCACCTATTTCAACTGTAAATTACTTTTCATTCTATGGTATATATATTCCCTTTTTCCATCATTATTTCTCCATAGAACTCAATATTATTTAAACTTTTTCCTGTGGCAGCAATTCTCTTTACCATCTCATTGACTCCCTCCTCAAAAATAAAAAAAGCCAACATGAGGAAAAATGTTGTCAACTACTAACTCTACTATGCATTCCCTTTTCAGAGATCATATGAACTCATATAACCAGTGTTACCTCTTCAACATCAATTGCATCAGGAAGTATGGAAATTTGTTGCAGTATCCACTGAACTGTCTGCAGTCTTATCTGATTATCTCAGTCTGCCACTTAGAGGAGCTCTATAGTGAAATGCATGGATGTTCCAGTACTCCAATAGTTGAAGCTGCCAGAGAGGTCTCATCATATCACATATAAGTCACATCACATCTTGGCTAGACTCACTCAAGAAGATAGAGGCAGAAAATTTAAACATAGGATACTAGCACTAAAACTTCAGGGTAATAAACAGCATTGTGATTTAAGATATACAATGTATATGTAGGTACAGCTATTAGTGGATTTTAAAATCCTGTTCCCTCAGATATTTAGAGATTTACACCTACCCCTTTCATCTTTTTAGTTAAAGTAAAATACCTGTTTTCATAAAATCTTTTTTATTCATAATTTTATTTTTATATTTTTATATAAATAAACATCACATTAACAGTTCTTATTTGCAATTTTGAACTATATTCAAATATAAATTTCATATAAAATAAAAATATGCACCCCATAATTTTTTGTATCAATAGCCACTGCTACACTTGCTTGTTTTATTTGTATGTTTTTATCATTAACCTGTTGGGTATAGCTGTACTTCTTCCACCCTTGTCATACACAGGAAGGGAAAAAAGAACCTTGGTGCCAGCATTAGCCTACTCTTTACAAAGAGCAACAAGTGGGCTTACATCCTTTACAAAAGATGAGACGCTGCCTTGCATGATCTCCTCAAACCACACAAGTAGGAGTTGTGGTGATGCCAGGATGAAAAATCTGACCTCTGAATGATTTGAACTCAAGATCTCTGCATGGAAGACCAATGCTCCAACCACTCCACCACAGGTACAGTTATCAGATTTGCTCTATAAGACAGTCACTCATGAAGCATATCTTTCTAGATTTAAATTATGTCAGTATTGAGTTCATTTTTTGACATGCTCAAAGTTTTTAGTTCAGTGATGAACATAAAGGTTTGAGTTGGTGTGAAAGGATTCCATGTTACAGATTTTGGGAAATGGCTGTGACTTCAATAGGAGATTTGTTTTTAAAGATAAGCAAGGGCAGATTAAGGGACTCAGAAGCCCTGGTGCACAATTTTTCTCATATTATCCTCTCTCATGCATATCCTTTGTGGCTCTCAGACCCAGGTTGAACTGTGCCACTGCCACATTGACAATCCATTATTGTTTATTAGTGCCTCATTACAGGGACATCATAGCTCAGTATGGACATATAATCCTTTTTTCTAAATTTTGAAATTTTTATTTCATTTATGTTAAATAATTGGTATATTTAATTAAGTAAGAAAATGAGAGCTTACAAAAATTGTTATGCTGTTACTAAAAACAAGTACAATTACCGATAATGTTTGACAATTTGCGCATACTGTTTAATATGTATCCTAGGACTACATAAAACCATATTGATCATCTCATGCAGTCTTTCGGCCATAACTTGGGATGTCACACATTCATGTGACATTAAAATGGATATGTAAATCACATATGCTCTTTAATTATGGCAAAATGGTATAACTTGAAATAAAGCTGTTTTGTAGCTCAAGTTATCTGTTCACATAGTAATTCATTTTTTACAGCAAATGCTTCAATGAACTATTACACATATTCTAATTTCTCTTGAGCCTATTTTAAGGTGGTTCATTTCAATCAAGGATAATAAGAACATATTTTATGTATATTTACCTTAAAACTTCAAATAATAGAAGTAATAAAATGTAAGAACTCCATAGCAACCTTATACATGTTAACTTATCAATGCTCTATTACATGGAAACCTATGTACAATTGCTAAAAATCCTACTGTGTAGAATTACAAAATATTTGTTGCTTTCATTTCGTTCTTGGTTTTCCAGGGACTATAAAAAGGAACTTTGACCATCATCAGAGAGTTATGCAACAGTATTTCATGGTAAAAGCAAATTTTTGTAATATTTTGTACTTTTTCTGGTATTTATTTTTCATAAATAATCATCATTAATTTTTTATTTACATAAAAATCTAATATATGCATGAAAGTCTTCATCATAAATAAAAGAGGACTGTTTACATTTGAGTTGGTTAATATCATGTTAAAGTAACCCGTCTATGTTTCATATTTTTAATTGAAAATTCGGTGCAACCATGATGAATTGTTTTACATCGATTAGCCAATTTGTATGACAGAAAATGAATGGTAATATAATAGCTACATTTATTTTTTTTAATGATTATTTGTCGTATTTCCCAAAAATAAGTCCGAATAAAAGGTGATAAACTTCTAGGAACAATTGTCGCACACATAAAAGTTACTATAAATTTTTTTTATTTAAATATCTCCAGCATTGCTCTGAAATACCTCTATCATCAATCTCTCTCTTATTTGCAACAGAGAACGAACGGTAAGGCTAAAACAGTAATTCCTCCCGTGCGCGATAGTGCCCATTCACGATGACACGCTTTGTGATTAATTCAGCTGTATGTGCTCCGAGGTATTAGGGGGTTTAAAATTGTAATTAGCCGTCGCTGAAGTGCAAGAAACACCTAATCCTCAAGTTCGATAGGTGCAGATTACTCGTCAACCTTGCAACATACAATTTACTCGCCGCAAAATCCCACGCTATACAACTTCAGGAATACGCCACACTGTTGTTTAAAACCCCACATTGTTGATCTTTCAAATCAGCATTTAAAAGAAATCCATCACAATTAAATATAAGGTAAGAAAGATATAGCGCAGCCACAAACTTATATCGCTGACTGATTTTTCATTTTCTTTTGCTCGAAGGGGCCAATTCCAATGTTTTTCTCGCATTTTCTCGAGGTTAAAACAATTCATCTTTGCCATAATAGAGTAAAATTACTTTTATTGTCATTTTCGATCGTATAATGTTATCCCAAACGTTATTTTAGATTAGAATTTTTACAGTACATTTTTACGCATTTTGAAAAGTTCAGTTTCAACACACATCCCAGGGCCGGCATGATGGCGGAGCGAACGGTGACGCTGCAAACATCCCCGTGCCCTAAAACGTATTTTTCGTACTTATAAAGTAAAGACTTTTTAAATTCGGGAAAACATCGAAATTGTGATGGTGAGAGAGGTTGCTTTATTTATTAAAATTTACAAGCTAGAAATGCCGCGGGTACATTTCGCACCAAGCCATGCGATTTTCCTAGTCGGCCCTTTTATCACGCTCTTACTACAACGCGCAGTGTTTGCGGTTCGCTGAGGTGTTTTCGTAACTTGGCCCCGCGAAAGACGAAGCTTTACTGCAATCGTATCCTATAAACCCACCCTATCGAAGCGATTAAAAAACAGTTACTTGAGAAGTGACTTCTCACGGGAAATCAGGACGATCTTAAAATTTCCGAACCCTGAAAGAAGGAAGAAGAAATATTACCTTTTTCCTCTGAGGCAAACACGATATACGATATAATGCGATACCTGCCGGTGAGTAGTATAACTTGCCACTGCGGAGTTAGTTTTATTGATTTGTATGAAAATTTGACTAAACTGATTCCTCTGAATATCTTCTCAAAGATTTTTGTCAAGTACCTATGTACTTCGAAACAAAATTATGTAGAATGCATATTAGAATAATGGATATGTATTATGACTGTATTCTGTGAAGCAATAAAAATATTTCTAAGAAAACATTTTACCTTTATTAAAAAGGAACCATGCAATTGTATCTTAACCTATCGAAATACTTATCGTCAGATGATGGACTATAGTGGAAACCTGAATCAGTAAATATTTTTCAATAAAAAATTCAAAATTATTTCTTTCGTTTTTATAGAAAATAACTTGCTTGCAATTTTATGAAGCCATTCCAAAGAAAAAAATTATTCTTGAACGCGTATTGAAACCTAGCCGCCAACCTAGCTCTCAGATGCTTAAGCACGGAGCTACAAAACATTCTATAAACTCCAGCTGAAGTGTGAGCATTTAAAGCAAAGTAAAAGAGGCGGAAGAGGGGTAAAGGAGGGGAAGTTGGAGCGACCTTGACGTCACTTTCACTTTCGTTTTCTTGGTTTTTTCCGAGCAAAACGTGAAAATCCCGTATTTGGCCTCAAAAACGGCGAAAAACTCACTCCACTCAGGATTTTGGCCTTCAGTGACCCTCCGAAGACTCCAAAGCCTCACACCCCACCAGTACATGGCCCTGAATTGATACAGGGCCTGGACGCTAGAGGCGCTTCGGTCAACGTTTAATGGGGAAAGTTCACGTAGTTGAGGAATAGGGTTTAATTCCCTCTTGCTTTCGTACTATTCGACTTTATTTCCAAGCTTATCCACTTTGGCTTTGTGGAGACGCGGCTACCGCGTCAGGTTGCAAATTAAGGTGTTTCCGGTTCGAATCCTGCTGAGGCTTTGGTTGTATTTCATAGATTTATTGTCGTTGTCGTGTTCGTTATGAAAGGGCATTTAATTAATGTTTATGCGCCAGTATAAAATAATGTATCTAAAATAAATTGTTTGGGAGCAACTAATAAACTTTACTTCATTCGTGCTTACGTTTAAATTCTCATTTTCTATGTGAAGTTGTCTACAACACGTTGTTTTCAACATATGGCGGTGAGACTGCACCGAGCCCCGCACTTGAAGGAGCCCAGCGCTCTCTCAAAAGATTTGTCGTACTTATAATGTACACGCATTTTTTTATCTGAAAAACATCGAAGTTTCTTAATGAGAGAGATTGCTTTAGTTATTACGTTTTACTAATAAAAATTTTTTACGCGTAAGAGGTCCCCGCGCGCACACTTTGCACCGGGCTCCGCGATTTTCCAAGTTGTCTCTGGTTTTCAAGAATCTCCTAAACCCTCCTTCCCCGTCGCCTATGGGCGCACGAACCACAACCATAATTGTATAACGCGAACATATTAAATTGAGAATAAAAGCATTTTAGGTAAAATTATTTATTTGCACACAAAGACATTTTCACAATAACAAACTCGTTGCGACGTCATTCACCAAAAAGTACTTCTGAAAATCATTAGATTTTTGGAATTGAAGAAGAAAAACAGTATGTACACGCTTATATTGAATCTTGGCGGATTAGAGCTGCTTGACAAGGAGAGGCGAGAGGTGTTGCGAAGCGTCGCGGTGCCGTCGGGGATCAAGGCGTGTAATTTCCCATGCAGTCGTCACTCCAAATCGCTCTGAAATAAAAAGATAATTTAATTTTCGATCAGTTCGAATGTTTTCCTTTAATTGTAAACAAATCGATGTAATTGATATCCACTAAAATTCCATCCTCGTTTGGGAATGATTATACTTCTCAGTAAAATGAGCCCAAATTTTTAGAATTATTGCTTCAAGGTTGAATACAATAACAAGATGTAAAGGATGGAAATGTAACTTTTATTCATATGATGTTGGAGAATTCTGAACTCTACCGGGAATCGAACCCGGATCTCCATTTGAGAATGTAGAATTACACTGCCTTAATTACCTATGTTAGTTGGCTAAATCATCTACCCGGCAAGTGTGAGTCCCAGGTTCGATTACCAGTCAAGCTCATAATTTTTCTCCTTCTCCAAATTCACATTTGAATAAAATAATATATGCATAGAAAACCGGGTTATAGCAAATTATTCCGCCACATAGGTCGCTATGGTAATAAACCTTAGCACAATGACAGAATGAAGTTGCAATTATCTGGCATACAAAAAATGACAAGTGTTACCAATGACTAATGGTAAAACATATAATAAGCTATAAATACTCTCACTTTAAACAGAAGATACACCTTTCTCTTTCCCCTCCCCTACTTCTCTAACGGTCAACAACAGTATAAATACTCCGCCTAACCCTACACACTTTGACATTGCTGAAGATGACAGCGTAGCTGTCGAAACGCGCGTCCTCTAAGTGGTCCTGCGAGTCTTCTGTGCCTTGACACGTAAGTACCGCCTTTACGGTGATTTGGAGTTTTTTATTTTTCCTATTCTGTTCAGAAGATACTGGATCTCCTCCAGTTAATACTTACCATACAGAGGAGAACCTACGGTAGGAAAAATGAGGCGTAACCATTCGAGCTCATGTTCCTTTCAGCAGTACGTAGAACACAGAAGTGGCACCTGCCTACGACACCATGGAGTGACGCTTGTGGAGGCTAGGAACTAGTTAAGAGTGAGGAAGAGTTGAAGCGGAAGTTTGAATAGGACTTGGGTTAGCGTAGATCACAACCCGCGGCCTGCATGCGGCCCACCATGGCGTTTTGTGCGGCCCTCGGCCGCTTACGTAAAGTTCTAAAATTTAAAAAAAATTGACAGGTTTTTTAAATATTTTCCTTAAATTTCCGTATTCAATGTAATTTTTTCATAATGCGGCCCGCGGACTCGGAAAAAATGTGAAATGCGGCCCTTTGATAGAAAAAGGTTGTTCACCACTGGTGTAGATGAAGGCCAAGGTTCTTTGTATATTCAGTCAGCAGTTTTGACGTCCCTGCCCATTTAACTTTGAAAAAGGACAGATAATTAAGATATTAAATTATAGCTCGTTGTGCGAAGGGACGGTTCATGTGCATTTCTTCCATTTTAATGTTTTAACCTCGAAGTCTCACGAAATCAACCTTTCCTATGATAGAAGTACACATTTATACCGAGAAACGTTAGTGATGTTGACTAAATCCGATTATTAGAAAGATTTTGTAAATCATCATTCAATCTCTAAAAGGTTTTTTCTTTCTCTACCTTGGCAGTCCTTACGCCAACGAGCAATTGCTAATTGCTAAACGTAGCTTTCCGTGGAAACAAAACAATGTCTTCCTTTCGGAGTAAGGTTTCGAAACTCCTCGTGTACATATCATGTTCGTCTTTTTTTACATCGTCCTTAAACCTTCCATTTAAAATCACTCATTGAATTTTGGGATAACAGATTTGGAGACGAAATTACCCTCTACCTCGTGGTGATAGACGTTCGCTTTGTCAATCGTTCTCTTACTGCCCGTGATCCATCCTTTTTATGTAGTTTATTTACGGATTTCCTCATTAAGAACAAGTCCCTTCCACTCTTATTATGGCCCTAACAAAAAGACTATATATATATACACACACACAGTGAAGATCTAAATCCCCATTCGAACCGATTCCCGGATATCCGTGTCCGACGTGAAGAACAAAACAAAACAAAATAAAAGATTCGATTTCTGTTTCAATTTGTCTTATGGTTCGGATTTACGGGAAATTGGAAACGAAAGAAGGAGCGGAAATAAGTAAACAGGCGAGCTGATGGATGTATACGGTCCGTCGAATTCTTTCGAGCGGAGTAAAGACCGTGATCCGATTATTCGCCTCGGGCTGGTTGCGGAGAAGATTGAAGCGGAAGCGGTCCGTGCAAAAGGGTCTGCGGTGCGTGTGTGCGTACTCGAAAAAAGACTATATATATATATATATATATATATATATATATATATATAAAGAAGGATAATTTTTTCTAGGCGAGTTCCCGGGGAATGTTTTTTCTTCCATAGACGGTGACGCGAAAGAAGTTGGAAGGGAGAGAGGGACCTTGCGGCTCCAATGTTATGGAAAGGTAAAAACCGCGATTTAGCCTTCTCTATCCATAAAATATTGGCAAAATAAGCTAATCTGTAAACAATGGGCTAGCTATATGCAGGGTTATGGTGCCATCTGTTAAGTGGGTTCGTTATATTTTAACGATAAAAGGGATGAATCGGAAATGACTTGATTATACTATTTCAAAGTACAAATTTTCCTATTTTTTATACAATACTGAGGTATGAACTTATTGTATAAACAATATTGCAACGTCCCGCTAAATCGATGGTGTTATCATCGGGAGATAACGATCAGAACGAAAGGAGGACGATAATAATGGGATCATTAATAGAAGACCAGACTAGAAAGATAATAAATAGATACAATACACTTATTGCTATTAGAATGGCTTATCATTTCTAGCTTTAATGGATTTCATTGTCACCTTTTCTAGGAGAGTAGTGATTAGCGCTGTGCGATCGGAGTTTTGTGGAAAATGAAAATAATGATACGAGTTTGGCAGAAGTAAGTAGGCAGGGGGAGGATGGCGGTTTTAATAATTAAAAGTGAATATTGAGCCCAAAACTTAATATGTCGTTCAACATGAGTGAGACTAGTGATGTGGATCAGCCTGCTGTCTCCTTTTTGAGAATTAGTGCAAAAATTTAAAAATCCATTCTGTAGATAAAGTGCTAGTGTATAAATATAAGGCTGTAAAGTGTCTTAGGATAACAAAAATATTGCATTCTTCCACCGTGTTGCCTCTGAATACTGCTGTAATGTTATATATCTACTATTATACGAGTTACATTAAAATTCTGTTATTTGTTATAAGATAATTTTTTTCTAATATGCATATTGTTTCATCAGACTCTTATAACAATAAATTTTTCATTAAAAACGTATATTAGATTTATTTTTCCTCTATACCGTTCTAAACTAAACATCATAAGCTAAAATTGAATAGATAAATTAAATAAGATGCCTTTATTATATGAAAAAATACACTTATTTGAAAATCGGTAAACGTTAAATGCCTTTTCTGGCGTTGAATGAAAATTATTATTTTTGTCTACACTCTTCATTTTGTTTTAACTTTGGTTGATTCATCCCGTGGCAGGCGATTAATTTTCCTTTTTCTATTACGTACACATGTAGATATATTTATTTTTATTTATACTTATTTTTTTCTTTTCCTCGTTATTATTATTTTTTTGAACTGTACTTTCTGCCATATTGAATTTTCATATTTTGTATAAGTATATATATTTTGTATCATTTTTTTCAGTAACTTTTTCTAAAACCACAACAATGAGCTTTTAATGTGAAAATCCAAGGTATAGGAATGTCTCTGCCTCAGTTAAATATAAGTATTTCTCTGGACCGTTTAAACTTGCATTTTTTGATCGCGTCGTATTCCCAATATCGGATAGTATGAGCGTTGTGTCGAAGTGGCCGTTCGAAGCGTGCGGCTTGCTTGCGAATGAAGTCGTGAATGGCCGAAAATGTGGCGCGCGTTTTTAATCTCTTATGCCGGGATGAGTCGGGGGCTGTGTGTGACGCAGCGCAGTGTTATTTTTTTTTTGGAATGTTTCTAACTTGTTATCTTTATTGTGATAGTCGGTCATACCTTTCTTCACTTCGTGAGTCAGGTAGTTGTATTCACGTTCGTAAAATGGGTCGCGATTTCGCTGCAATCTTCCCCTCTCGCGATTTCGCTCCCTAATGAGACCGATGAGAGGTTGAGGTTGGGTAGGGATCGAGGGTTTAGCTCGAGCCCTCGGGCCCGACGCCAGCTTGTAAACGCTGAATATCGCACGCGTGATTCGGCTAACCTAGTCGTCAACCCGTTCGACCGAAGGTTCGGCGAGGGGCGGAAGTGAGGCGAACGTGACGTCGGCTGATGCAGTGAACGTGCTCCAGTTCGTTCGGATGAGGGAAGAGGGAGGAGGAGCCGAGGTATGATCGGTCGCTATGTCGGTATTTATCGGATATTGGTTAGAGGTAAGCGTTTTGATTACTCGTGGGGGGGGATGAGTGGCTATAGAAGTTCTTCGTCAGGTCAAAGTCAAGGATGTCGTCACGGTGGCGGCCCGAGTTCGCCATATGCGTCGCATCAAACGGCGCTTCTAACGAGACCAGCGCCGTTGCAACGAAATTACGGAATACGAGTCCGTCGGAATTCCGATGACTACATCTGAAGTCGGAATGTTTGGAATTCCAGTCGCCTACGTAAATGGCCGGCTTATCGGTGACAAGTCGCTCCAGATCTGCCACCTGGAGATTCTTGGAGCAGGCTTGGTACATAGACTAGATGTTAAGGTCGCCCGTCGAATAAGGAATGGCGATACCAAGGCTTTCTAGAGTTCTAAGGGCATCCGAGTGCGGTGGAGAATGTTTAATTGAGGATTTTTCTGAGATGATTACTCCGCCTCATTGGGCGTTGCGATCTCGCCGATAAATGTTGTAGTTAGGTAACCTGTTTTTATAGATGCGTGTAGATTCGTCTGCTGAAGGGCGACGATATCGTAGCTGCCGACGCGTAAAAAGTTACTGAATTCTTTGGTCCTCATTCGGATTCCGTTGGCATTCTATGACACCAACGGTAAAATTTAGGGTTAGCGCTTAGCAGCCGTCATCCAGGATTGAGCTGATTTCCCGTAGGATGAGAAGCTTCTTCTCGGCGAGTATTTTAAAATTCGCGATACTATCAAGGGCCGAAAGTATCCAAGAGCCGAGTCCCTTGTTTGGTTTGGAGGGAGGGTTTGGGGAGGGTTTCCCGGTTTACTCAGGGCAGTGGTGCCCAACCTACGGCCCGCGGGCCGTATGTGGCCCGCGAAGGATTTTTATGCGGCCCGCGAAGCCATGATGGAAAAGCAATCCGAAAAATTTAACACACAAATCCATATATTTTTATGAAATTTTTTATAAAAAACTTTTAACATTGGAATTTTTACCATAAAAATCCCATTTAGATTCCATTTTCACTAAAATGGCACCTTAGAATATATAGGGAAAATCGGATTCAAACCAACACCACCTATATAAGAAAGTCAGTCCACTCTCTTGTGACGTCATCACAGATTGTCTTATGGCTACGCCGAGGTAGGCAGAGAACACTTACTTCACCGAAACGTTCTTTGATTTAATATTATAAACGAGAATAATAACCCATCATATGACGGATTGCATTAAAATTATAATATACCGAAAACACCTAAATTAATTTTTAAAGCTTTATACAGGAACTGAAACAATAAAGATTGCGACTCATGATATAGTAAACATTAAAATCACAAAAATACGCACTTTTATGTATTTTTTAAAGGACAAAATACAATAAAAGACTGCTGCAGTAAAATAATTTGGAATTTAGTTCGTCTTTTAATTTCTGTTTAAAGTTTCTAAATTAATATTCAGGTATTTTAAAGAGAAAAAGAAAAATGTCTGGACCGTGAAAATCGTTTTTCCCCGTGTTTTTAAATGACAAACAAAATAATTTAAATGGCAATACGTAAGTCCTTACATAGTTATTTGTGATTGATCTCACAATCGATAAAATAAAAGAGTAATAAAAAATTAACTAATAATATACTGTCAAAATTAATTAATAATATACCCAAAAATTAACTCAATAACATACTGACCAGTAGTAGATTTTGTAGTAGATTTTTAAAATAACAAATTAGGACACAATAAAACGACTACATGTATTAAATATTCTATAATGTGCATTTCAGAATAAAGTATAACAAATTGAATATTTTATTTAACTATAATATTTAATTTTCTTTGCGAATTTTTTGACACTTAAGGAATCATTCGCTTTTATAAAATAATTTTTTAGGAAAATGTTTGTTGCTATCCAGCCCATCATTTTACAAAGCATTTGAGAGTAATGTCCATTTAAGAATTTTCCTTCAAATAAGATACATTCGTCACTTTCTTTGAGGGCTGCAAGCGTTGTGCAGCAGGCAGTAAGTCTGTGGTTGTTACATGACAAAAATTCATTTTCCAAATCTCCTATCAACAACTTACCACAACAATATTGTATGCAACTACATTTATAACATTCTCTGTTTGATACATTAAACCACCTCGATCCAGCCTTTGAATTAAAATGAAATTCTTATTAATTTGAAGTTGTCTATCAATAACCAAATCATCTTTACACATCTCATACTTCAATTTCTTTAAAACAGCATAAGCACAATAACCAGCAACATAAATTAATGATGGAAAAATATCATCCAGAAAAGACAGGTCATTTTCAGTCACAGATATTTCACCCTTGAAACAATAATTACCAATATTTACACTATTAATTTCAACACGATCAACATTATCCAATGGAGCAACAGAGAATTTTCCAAATGAATTTGAATTGAGAACTAATGGCATTAAACTCCGAATTCTCAGTTTCATTTCTGTTTCATACACTTGTGTGACTGATATATGGTAATGAGAACCAGCCAGTTGTCTGTATTGGCCAAAATGGGCTTCTAAGGAATCTGTTTGAATTTTACCAGTTAAAATATACTGCATTCCCAGCTCATTTATGCAATATCATGCAATTTCAATGATGACATAACTAGTCTGTTTGAGGGCCAGTAACGTTTCTCTACTAAAAATATCCTAAAGAGGGTTTATTTTTATCCCATAATTGAAGCCAATCAAGAAATTGAGGAAGAAAATTAATTTTCTCATCATCATCTCTGAGGGTCAGGGGCTCCTGAAAAGCATTTAATTTATGTTTACCTTTGAAAATGGTTCTGATGTTCATAATGTCAAACCACTTGCAAATAATCCGGATGTAACCTGCAGTAGATGAGGAATGCTCAATGCCAAATTTATTACCAGCAACTTCAAGACCCTCAGCTACATGGCCATTAAAAATCTGCAAAACTAGTTTAACATCTTGGCATTCAAGTGATGTAGGATTCAAAGCTTTCAGGGTCAAAGTATGAGCATATCTTATTATAGATGTGCATTCCAACTCATAAAGTTGCTTTAGTGCATCGAAAGAAGCAATATTACTAATCAGAAGGTAATTCATCTCTTATTGGAAAGCAAGGGTAAATCATACAGTTTCATTGATTCTTTTGATTTAGCCAGTTGTTTCTTACAGATTTAAGGATATGAACCGGATCAATGACAAAGAAAATAGGATGATCAGTATTTGCAGGGTGTCTGTATACAATGTTAATCTCTCTTTTTTCAGAAAACATAGATAGACATTGCCCTCCGATTGCATTATTGTCACTTGAGACACAAAATACTGAAAAACCAATACTTTCAAGACCCTTAATTAAACTTAGGAGAATTTCAAAAAGCCAATTTGATGTAATAGTTTTTACAGGGAGTATGTGGACAACATCTTTATAGCTAGACTTAATGCTTTGCAGCATGAAAACATAAGCAGAAGTTGCTGCATTTTCAAAGTTATAGGAGAAACAAAGAATATTCTCACCTTTATAATCTACAAACAATTTCAAGTCAGTTTCATCCATCATGATTATGACATTTTTATTATCTCTTGTCAAAAAAGGGAATTTCTGTTTGGCATATGACAAAAAATTACTTCCTTCTGTATGTTCAACTTTTGGATTCATATCATACATGCTGCAAATTCTGCGTAGAGTACTTGGGAGGGGTAACTTCAACAAACAACTCCCACGTAAATATTTATAAGCATGTGCAGAAATTTAAAACATCAAACAACAAAATATCATGAGTGCAGAGCTAAATCTGTTTGCATTTTGTGAAGAAAATGTTAGACTTATTTGCTAAGAAATAAATACTATTCTATCTCTATCCCCTTCACAAACATTTTCCTCTACAACTTTTAAACTGTCTTTAATTAAATCTAAGTGATTGGCAAGATTACATCCCTCATTTTTTTCAGTTTCAAAATTTTAAAAATCATTCAAGACAGTAATAAGATCTTTAATGTTGTCAGTCTTTTTAGGAATAACTGCACAACCCAATTTTTTAATCATAACATTCTTTTTATATAATGTTAGATTCAAGCTCTTATCAATTACCACAGAAAGAGAAATAAATGGATCAGTGTGAAATACAACTTTCAGAAAGCAAATGCTATCATTATTAGGTTGGATTATTGTCCATGAAGCTGGTAAACTAACATTACTAGTGCAAGCCAATAGTTGTTCTAAAGTTGTGTAGTTGAACTTTGCCTTGAATTCTTCTTGAGATGCCAAACTAGCAGCAATTCCTGCCTCAATGTGTGCAGATTCTAACCTTGCCCTTTTTTCAGTAGATCCTTCACGTCTCTTTTCTTCAGTTGACAGATAATTAGGACATTCTGGAAAAACTGATGGCACTGCATCATTTCTTAATTTTGGAATTTCCAACTTGGCAGTAAACTTTTGTCCCACGTCTTTTTCATAGTGCACTGTCTCCCATAGGATATCATTTGGATGAAAATGAAGATGGCATACCTGAAACACAGATACAAAATCAAAATTTAGTAAATGGAGTTAACAGTTTTATTATGTGAAAAAATACGAATATTAATTTAAGTTAACTTGGTCTAAAACTAAATGCAAATTAACTATACTAAATCGGGCATAAAAGTCTTGCAGGTTTAACTCGAAATTCCCACAATAATTATCATGCCCACAACTGCTTTGGGTTAAACTTTTTGGTGTGCAGATAGACATGATGAGGTCAGGTGAGCAAAATAAGAGTGGTACCTATCAAATAGCATAATATCAGTTTACACCATACTTTTATTCTACTACTTCACACCTTACCTTTGTTCTGATGGTTAGAATTAAACTATATGATCTATTTTAATGAGTGCTTGCCTGATAATAGTTTGTCTGTTGACTAGCCACGTATTAAGATGAACATTTGCAATTTTGTTGATAAAATTATGATAAATGCATAGTTAAGTGAATTAATAATTGTTCCAATATTTATGGAGTTTGATAGGAATAAAAACTAAGTAATACGCAATTTCTAAGAAGGGAGTAATATTATTGCAGTATTGTATAACATTACTTGAATTCAACTATCCTCCGAATTGGATCTTGGTGTTGGGGTTTAAATTAAAATAATGTAAAAGGTTAATTTGTTTATACACATGTAAAAAAGCTGTATTAGAATAAGAGCTATACTGAGAAATTTTACAAAACTTGTTTAGTGCCACAGTTAATACTAAAATGCGATAAAAAGAATTCAATATGAGCTCCCCTTTGAAGTTTTTGAAGGGGTAAAATCCTTACGGTGAATGCATATATCCACCTTCTCTTTAATTCTGGATCTTTAGGAAATCCAAAGACGTTAACTTTCGGGCCTCCGTCATAATTTCCTCGACATTTAGGCACCGAACATCTGTAAGGCATCTCGGTAAGGGACTTCTCAAAGAAGTCACTCGTATATTAAAAATTAATAATATTAAACTTTAACAGAGGCAATCTCACACGAGCAACAAATAACAGTAATAACAAACAATAACTTCTTATAAGAACAATAACAAAAAAGGCTCGCTCTAAATGTTCTCGCACAATACCACAACCAACAACACGCGCCACACGCTTAGTTAGACTAACTATCTTGACGTCACACGAGAGTGGACTGGCTTTCTGATATAGGTGGTGTTGATTAAAACTCTATTCCGGCCCGCCGAAGGCTTCGCCCGCCACGTAGAAAGGTTGGTCACCACTGGCCTAGGGGGTGGGGTCGGGCGTGTAGACGGCTGCAGAGGAAGTCATCGCCTGCGCTGCTGCGCGGCGAGGCCTCGCGAGGGTCGGGAGAGGGGAGGGGGGGTAGTGGGTCTGGGGCTGGTCGTGGTGGAGGAAGGGGGGGGGGGGGGGGGGGGGCTGCAGAAAAGGCATACCGAGAGGTTATGGTAGTGGGGAAGGGGGTGTTAGTTGCCTGGTTCTGGAACCAGGCATTGTTATATAGTGGGCGCGGGGGCCGGGAAGACATTTTGCGGCGTATTTCCGTTTCCCCGCTGCCTGCGGTTCTCAAGGGCCACCTTGTGTGGAACATCTTTAATAATTGGCAGGGTGATATTGTGGGCGATGGTAATTTCATACCTGGTTAGGGAGCAACCTAATCCCCAGGAAGGGTTCGCCAGGTAACCCCTTGAAAACGTGTAATTTCATCCCCGGGCTTCCCCCTAAAATACAAAACAATCCGACACTTCTTCTGAAGGGAGATAGGATAGGCCAAATACACACCGCAGCCATTTCCCAATTTCAGACATTGTCTCTGTATGTAGATGCTAGTCCAACATCACAAACTTTCACTCATACAGCATTCCTATGTATTGTAAAAATAACTGAATGACTAGAGCAGATGATGTTTACGCAAGGAGTGATTAGCACAAACTGGTTTGTCCACGCAAATGAACCTTTCCTTATATACCTATTTAGTATCAAATCCAGAAGAATTAGGGATTGCCCGTCCTTCCTTAAAACAATATATCCTTAAAACAATATATCTACGATGTGTCGGGAAACCTTCACAGGTAGCGGGGGACGAGGGATCTGCTTAGGGAGCCTGGGTCGAGCCCCCATCCAAGAGGCGGGAATGAAATTACACAGTAGGGATAAGCGACCCTTCAGGTACCTCCTGACCGGAGATGGAATTACACTTGCCCAATATTGTTTGCAATTTACGCATTGCGCCGGCGCAATGCGATCTTTCTTCAGGCAATCTTGCGTAAGGTGCGGCACGAAGCACTTGACGCAGCGAGGAAGTGCCTCGTAATAGTTCTTGGTATGACCGAAGCGCTGGCACTGAACGATGCGTCGAATGTGATCAGAATGTTACATAATTAAATGATTCGTAAAAGTGCAAGTTTTCATACTATTTGCATACTCAATTTTATCAAGGTGATGAAAGCGAAACCGAATGGAAAGGAAACAGTGGAAAGCGGGATTGCGTCGACCGCAGCGCGTGTGCGAGGACTGCGCAGAATGTGATGTGTCCGAGAGCGAAACGGCACATGGATAGATCAAGGCGCCACCAGGCAGGAGTTTCCCCTACAGTGAGCTCGAGTCAGTAAAGAGAGGCTGTCCGCCGCTTAACACTTTCACGCCTTTGGCGGATCCTAAACCCAAGGGAAAGTCTTCAGTGGCGCGCAGTGAAGCCAGTTGACATCGCTACGTCAACGCGATGGACTTTACTTCTGGCTAACCAAGCTTCTCAGGTATGCAATGTATATCATTAAAACAATAATGATACTGATATTTATAAAAATTTTTTAAAAATTGCCGAGATTCTGCTAATATTCACCATACCGTAATTTTAATGCCTTAGCATTGGTAGGAAATACGTGTGGCTTTTAATAAACGTTTGGGATTAATCTAAGAAATTTAAGAAGTGTATTGATTCAGCACTTCCAAAATATCTTTAGTGCATTGATCACTCAGATTTATAACACATGCAAATTTGGGGTACAAAAACGTCCTGTCGAAAGTATTTTTTCATAATTATTTTTATAGCATATCGAAGGATGGGTAAATTAGTATATATTAGTATACTAGGGGCTGCACCCCTGGCGCCTACGGCGCCCATCCCCGCGCCTCGCTTCGCGAAGCGTTTTCACCAACGAATATTTATAATTTCGGAGATTTTACTTCCGTGTTAATTATGATTAATTATCCTAAAAGAATACAGTCGTTCTTACTGCCGTAAATTACGTATATTTTGAATATGTTTACAGAATTCACCGGTACATCGTGGTGGCGCTGTATACTGGTATTAAGAAAAAGCAAAATATCTCCGAAATGGATGGTTCTACGAAAATTCGTTTTAAACAAAACTTGGAAGAAATATTATTCTCTACAACTTTGGTCCTCACGTAGATTACCAATAACGATGTTTTTAAGGAGGTATTTCACAGAAACCGAAAAAACCGATTATTTATAAATAATTCCTAAACAATAACTGCTATGGAGAATTGTTTCAAATATAAGTTGTAGGAAATTACATTCTCTATAACATTTCTATTGAATTGTATATACAATAATGATGTTTAACGGAGAAATATCGCAGAAACCGAATCGGGTTTCGAATAAACCTCGACTTCCGGTTAACCGATATTGCCCAAAAACTAATCAGTTCTTTGTGCTCATGCTAAAGTGTTAAGCCCTTTTCCCACGACACGTGGCTCGGCGAGCTCTTCGAAAAACTCGCCGAGCCACGCGTCTGGGGAACAGGGTGGCTCGGGATGGCTTGACTCGGCTCGGCCTTCCCGCAATTTGTCGGTAAATGGACGCGAGTCAAAGCGACGAGCCGGACGAGCGCACGTAGGCTCGCTTGTTTTCGTATGTGTTCCAACATGTTCCAACGTGGCTCGGACATTCAGTTTCGTTTTGGTTGTCGAGAGTGAAGGTTGATTATCGCAGTTTCGAAATGGAGTGGTCCAATGATTTGGTTCTTGAGTTTTTGGAACTTTACCAAAGTGAACCTTCCATATGGAATCCAACAGAACCCCTGCACAAGGATCGCAATGCAGTACATGATGCTTGGAAAAGGATTGAGACCAGTTTAAGCGCCAAATTTCCTATTAAAGAAAAAAGTATTCACTAATGGCTACCTATCGAAAATTAGCAGGCAAAGAGAAGGCCAGCGGCAATAACAAGGTTTTTAAACCAGAATGGTTTTCTTATGAAATCATGGCAAAGTTTCTTGACGGAATTTATACACCCAACAAAACAGCAGATTCAGCGGTATGTTTTAGAAATTTTTATTTTATTTCTGCAATTTCTGCTTTTTTTCAAAAATTCACCGCTTAATATCACAAACCTGCAACACAAGCAGCGATCCGTCCTCATTCACTGTTCATTTTCAACTGACAAGCAGCTCGTCGGGTATGTTCCCGCCACTCGTTACTTGCCACATCACGCGTCGTGGGAACAGTGAATAATCGCCTACTCGCGATATTCCGAACTTTGACGAGCATTCGCGTGCTCGCCAAGCCACGCGTCGTGGGAAACGGGCTTTATATATGAAATTCAGTGTTAATATGACAAGTACTTTTTGAGTTAGGGTGCCCACAATCACATACATCCACACACACACATCATTCCAAAAATAGTCTAAACGTGTTCTAGGGAACTCAAAACGTATATTTCCGTTGAAATCTTGAAGTCGATTTTTTTCATGAACACAATACTTTCCCATTACTACGTATGGAGAAAGTAACAACGAATCAAAGAGGCGCCAGTATTTTTCAAGTCAAAAGGAGCATGATTAAAAATATTAGTACATTACTCTTATATGAAGGCGGTGTATTTCCGATCCTGTAAATGCAAGGGGATATGCCAATATGACGAATTAAAATCACATCTGAAAATTTCCGAAGGGTATTATATATCTCCACCGCTTCTCGGTCTGGGATTGTAAGAGTTCAATTTTCTTGCGTCCAGCCATAAAGGAACATCACCGTCATTCTTCCGAACAATCACAAGAGGGTTTGCATAAAAAGTAATCGTCTTTCTGATAATGTTTCAATCAAGCATGAATTGGATTTGTTTCCTCACAGCTTCTTTATACGCAAAGGGAATTGGATATTTCCGCTCCTTGAACGGAGTTTAATATCTTAATTTAATTCCATGGACATAATTAGTAGCCAGTCCTGGAACGAGAGAAAATATTTGTTTGAATTCTGATAGTAAATCGAATAATTGCATCGATTCCTTTTTATTTAATCGCGTAGCGAGCCTTACATCATCTTGGATCTCGTCTTCCATAAAATTGATATCCAGAGCGATTACGTTGCTCTCCGGCGTTATTTCCACTTTCGACAATTTTGGTCTATATTAATTTCATTTACCTTTAACGTAATGTCTTTGTTCTTAAAATCCATTGGGACATCATACTTAGAAGGGAAATCCTACCATAAAATCACAGGCTTAATCAAACGCGGGATCACCAAATAAGTAATTTCAAAAACACAGTGTCCAACCCTAAAAGAAAAGAAAACTTGTTTATTAATTCCCAACGATTTCTTGCTATTAGCGCAGATCACGTTCAGATTATTTAACGGTAAGGTTGGTATAGGAAAATTTTTGCAGATTATATCTAATTGTAAGTACAGTTCTTCCTAAATCGCGAAAATAAGACTGCCTGTATCTAATAATACACCTATCAGCAGACCGTAACTTCTCACTTCAATTTCTGGACAAATCCGGGTTTTACTTTTTAAGTTCGTTTCACTGATTAGATCTTCGTAGGGATATTCCTTTAACTCGTAGACATTAATCAAGGGTAGGTCTACATGACTACTTACGCGGTTTGGGTTGGTGGACCTCCCCAATACAAATTTTCCGCGTTTCCCGTCCTCTGACTATCGGGAACCGGAGTAACGGTGTGAGGCGCGATGAATAGTGGCATCAACTCCGTGATGGGATGAGAAGGGTTTTTCAACCGTTGGAAGGCGTCCCACTGGTGGGACTTGAAAGCCGTTTAGGTGGGACCAGAGCCGGCTGAAGACATTTTGGCACATAAATCGGTTATATAGAGTGGTTACACTTCCTGGCACCTTCTTATCCTCTACCGCCCGTCGGAAGGTTCGCTCCCCCCCCCATGCCCATTCTAATCTCTTGCATATGGTCAGGACATAGACCTTACGACCAGCTCATTCCCTGAAACTGTGGATCTATCAGAGGTAGGGTTTAATTGTACATACTAATAAAGCGTATATTTTGTTGACTTCCAAGAGCTAAAGACTGTAAAGAAAATTTTGAATTTGCGGAGTAAGTCTCCACCTGCGTACGGAAATGCAATGGGCGGTCTGAGTGACGGCCCCGAAACACCGGCTTCGTAATTCCTTTAACATTTGGTACGGCAGGATAATATCCGCACACTCTCTCCGACCTTCGGTGATCGCCCCTTATCACCGTCTTTTCCGTGTCTTAATTTATCTGCGACAGTTTTGATATTAATGCTTACAATTTGACATCTACTTTTTCTTTCAACTCCAATAACGCTCTCTCCGTCTCCTGTTTTTGAGTTGCGAGGGTCGTCTCGAGCTCGAAACGGAAATCCTCAAACTCCCGTCTTATTTTTTCAAAACGGTCTTGGGTACCCCGCTGCGATTGTTCCCCTATTCATGCAAGCAACTGACCTCTCCTTTCCGTTTCGCCCGCGAAATCGCGAAATTCATCGCGCTGCTGGTTATTTCTTTCTTCCATTGTAAGTGTTAAACTTTTAAATCTCTCTTCCATTCTTCTTAGATTTTGGAATCCTTCTTCCAATCTTTTGTCCCGTTCTTCGTTGTTACGGTTTAAATTTTGGAGTTCATCTTCTATTCGTTTATCTCGTTCGACTTCTCATTTGCCTCGTTCCGCCTCTCTTTTATCTCCTACCTCGTTGGTTCGGATTAAACTCTGGAATCATCTCTCCATCCTTTTGTCTCGTTCGGCTTCCTTTTTATCTCGTTCCTTCATTTCTTATCTCATCTCGGTTATCATGTCCAAATGTGCAATAATCAGCTGACGTGCATTGGGATTTGGATTGACCGCAGTTCTCGTGTCCTCTTCCATGTCCAACTTTCCTATTCCACCGGAGTTTATATCTCAAAATCAAAAACTATGCAGCGGCCGCCTAATTGGTCGGAGCCGTCAAACACGTGCAGTCCCCACTATATGTCGTTCAACTTACGATGTATCTGGCCCCACGTTGGGCGCCAAAAATGCCACGAAACCTTCCCGCCGCGCTTATCGGGTCGCCGAAAACGACACGAAACGGGGGCAAGTTTCGATGAGCAGTGCCGGCAGGTCAGTCGGAAGAAACAAAATGGGCCGAGGGCACGATTTCCCGTGGTTACTTTCGATCAGGGGTTGCCAAACTTTTTGACTAGAAGAGCCATTTTTGCCAAATTTTTATAAAATCCAACATAAGATGAGCCGCAGAGCATGTATAATGTACAATTTCTTATTAAATACCTTCAAACCATATTTAATGACATCCATTTACTTAAAAGTTACACACACATACCAATACAATGAGTTTTGGAGATGATTTTTAAAAAGAACTCGAGAAACAGGAATATTTTACATACCTTATTGTTCTATTAAAATATAAATAAAAATACAATTGAAGCAAACAAAGAGATTCTTTCAGAAAATGAATATAGATGAAAATGAGAAAGTTGAAAATGAAATTTTTACTGAAGAGCCCATACTGGATTCTTCTATTGCAAACAATTATATTATTATCAATAATTGAGACACATTTTCTCCTGGTACGCTTTAAGCGTGAGAGTGGGCGTGGTGGCAGGTAATTCCTCAAAGAGCCGCATGTGGCTCACGAGCCGTGGGTTGCCGATCCCTGATTACGATGATCCAGAAAACGAAGAGCATGCCCCATCTCTATTTTATTCCATAGCATAATAATAAATCAAATACCAATATCCACCATAAAAATACAAAGGAAAACGTAATACATTGAACGAGGGAGATTTGACACGTTGACGCAATTATAACAACAGAAAACAATTCACACTAGACAGCAATGAACTTTTTACGAATCTCTTAACCTAAGTGAATTAATGGAGTCGGAGTCTCCCGCCTCAAATCTAATAATGCATTCACGGCTTGTTCTACAACCAGGCATTATTAATTGACATAAGACCAAAAATACAAAGAAACATTACAAATTACTTAGCTGATTATACAAGCGTCCAAACCATTAATGCGGTGCATATGCAAAAATTATGGCAGACAATTGAAACTAGCATGCAGGATCATGCTATTATTGAAGCACATGTTCGTAAAGGTCATGGGAGGCAGTTGTCGATGCAGGGCTGACGGTGCGATGTAGGTGGATAGATCAGCTGACTAGTCGCAGGAGCCAGTAAGCGAAGTCAAGAGAGCAAAAGTGAGAGCAAGCAGGCCAAGACAGCTTCCTGCCGCTTTCTCTCTTCGGTTTCTGTCGCAGGTCGAGAGTCCTTTTTTGTGTAGGTAGCGCCTTCGACGCCCGCGAGTCGTCTGTCTGCTCGCCGGAAGCGCGCGCACTTAAATCGGGATATAGTCTGTTTTGTTACTATATATACTAGTCTGTCCGTAGACAGGTCAGTGATTATTCCTGGTTAAACTTGGTTCTCCATATACTTCTATTTTCCGCAGTCTTCTTCGTGTCT
Organism: Uropetala carovei; assembly: GCA_036926305.1. NCBI lineage: Eukaryota > Metazoa > Arthropoda > Insecta > Odonata > Petaluridae > Uropetala > Uropetala carovei. Next base: position 4,731,591 of record JAXCHB010000118.1, on the reverse strand, counting down.
TGAAAGCTCTCTTTCCCTTTCAAGTCGTCTATCAGCCTGAAACCTTTTCTTACCTCTTTCTATTTTTCCATTCAATTTTCCTTCTAGCACTTCTTTAATCATGCTCTATCTCCTCAGTTATTGCCCGATCCAGTCCGCCTTCCACTTATAACACACACAGATATATATATATATATATATATATATATATATATATATATATATATATATATATATATATATATATATATATATATATGATTCTGCGTGTGTTAGGCTCAATCATCGATTTCGCGCAATGAGCGACACAAACGACCACAACGCGTTCTCGACATCTTAGAAATGCCAGAACATGAAATTTAAAAGAAATTGGTTTGTGGCTCTATTAAGAGTCCAAAACGCGTCCTGGCAAAACCAATGTTGCCTGAACGCGTTCTGACAGTCCGAAAATTGCCAAACAGCGATCGGAAGTAATGGTGGGATTCATCAACTTCAGTTTAGTTTAACTGTCGCTTAAAATGATTGTTGTTGTTTCTTTTTCACTTTGTACTAAAATGGAATGCCACTGAAAATTAACTACCTCAAGTTAAGAAAATTCAGGCGCACAAAGATTAATCCGCTTTGTTAAAAAAAGGAAACACTGTTTTTGCGACATTTGCTGTTACAAGTTACTTCTTTGGCGCGGTAGTTGCACTTTTTATCAATTCAATAGCGCTTGCAATTAGAACGTACGAAGCCGTGTTTTGATCCAGAAGTAACGTTGGATGTGGAACGGAGAGATATCGAAGATGATGGAACACCTACAATATAAACAAAATTTTAATTCGCCCAAAGTAAACTCGTTGCGACCATACAGCTTTTGCAATATGCCATCTTTTATACCTAAAGAAAAATATGGAAATTATATTTTATTTTTTTTGTTATTTGTTTGGGCTTCTGGTTACATTTTTGATAGACATTGGTGCAAATAGCAAGTCTATTTACCTAGCTGGTAAAATCCACAGTCGTTGACTCTGAGGCCAACCGCCAACACATTCCTCGGGGCATGTCTTCATCTGTCGACATCTGAAACTGTCACCAAAACGTTTTTTCCTATGTCGATAGGAGGAAACTTTGAGTTCGAAAGTGAAATCATTTTTTCCGCTTGCTTCTTTAATCGGGTTTTGGCACCTTCACGTTCAATTAATACGTTCTTTTCAAAAACACAGATTGCATGTTATCTGTTGTCCATAACCTTCACTTTTTTCAGTCACATTTCCGCAGATTACACAAACAAAAAGCCCACATATTAAATATTTATGCTCACCGAAAGTTTCATTTTCACAAATGGCACACAATACCTTTTCTTCGTTCGTGTTTCTTTCGATCTTGGTTTGGTAGATTTATTTTTCTGGCTCATTTGTGTCTTGTTCTTCATTTTGCGATTCTTCATCATCAGATTCATCGCCATACACATTTTGACGCGTGTGACTTCAAGCGTAGTATTATACAAACTCAATGTTGCCGATGCGAATTTCCTAAAATAAACCCACGGCAAGTTTCGACTTGCACATTTCTGACTATGGCTGTTTTTCAACGTCCAGTACGCGTTCTGGGAATTTTCATATTGACAGAACGCGTTCTGGACGTTCAAAAATATTTTTCTTTTTGCCAAAACGTGTTCTGAACTTATTAAAACTACCACAAACCGAAATTATTATCTTATTTCGTGTTCCAGCATTCCAAGGAGGTCCATAACGCGTTGTGGTCGTTTCAAAATGCTCACGACCCGATATTTTGCTTTCTAGATATCTGCTGTGTTCAAAACGCGTTCTGGTCGTTTGTTTCGCTCATTGCGCGAAATCGATGATTGCATCTAACAGACACAAACACACACACACACATTTATAACAGGGTGTCCCAGAATTCGCGTCTACGGACGTAACCTTGCGAATCCTTGTGAAATTTTAAGTCGAAAATGTTCTCTGTAAAAATTTCGGAAGACGCGTAATTTCCTCAGAAAAAGTGTTTAAATTTGGCAATATGTGGCAGAACTTTACTCGAAAACGGTCGGTTACGATAATGACTCGAGAGCAGGGGTGGCAAACTTTTCTGCATGGTGAGCCGCATCGGTGTTTGAAAATTCTTCAGCGGATCGCAAATCTTAGGCGGGCCAGATTAGAGTTTAAATCGGAAATTACTTAGATTCTTAGGCATCATACATAAGTGAAGAACAAGCACAAACAAGGATTTTAGGCCTAAATTTCAAAACTAAATGTTTTATTATCGTAATTTTACCAAAAGTAATATGAAATTGTGTAAAATTTTGTGTATCACTTTTACATCAAAGCTTCGCGGGCCGCATGAAATGCCACATACGGCCACTAGAATCTAAAATGACGACAATATTATGTTTATCATTATTTGCTTGCAATCTTTAAATTCCTTAAATTCTTTTATTTATTTCTGCTTTGTTTTTATTTCTTTTTCTTGATCCGTTTTAAATCTTTTATTTAAATGAATGTTTGTTGACATTTACTGAGCAACCGATTTGTTTTTTCTCAAAGTATGAATGTTTATTTTTTTATGTTGGACTTTAAATTCCGTCTTCTTCAGTTTAATTTGCTCATGTAAAAAGATAAGAACACAAAACAGCAAAAAAAAAGCAAACCTACTTTCAATTTTAGCTCGTGAGGATGCATTCCTGTTAGGGTTAAGCTCTTAAGAAACTCTTCTGGGAATGTTAGATGGTCACTTGGTTCATCACTTTCTACAGCAGGGGTTCCCAACCTGGGGTACATGTACCCACAAGGGGTACGTGGAGCCAAATCAAGGGTACGTGAGATATTTGATAAATAAAAAATATTGCTTGTTCAAAAATTCAAATGAGTTTAACACGATGTCTTTGAAAATCGCTATGCCTCTGTTGCCTACCTGCATTCCTTACCTAAACTTATTAAATTCAATATTATTTTCCTTTCAGGCATTTGGGTTTGTTTTTAGCTTTTTAAAACATGTTTATAGTCTAAACCATCTGAGCTGATTTTTATTGAAATAACTAGCACAGAAATAAGCAGTCGTCATTTTTTCCACATAAAAATTTGGGTTTTGAGCAACATCAGCCCACTGTTGATACCTGTAAAGATAATCGAAACATCACATGTTGCATTTCAAGTTATGTAATTATTATGTCAATACAATAAAAGATAAAACTTAGCACTCATTGCATATTTTAATTTTCAATTAATCAGCAAATTTTCAATCCAAAAATACTATACAGTTCGAAGTCACCCTTAAGATACACTTAATATTCACCATAATACGGTTGTTGAAATTCATAAACTGCATTTATTGGTTACATGTGTCAACCATTAATTGCCTTATTTTGGCAAGAGGAAATCGAAAATTTTATCTGTGTATTTTCCTGTATACACATACATGGTAAACAGCAAATTTAACTCCGCTAAAAAAATTGAGAAGGGGCACATAAAGCCTAACTCTAAAGGTTGGGAACCACTGTTCTACAGTATCTACACTTTTGTATACAATCTCTTCTCCCGGAATACGATCTAAAACTTTATTGTTAATTTCTAATGAATATTCATTTGTAACACTCAGTATCGCTCTGCCTTTGAGTTCCTGAGCTGTCACAATGTTGAAGTTAATGTCTCCATAAAGTTCTTCTATAGGGTCTTTTGTGTTTGAAAAACAGAGTTGAGGCAGCCGTAGTTTCACCACTGGTTCCATCACCTATTTCTAAAAGTCAGAATGAAAAATTCTTTTCGCTTTCTAGTGTGCGCATATTACGTATTAGTTTCAAGATAGTAAATTTGGTCCATAGCCTATGTTTCTTTATACTAGTGGCTACAGTTAGAGATCTTGATCCACGTCTACGTTCTCTATAGTTTTTCGCTTCACATGTATCCTCTGTAAGCAGTTTTCATAGTAGATTTGGTTTCAAACAATAATTGAATGAGACCTTTCCATCATAACAGCATCTTGTGTATTTTTCCGATGTATTAATCTCCTCTTTCCAAAAATGTTGCATTGCAGTACTTGCAAATCTTGGTCATTATCCCTATATTATGCTCTTCCACGTCAATTACAACTTCGTGATTATTTGCATACGATGGTTCATCTTGATTATGTTTATGGTGTTTTGCTTCTCTTCCTTTTCTCTAATCGTCTTTCCTTTTCGCAAATGTTCTCTGTATGTCTTCGTTTACGTAGATTTACATTTCTGTTTTGCAAACGTTTTCTCTTTCTTCAATACTCTCCACCTGTCTTCGTCGACGTAAAACTTCATTTCGATATTTTAATCTACATATTTGATCTCTCCTCCTACATTTCATTTACATTACTTCGACAGTTTCGCAGAGCAGTGTCAGCTATATTTTTTATTTATTTATGGTTTCAATAATGAACGTGAAAATTGTTGTGCTTTGTTGATTACCATTACCAAGTATAATAATCAACTCTATCGTATTTAATTTTTTTATTGCTAAAAGAATTAATATGGCAATTTTCAAAAAAATATATATCGAATTATTCATTGTTCATATTTACAACTGTGTATTTTGTCGTATTACACGAAAAATAATAAATGGTTACTTGGTAACGGTAATCAACAAAGCATACATACCTAAGCGTTATATATATATATATTTGAATTTGCAACAGTGCTCTACAATGAAATTGTAATTTATTGATTTGAAATTAGTATTCCATTGTTGAGTGTTTGCGTTTAAGGCGACCAGGCAACGCGATGTGTTGCCGACCAGTTGCTTACGATATGTCGAGCGGTAAAGATCACGAAGTATGTATTGGTACTTGAAGAGAAAACGGAAAACTAAAGACAGTGGTTGGTGCATCTAGTATATATATCCGAAACAGTGTTAATTGTAGTTTTTTGCTACGAAAGAACTTTTAAAAGACGATTGAAAATTTCAATCTTTTTACCGGAATCATTGCAAGTAATCTACCTAACCGTCCTCGGGAGCAGTTATACTCAAATTACATGAAGTGTTTCTTACTTAATTTAGGAGTTCATTAACTCGATAAATAATTTAGTTAATTTGATTCAAAAGTATTACGTAAAATTTTTCATTATTTAAAGTTTATTAGGTAACTTTATCCTTAAAATATCATAAACTCATGCAATAAATTTTGCTAAAACGAATCATAGTTTAAAAACACTAAATACCATATATTTATAGTGAAGACATGATTACTCGAATTATATCAAATCAATTTTTAAGCTCTCGTTTTTACACGTCGTCTCCGTCCGTCCACATGTTTCAATTCAGGAACCGTTGGACAGATTTTTATGAAATTTAGTATTGCGAAGTTTTACCAATTTCAAATTTGGTCTAAATCGGGCAATAATAACAAACAATTTACTTGAAGATCCACATGCATCTTGTAACATACCTCTATCTCGTCTGAGCAAAAAATGTTTGGAGCAAAAGTTAAAGGAGATAATGAAATGTTAATGCTATTAATAGTAAACAAACATCCCATGTAGGCATAGTGACATGAAGTCCAATTCTTCAAGTATCTTTTATAGTTATATAGGCAGGGATAACGTTCAACTGCTTCCACTACATGATAATAACCTGATAGTCGTTTTTCACCATTATTTGTTCGTATAATTTTCACAATGAAAGAAAAAATAAGGTACTGAACGGGAGCGCTCACTAGGCGACTGAGCGGAGGCAATTGGCATGACCGATCGTGAACGACGGATCGCAGACAGGTTGCGTCGTTATCGCGCCGTAGTCGTGCCAGTGAGAGGGCTCCTATAAGGAAAAGCTCGGGTCAGATCTCTAAGACGACTCTTCGGCGATTTTTACTGAGATCGGATCGTAGTCGCGTCGCTCCAGTAAGGCCTAACTCTCGTGTTCCTGCTACAAGATAAGACAAAATATAACTAGGTTTTTAAAATACATTTTTTATACTTTCAACTTCATTCAACTTTATTCTTAATTTAAAATCATTTACAAAGTACAAAACATGTTCTATTATATTAAATTCGACGGGTTATAATATTTACCATTCGTTGCTAGATGGTTTATCCGGCGTCGGCTGGGACGAGATAGAAAACAACATGAATTGAATTAAAAATTAATTCTTTATCGCCATATAGCCTATTTCATTAACAAGGAAAATTAGTACACATTTGCGAAGTTTTCGACAATATTTTCAAAGCTATGGATTTGTATAGCAGATTAACAAAAACAGAATTTCAGATTTTCTAATATTTGAAGACGAATCTGTACCTATATTTCTATCTTACTACTGAGCATATGACTTGCGCATGTCCTTCCCCTCCACTTCCCCTCGCCCGTAGCTTAAAGCATCACCTCACGTACGACCAAGGTCACGGGTCTCAGGCTACCCAAGCAAAAATATAACCATAATTATTGATTTAATTAACCCATATTTTTAACGCCATATAGGTAGTCTATGCTACACGCAGGGCAAAATTACATATATAACTGAAGTTTTGCGACAATATTTTCAAAGGTGTTGATTTGTTTAACAGACAGGATTTCAGATTTACTCGTAGTAGGTATATAATAATAATAATGAAAGCCACATACAAAAAAATTTTAATATATATATATAAAGAAGAGGAATGGTAAATGAGGATATTTATGGCAACTAGGTGTTGAAGCAAACTCAGTGAGCACTTACCGGAAGGAGAGCCGCTGGTGTGTTGGAGAGACACATTTGTAGAAGTTATTGGAGATTTCGGGATGATCCCTTCGTCAACACAAGAGAGACACAAACAGTTGTGTCTCTCTTGTGCTGACGAAGGGATCATCCCGAAAGCTCCAATACATTCTACAAATGTGTCTCTCCAACACACCAGCGGTTCTCCTTCCGGTAAGAGCTCACTGGGTTTCCTTCAACACCTAGCTGCCCTAAATATATATATATATATATATATATATATATGTGTGTGTGTGTGTATATATATATATATATATATATATATATATATATATATATATATATATGAAGAATTAGTCATGTACCTCGATGCACGCTTAACTATCGTTAGCGAAAAGTTTTAGCCTAAAAGTTCTGCTATGATATATTCCAAGACGATTAGTTTTTCATAGCATACTTTGAAGGAACCACAACTAATATCTTTTCGGTTCATACCAAAGTCTAATTCATTTTTTCCTGGAGCTACAAACAATTTCAATTATGTTCTGAGGGAATCTTAATTAAGGACATAAAATTTAGTATTCATGTTTTATTGTATTACTACTATTTAAGCATTTATTTCTTCACTTAATATCATCCTTTTTCTTATTTTCAGAATAATATAACCAACAATCTTCGTAGTCATCATCCTGAGAGTGCAGCGAAGCTTCGAGCCCGAATTAATATTGAAAGGGTAAAGAAGAATATGAGCCGCTGTATCTACTTAAAAATATTAAAACTGCTATAAATAATTCCCTTGTCATTTACTGTATCAATATTCATGAAAAATGTTGAAAATGTATCGATAAATCATCAATGATATTTATCTTAATAAACTGATTTAAATTAATGAAATTACTAATTAAAACGTCTACTTCTTATTTAACAATCAAGGACCAAACGTATTCCGCATCCTACTTAAATATGTGTATTCGAAATTTGAATATAAAACGATATTAAGGCGATGAAAATGTTAAGATTCAAACGAGCTGTTTAAATCTCGCGCCACGTTTCTGTGAAGATTTTGAGAAAAACGCGAAAAAACCGCGATTTGGCCTTGAAAAAGCCCAAAAACTCACACCACTCTGGTTTTCGAACTCCAATGTAAACAAAGGAAGGCAAAATCCTCACACTCCTCTGGGTTTTGACCTCCAACTCGCCTTGAGCGGCCTGAAAGACCCACTTTCTCTAGTTACGCCCTCGGAAACCACGGTCGATCAAAAAGGGTCGTTTAAACGCCATACATAGGCGGTAAGGTAGTGAGGTCGTCTAAAGGGATACCTTTACTGAGCATTAATTAATGGGGCCAGTGCTGCATATTTTGGTCTCTTTCCAAGGCATTTTTCACTGGCACTAGAAAGACCAAGCCATTCATGTTGAATAATTTTTCGAGATAGCATTAGCTCGTTGCTAGGTGCGAGGTAAAGGGCTAGGCTTGTAATATGTAGTATGGAGCTCGATTCGAGGTTGCAATTAATTTTTTTATCTTCGTGTTATTATCCGTGACGTGTAACTTTTTTCGTGCATTTAACTGCTCTTCTTTCGCTCCTATATTTAACTGATTTCTCATATTTACGTGCATTCTGCTTTTACCACCTGTTATCTATAACCCAGAAATCGTTTGTCAAGATAACATGAGTTTTTTAATCAGGAGTAGTCATTTACGTCACCAATATTTATATTTCCATCATTGGTGTTTCGAACTTCGTTCGCGCGCGCTCTCGCCGTTGCTGGCTTATTGTCGTGCTTCCCCTTTCGTTGTACCCCTCCATAAAGACGATGGCGCTTCTTTGCACTATAGTAGTCCCACAGTTTATGCTAGCTCTTCGTATGAGTTTTATATGTGCGAAATCTGCGCCCCAAGTCAGTGTCTATTGGATAATATCAGCATTAGCAATGAATCTATCCTAGTGATAGGGTGATTTATCCGGATGTCACGCCTAAATTCCCTAAATTAATGTCTATTATTAAATCTTTTGCAAATAAAGGACACGGGGTTAACGTAAAATATTCATCATCGTCAATACTAAAATTAACTAAGATCACGTATTACAAAAGCAACAACATATTCTTTAAACGTTTTTGTATAATATTGTAAATGTATAATAAATACATTGATCAAATTAGCGACGAAGTAAAGTGCTGAAATCAGTGGCGGATCCAAAGGGGGCGATGTTGGCGATCGCCCCCCCCCCCCCTCTTAGATGTTCTTTATGGGTACCAAAAAGGAAACCGTGAAGGTTGTCATTCTGCAGGTTTCCCGCAATAGGCTTCATTGTGTTACTTATAATACAATTCTATCGTGTTCCATGCTTTATTAATAAAAAAACAACTAATAAAAATAATTTATACAAGGATATAGTGTACAAATTAGAAATATCCCTCATCCCCACGAGAAAATAGTCAGTGATCGCACCTCCCCCCCCATATCAAGAAGGTTCTTGATCCGCCCTTGGCTGAGATCTCTTTATAATATTTCCTAGTGCTATTTTAGCAAGACATTGGATATGGTTCTATAATACGATGTGGCACTATGTTTGACCTAAAGATTACAGTTTGGTTTGTAGAGCAAAATGCGAATGGACGCTGGAGATTGCGAAGAAGCGTCTACGATTGTGACGTAGAGACAAGACTACTACAGCGAAGGGGTGCCAGCGTGGTTGAGGGATACTACGAGAGAGGAGGCTTGGCAGCGAGCGTTCAACGTTGGCAGTTCGCGCGCACGAAAGCGAAGAAGAGACACCGGAAGCAGCACACATATTTGTAAGATAACCTTATTGGGAATGGATTGGAGGAATCAAGTTTGAAGACTCTAACGGGCACTTCTCATTACAAAGTCTGATAGCCAAGTAAGCACGGTTACCAATACCTCTTCGAAAGTTAAGTAATGGCAGGAACGCCATATGCTGACTGAGGCCCGCGCATTGCACGATTTGGCAGCAACGGTGGGAAATAGCAATTACGCCGCGTATTTTTCGTAAATGACTCGGAATTTCCGATTGAATTTATGCTGTTTTGTTAACCTTTCAGTCGCTCCACGAACTCCACTGCCTGATGATGACTTTAGATCGCAACCTCATACTACGATATATGTTCTAGTTACACGCTAACTCTTCTATTGCACCCCATTACTCCATTCACTGCAGAGGAGATTCTTCCTCAAACACCTGAGAGAAAATAACTGCACGAGTTTATGGAAAGCAGAGTCCTCTCGACGAGTTTCGCTTGCATTATGTGGAACAACCTCGCTGAATCATCCTGCAGCCTACGAAATAGTCACCCACTCTGACCTCAAAGAGTAATTCACGACCGTCTACTGTTTCCTCGTTTACGGAGCGTAATCCTAGGCGAGAGGGAAGGGTGACGGGGAAGATTAAAAGAAGCAAGGATTTGGGAGTGGCCAGGTTGTCAGGGGGAACAGGAAAATGTTGTTTTCAAAATCGAAAACAAATATTCGCTGTTAATTTCCCGTGCAACACAAATGCATGTGTGTATATCGTAAGGCGATACCAAGCAATACCAAAAGATGTTTCTGAACCTGAGTTAGGTAGAGGACGCTAATATAAATTGTAGAACACGCATATGTTATGAAAGCTAACTTTAATAGTTAATTCGCAGGAATTCAGCGCTCACGAAGAGCATGTATACGTTGCGGCTCCAAAAGTGTGCGAAGAGGTACCGATGTGATTATGGAGGGATAATACGAAAAAGGAAGCACGACAACCGCCAGAAACGGCGACAGCGAGCGCGAGCGAAGAGATGCCAACAGCATCACTAAAATAATTGTAAAATGACCTTAATATGAAAGGATTGAAGAAAAAAATTTCTGACTCAAACGACTACTCCTGATTAAAAAACTCATGTTATCTTGACAAACGATTTCTGGTTTATAGATAACAGGTGGTAAAAGCAGAATGCACGTAAATATGAGAAATGAGTTAAATATAGGAGCGAAAGAAGAGCAGTTAAATGTATGAAAAAAGTTACACGTCACGGATAATAACACGAAGATAAAAAAATTAATTGCAACCTCGAATCGAGCTCCATATTACATATTACGAGCCAAGCCCTTTACCTCGCACCTAGCAACGAGCTAATGCTATCTCGAAAAATTATTCAACATGAATGGCTTGGTCTTTCTAGTGCCAGTGAAAAATGCCTTGGAAAGAGACCAAAATATGCAGCACTGGCCCCATTAATTAATGCTCAGTAAAGGTATCCCTTTAGACGACCTCACTACCTTACCGCCTATGTATGGCGTTTAAACGACCCTTTTTGATCGACCGTGGTTTCCGAGGGCGTAACTAGAGAAAGTGGGTCTTTCAGGCCGCTCAAGGCGAGTTGGAGGTCAAAACCCAGAGGAGTGTGAGGATTTTGCCTTCCTTTGTTTACATTGGAGTTCGAAAACCAGAGTGGTGTGAGTTTTTGGGCTTTTTCAAGGCCAAATCGCGGTTTTTTCGCGTTTTTCTCAAAATCTTCACAGAAACGTGGCGCGAGATTTAAACTGCTCGTTTGAATCTTAACATTTTCACCGCCTTAATATCGTTTTATATTCAAATTTCGAATGCAGATATTTAGGTAGGATGCGGAATACGTTTGGTCCTTGATTGTTAAAAAAGAAGAAGACGTTTTAATTAGTAATTTCATTAATTTAAATCAGTTTATTAAGATAAATATCATTGATGATTTATCGATACATTTTCTACATTTTTCATGAATATTGATACAGTAAATGACAAGGGAATTATTTATAGCAGTTTTAATATTTTTAAGTAGATACAGCTGCTCATATTCTTCTTTACCCTTTCAATATTAATTTGGGCTTGAAGCTTCGCTGCACTCTCAGGATGATGACTACGAATATTATACTGAAAATAAGAAAAAGGATGATATTAAGTGAAGAAATAAATGCTTAAATTGTAGTAATACAATACAACATTAATACTAAATTTTATGTCCTTAATTAAGATTCTCGCAGATCATAATTGAAATAATTTTTAATCCAGGAAAAAATGAATTAGACTTTGGTATGAACCGAAAAGCTATTAGTGGTTCCTTCAAATTATGGTATGAAAAACTAATCGTCTTTGAATTTATCTGAGCAGAACTTTTAGGCTACAACCTTTACCTAACGATAGCTAAGCGTGCATCGAGATACATGACTAAATCTACATACATATATTTAAATTATTTGTATTGTGACTTTTATACGGCGCATTCATTATATATATATATATATATATATATAAATCCACATATTTTAAGATTCGCGTATGTATGTGCTGTTTTCCTAAGAATAATATAGGCTATATTGCGATAAAAAAATTGTGGGGGTGCTTAATTCAATAATCCAAACTATTATAAAACAGAAGTGTCACTTTGCGTGTAATGCTTTTTGAAGCTTAATATCTCGCAAACGACTGAACCGAATTTGATGAAATTATCACTATAGCAGTATGATATAATAATAAAACGTTTTAATCTATCAAACTTGAGATCAAAGACACGGGTTTGATTTCGGGGGATAATGTTTATTTCCAATAACTTAAAAATCAAATTTTCGCTGTTCAGGCTTTCATTCTTTTTGAGATTAAAATTAGAAAGAATTGACCTACAAACTTCGGATGTTAACCATCTTGAAGACAACATTAAAAAGGTTCTCATTCTTTTCGTCTTCTTCCACCTACAGTTCGAAATCGCTCAATTATACGTTGAATTTACACAGTTTGATTAAATCTAGCCATTTAAAGGGGATTTTGCCTTGCCTACCAATTCCATTCTTAGACCTCTATATCATATTTTAAATTCAATCCATATGGATGTAATCGTGCTTTGACTGTTTTTAATACGAGAGACAAAGGGAGGGGGAGGGAGGGAGGGTGAGAGAGGGAGGTAGAGGAAGGGAGAGGGAAAGGAGAGGGGGGGAGAGAGCGGGAATGAAGGAGAGGGAAATGACTTTTAATACAATTTATGTTTATGATGCCAAGTTGATCTCCATAAATAACTTGAACGATCGAATCTTTACTCCCGTTGATATTTCAACCGGCATTACACTATATAGTTATGCTTATAATTTTGCCTGGCTAGCGTGAGACGCGTGACCTTGGACGTACGCAGAGAGATGCTATGAGACACGAGTGAGGGGAAGTGGAGGGGAAGAAAATGCGCTAGTTCATATGAGCGGTAGTATAATTATTCGTCTTCGAACACCTTAGTTGGCATAGTTACGAAGTACAATACAGTCAATGGATTTAGTACATTAACTTTCATTTTCGCTTTATTTATCAGTCGAATTATAGGACTTAATTTATACCTTAACATATGAAATTCTGTCTTTGTTTGTCCGCTTTAAAAAAAACCACCCCTTTGAAGATATCGCCACGAAACTTCGCATAGATTTATAATTTCGCAATAGGGCAGGGAAGGCGAACCTATGGCACGCAAGACGATTTTGGTTGGCACGCCAACGAAAGGCGAAACCAATGAAAGCATTTATCGTACTGAATTATTGTCGCAAAAAAATGTGTTATTTAGTTAACTATTGTAAACATTAGTTTTATGATTACAAATTTCAACCTCTTTTGTCTTGATCACGAATTTAATTTAGTTGGCATGCAAGAAAAATCAAAGATTTTTTTGTGGAACGCGATGCGGAAAAGATTCGAAAAATTCAGTAATATTGGCACGTGGGCAATAGAAGGTTCGCCATCCCTGCCATAGTGTATATGGCGTGAGACGTGTGACCTTGGTCGTACGCAGAGAGATGCTATAAGCCACAAGTGAGGGGAATTGGAGGGGAAGGAATCGCTCAGTAGTAATACAGAGATATACATGTACATCTTCGAACATATTACAAAAATCTATCTTATATATAAATCTTAAATTATGTTTTCGTTTTCCCACTATACTAATCTACAGCTTTGAATATATCGTTACGAAACTTAAGGTAGGTAGATTATTTTACCCTGCGATTAACATAGGCTATACAGAGATTAAAAAAATGGCGGGGATCATAATTCAATAAATATCGTTTTCCATCTTTTCCCGAGCAACGCCGGATACTTCAGCTAGTAATGAATATTATGTATTATAACACGTCGAATTTATTATAATAGGACATCTTTTGAACTTGGCAAATATTTTGATACTAGGGGCGTATTCCTCCTTTGGTCTCTTTACTCCGCGCGGTGATTTCTCTTTTAGGATGCGCGCGCGCTTTGAATGCCCAACTTTTCTAATAGAATTCGTTCCCTCCCACCAGGGCCGCCGAGTGCCAGAACGGGCCCAGGGGAAAACAACCTTCTGCCCCCCCCCCCCCCCCCCCCCCTCCGAGAAATATTTTTAAAATTATAAAAAAAAGGAATTATGAATTCCTGCAACACTTATGAAACGTATGATCAATATTCTTCAGCGAATTTTTAAAAATTTAAATTTTGAATTTCTACTTCGATTTTTAACTGAATATGTCACATCTAAGCGATAATAAATTTACTTAATTACTGGCTCAGATACACTTAAATGTTGGTAATTGTTACTTAAAGAAAACTATTGAAATCAAATACAGATTTTGAATTCCCAAAAATCTTTTTTGGGTGGGAAACCTATAAGTATGTACAGTTACGAGCCCCAACTCACTGCTCCGAATAACTGATTTCATCATTGCGTTTTGCTGCCATGACTTGCACCTGTGTATTACAAAATACGTATTGTGATAGGAGTATCTTGTGACCACTCCATCTCGGGCCCCCAGAGCCCCCGGGCCCCGGGGAGTTCTCCCCGGTTTCCCCGCCCTCTCGGTGGCCCTACCTATCACTATACATATTCCCTCCAAATCCCGAGGCGTAAGGTAGATTATAGTAATTTTCAATCGCTACGGTGGGGGGAACTACCTGTACTCTACATGCACGCTCTCTAACGAAAGTTCAGAGAACGAACTCGACCTGGCAAAAAGGTCACTTCACCTTGTATAACAACATAAAGGAGGATTATGAATTAAATGGGGAAACAAACTCTGCTCTTATGAAATACTCTCCTGAGTAGAGAGTGTTACATCTGACAAGCCTATTCAGATTCCCTGATAATATATGGCTTACCTGCTTGCCTGCTGTTAATTCTGCTGACGAAAAGATGGCTAGGAATGCTGGAATAAGCAGCGTGAAGGAAATGGTCCTGAGCGCGTTGGCGTAGCGATGTCGACTGATTTCACGGCGTTCAGTTGGCGACAATCTATTTCTCTCTTCCCCTCCTCGCTACTCTCTATCGAAAGTGTGAAAGGGCTTGAGGGCGAGCAGCATGGAGGAGCTACTGTTCATTTTTCGGCCGCAATGTTGACTGGAGCTCGCGGAAGGGAAAGTGTCGTCGTTTTATTTGCGCCGTACAGATATTCTACTTTTCTTTTTCTTCTCTCTATGACACATCATACTCTGCGCAGCCCTGGAACACTCGCTGCGGACAACGCGATCTCTCCTTCATCTGTTAATTTCCTCTTCAAAGACGCGTAATGGCACCAACTTCACAAACCTATAAATGTTAAACACGAAAATATCACGTAAACTAGCTTTAATAGATAATTCGAAAGTATTCAGCGCTAAATAACGCTCACCAAGAGCATGTATACGTTGCGAGTCCGGTATAGTGCGAAGAGGCGACGACGTGATTACGGTGGGGAATTCCAAAGAAGGAGGCACGACAAAGCGCGCATGAACAAATAATCACGAGGAGAACCACTAATACAAATGTAAGATGTTCGTATTGAGACAGGGTCGGAGAAATTAATTTTGGTATCGAGTGCGAGAGCTCCTGATTCAAAATTTTATGTTACCTTTAAGAACGAATCCTTGCTTATAAGTAGCGAGCGGTCAAAATAGGATGCACGTATATATGAGAAAATAGTTAAACATTGAAGCGAAAGAACAGTAGTTACATGTATCCAAAAAGTTCCACGTCACGGATAATAAGCTTGAACTGAAAAACAAATTTCAACCGGAATTTGGAATTGAACACCGGATTTTTATTACAATTATATTACTGGCCGAGCTTTTTACCTCGAAGCTAGATAAGCCTTTGATATAATAGGAAAAGTTAATCGGTATGAATAGCTTGGTCTTTCTAGTGCCAGTGAAAAATGCCTTCGGAAAGAGATCAAAATATGCAGCACTGGCCCCATTAATTAATGCTTAGTAAAGGTATCCCTTTAGACGACCTCACTGTCTTACCGCCTATGTATGGCGTTTAAACGACCCTTTTTGATCGACCGTGGTTTTCGGGGGCGTAACTATAGGAAAGTGGGTCTTTCAGGCCGCTCAAGGTGAGTTGGAGGCCAAAACCCAGAGGAGTGTGAGGATTTTGCCTTCCTTTGTTTACATTGGAGTTCGAAAACCAGAGTGGTGTGAGTTTTTGGGCTTTTTCAAGGCCAAATCGCGGTTTTTCGCGTTTTTCTCAAAATCTTCACAGAAATGTGGCGCGAGATTTAAACAGCTCGTTTGAATCTTAACATTTTCATCGCCTTAATATCGTTTTATATTCAAATTTCGAATGCAGATAGTTATGTAGGATGCGGAATACGTTTGGTTCTTGATTTTCATGTAAGGAGAACACGTTTTAAGTACTAATTTTATTAATTTAAATCAATTTATTAAGATAAATAACATTGATGATTTCTCGGTACATTTTCAACATTTTTCATGAATATATATACAGCAAATGACAAGGGAATTATTTATAGCAGTTTTTATATTTTTAAGTAGATACGGCGGCTCATATTCTTCTTTATCCTTTTACATCTTAATTCGGATTCGAAGCTTCGCTGCACACTAAGGACGGTGATGAAGAGGATTTTCTGTAAATCATTCTGAAAATGAAATGAGCAGCAGTTTTAGTTAAACATAAACATCGAAATATAATAATAACTGTTAACCGATCATAGGACGTGGAATATGATATGATGAAACTTCTTTTAAACATTGCAGATATTTATACGTTTGAATAAAATTAACATAAATGAAATAATACCTGCGCTACTGCGAATTCCTCTCCTACGTAGAGGTTATTATCAATAACAGGAATGAAACTTTGGATACGCCTTCTCAGACTCGGTGATTGTTATTTCATTACAACGTGCTGGCGGTAACGCTGCAGAACATAGGATGTTGAGGTTTGCTGGAAAAAGATAATGGTTCTATTGAATTGACGTAACTACGTCGACTGATTTCACAGCCTGTCGACATCGTTCTTCATTAGAGGCCGACGAAGGCGTGAAATGGTTTGGTGGCGCACCACAGAGGACGCCTCCCTTTACCGAGCGCCACGCTGACTCGTTCTCACAGGAGGGAAAGCGTCCTCTCCTGCCTGGAGTCCTCAGTCTTTCTGTGGCCGAATTGATCTCTCCACCCTTCGTTTATTCTAACTCTCTGACGTATCATACTCGGCGAAGCCTTGGCACACCCGCTGCGGCCAACGCGATCACTCCTTCCGCTGTTAATTTTCTCTTAAAAAAACGCACACCGGCACCAGTTTGACAAACCTATACCTGTTAGAGCACCTAAATGTTATGAAAACTAACTTTAATAGTTAATACGAAGAAATTCAGCGTTTGGAAAACGTTCAAAAGAGCATGTATACGATGAGAGCCCGACATACCGCAAAGAGGCGCCGTCCTGATTAAGGAGGGGAATTCCAAAAGAGGCACGACAAAGCGCCAGAAAAGGTGACAGTCTGAGCGATAAAAAATAAGCCAGGATCACTATTAACATAATTGGAAGATGGTCATAGTTCCAAGATTTTGGAGAAATAAATTTTGGTGACGTAAACGACTACTGATGATGCAAAAAATTATCTTATTTTGAAGAACGAATCCTAATTTATAGGTAACACGCGGTAAAAATAGAATGCACATACATCTGAGAAATGCATAAACATAGGAGCGAAAGAACATCGGTAAATATATCTAAAAAATTTACCACGCATAATAAGCTTGAAGTAAAAAAATTAAAAAACGCAATTTGTAATTGAACACTGCATTTCATATTACAGTCCGAGCTCTTTATCTAGAAGCTAGCAACAAGATTGGAGTATTCAGAAATTTTTTTTTATATGGATGGCTTGGTCTTCCTAGGGCCAGTAGGAAATGCTTTCGAAAGGAGACCAGCAAAATGCAGCACTGGCCCCATTAATTAATGCTAAGTAAAGGTACCCCTTTAGACGGTCTCACTATCTCACGTCTCATGTATAGCCATTAGCCGACCCTTTTTGATAGACCATGGTTTCCGAGGGCATAACTAGAGGGGATTATGCCTTTCGAGGCTAGTTGGAGGTCAAAACCCAGAGGAGTGTGAGGATTTAGGCTTCCTTTGTTTACGTTGGAGTTCGAAAACTAGAGTGGTGTGAGTTTTTGGACTTTTTCAAGGCCAAATCGCGGTTTTTCGCGTTTTTCTCAAAATCTTCACAGAAACGTGGCGCGAGATTTAAACAGCTCGTTTGAATCTTTACAATTTCATAGCCTTTATATCTTTTTATATTCAAATTGTGACTACAAATATTTAAGCAGGATGGGTAATATGTTTTGTTCTTGATTTTAAAATAAAAAGAACACGTTTTAAATTCCAATTTTATTAATTTAAAACAGTTTATTATGATAATTAACATTGATGATTTCTCGGTACATTTTCAACATTTTTGGTGCAAATTAACACATTAAATAACAATAGAAGTATTCTCAGGAGATCTGAATAATTTTTAAAGAGATTCAGCAACTCATACCTCAGAACACGTTTCAAATACCATCTTTATTAATTTTGTACGGTTTATTAATATCTTTAACGTTCATGATTTTCCGATACATAGTAAACATTTTTTATTAATACAACAAATAACAAGAGAAGTATTTCCTGCCATTTTGAATATTATTAATCAGATTCAGCAAATCATATTCTACTATTTTTACATCTTTATTCGAACTCGAAGCTTCGCTCCACTCTCAGGATGGTGATTACGAAGACTGTTGGCTATATTATTCTGAAAATAAGAAAAAGCAAGATATTAGGTGGAGAAATAAATACTTAAATGGTATTCATGCAATACAATATGATTACTAAATTTTATGTTCTTAATTTTATTACGATCCCCTCGAAAAATAATTGAATTTGTTTATATCTCTTGGAAAATCTAAATAATACTTCGATATGAACCGAAAAGTCATTAGTTGTGTTTCCTTCAAAGTATGGTATCAAAAACTAATTGAATAGAATTTATCAGAGCAGCAGTTTTAGGCTAGAACTTTTAGCTAACAATAGGTGCATGAGTAATTTTCATACATATATTGTTTTGTATTGTGGCTCTTATACGATACTAGCATTCATTATTATTATTATTATTTACGTTCTACATATAAATCTGAAGTCCTGTGTTTGTTTGTCCGCTTTAAAAATCCACACCTTTGAAAATATTTTCGCAAAACTTCGCATTGGTATACAATTTTACCTTGTGAGTAACATAGACTACCTACATGGCGATAAGAATGGGGGTACTTAATTCAAAAATTATGCTTATCATTTTTCTTGGGCAGCGTGAGACGCGTGACCTTGGTCTTATGCAGAGAGATGCTATGAGACGCGAGTGAGGGGAAGTGGAGGAGAAGGGCATGCGCGGGTCATATGCTCAGTAGTAATGTTGAGATACATATATACATATGTTCGTCTTCGAATATATTAGAAAATCGAATATATTAAACGGAGTAAGCAGATGATGGTAAAATATAACATTAAACATAACTTTCCTATTAAAATTAGAATACGTAGCATAAATTTTGTCCACGAACGCCAAAAGAAAAACTTCCGGTACCGGGAATCGAACCCGGGCCTCCCGGGTGAGAGCCGGGTATCCTAACCACTAGACAATACCGGATAAGTGCTTTTACAATTAGTTTATTGTAGAATTTATATCAGTGACGAGAAAACTACAGCGCTCGAGTGCGTATTATGTGGCCCACGAATCTATGATTTGACACAAATTCATACCACATACATTCAAATTAAGTACTACAATAAATATTTATATTGAAATATTAACCCTAAAGACCTAATTTAGACTTGATTTTCGTTGATGGGATACCTCATAATCTCTAGTTAACGTCAGATTTAAAGTCTAATCTGGCCCGCCAAAACACTGACAACTACAGATGTGGCCCGCATGTCAGAATAACTCACGAAATTTCTTCTCTAACTGGCTCTGGATGCTTTTACACTATACTCTGATCGTTAAATTCTAGAATTAATATGTTATTTTGATAAAATTTGGTAATATAATTCTACGTATTTTTCGCACAAACAAACTCAAAATTATTCAGTGAGGTAAATTCAATAATTGGATTAACATTACAAACATCCACTCTGACTATATCGTGAAGTCATATAATCAAGATATGAATACGAATATACCCGAGCAGGGGTCGGCAAACTTTTCTATATGGCGGGCCACATTGTCGCTTTGAATCCTTTGGAGGTTCGCATTGGAAATCGCGAAAGTTTCGGCGGGACGTATGGGTGTTTAAATCTGAAGCTACCTAGAGATTTTGTGGTCTCATATTAGAGAAAATCAATTCTAAATAGTTACTAGCGTTACAACACCACCAGAAAAGGTGAGACCATAACTTCGCTGAAAACATATGGAATTGACTGTGTTAAATTATACCGATCCCTTTTTCACGCTCTAGGGGGCCGCATGAGGCCGTAGGTTTCCGACCTCAGGTCTAGAAAACTCGGCCATGATTTTTAATAATAAAAATTCTAAATTTGCGCTTTTAAATATTATGGCTAGTTTTTTATTCGGTAAATTTAATTTTTTGTGAAATACACATTGAAAGCTGTTATATATATGTACTTATATTCAATTTATTTGAAAATTTCTTGTGTTAAAAGTTTTTAATTAAATGTTTAATAGAAAATAAGCGTAAAAATAAACAGCCTAATGCACAATTTATTAAAAATTTCAATCATTTTATTGAAAAGCGACAAATATAAATAATATAATATATATCTTTCATCCAATTTCAGTAAGAGTGGAAATTTACAGATGAAAAAGATTTAAATATAGACAATCTAAAATTTTAAAAAATATTGCCAACCTTTGTTGAAAATGTTAATTTTGGCATTAGATAAAGAGCTGAGTTTTATTTAGATGTTTCAAATCGGACATATGCAATCTCCAACTCTCGAGAGCGTTTCATGCGGTCCGAGAAATTTTGACGAAAAAATTCATCTGTGAAGTTTAAAACGAAAATTCATACATTTTGAACTCAAATTATGCTAACGAAACATTTAAAGTATAAATTTTAACAATAAAATTCATTCATTTTCACTTATACAATACTTCAGAATAAGAAGCCGAAGCGTAAACAACTTCCAATGCGGCCCACTGAAGGATTCTCTACCATCAATGCGGACCGCATACCCGTTCCAGATTGCTATGTTGATTTAATTATTTCGTTTTAGAATGTCAGTTAACTAAACAAAGAAATTTATTTGAACCGTGTAATGCTATTTTTGTACGTAACCTGATCATATATTAGGTATTTTTAATTTAATGATGCAATATGACATATTATTACACCATAATTTTGGACACATGAGAAAAAGGATCTTAGTGAATATAATAGGGAATAAAACCGTTTACGCGCGATCTAAATCCAATTTAATATAATTGCTTGCTTCGGCATTCACCGTTTCTTTTGCATCCTGTTCTAATTTTCTCCTCTTTCTCCCTTTGGTGCCTAACTAAGGAAAGGGGCGCATCTTGCTCCACAAAGGAATAATCACGACTCACTGAGCGCTGCGTATAATCAAATACAGACTTAACGCCCCAGATTTCCACTAGAGCGGATGAAAGTAGGAGCTGAGTCTTATAGAACGGAATAAGTAAGAAGTAATTGGCAAAGGCCGCAAGAGCTGGAGCTGCAGGACTTTAAGCCGATACCTAGCCGGATAATAATATCAGATTATAAGGGAAAAAATTTTTAATTATAAAAGTCGAAGAAATGAATAATAGCTAAAAATTCAGATACGAATTATGTATATCCACTTATGACTATAACCCAATACACGATCACGGTACAAGCGGAAAGTTTAAAGTAATCGAGAGAACAAGATTCGCATTTAGGACACAAAATATTCGCCTTCAATGGCAGTTCACCAGGTTTTGCCTCCATAATGAACGATCGGACCATTACCATTGAGGACGGTTACATAGCAGTTAATATGCGCATTTGGTATACTCAGCTATTTCAGGATTACAGGAATTACGCCATCCGTTTAAGTCACAGAAAAGAGTGCAAGGCATTTTAAATGCTTATGAATATTAAAAATTATCATTATGAATCTTCAGAGTTAGGTAAACGTTTACCAAAAGAAAATAAAATGTTCAGTATGAAGCAAAAGAACCTAAAAGTATATTGTATTTATTTTTATTTTTTAAGCAACGTGAACAAATACGATTACATTAGTTCAGCGCCATTTCATTACTGTTAATAACAATTAACAAACTCAAAATTGATCGAAGAGTATTTCACTTTGTAAAAAGCGTAGAAAATTTCTCATCACAAGTGAAATACATCATTGCAAGGCCTGTAATTTAAAATTCGTTTCTTTTAGCAGCAACACCAACTAATTAATCTTCAAAATTCTTTAGTAGGGCCTTAATTGCCATTAAGATGAAATACGCAATCATTATTCCGTTCCGTGATATTTCGCGTAAACAAACGGCTTCGCCATTGAAACTGGAATTCTTATATTTTTATCGCAAGACGAAATATTGCCAACACATTACGATCAGGGGTCATGCCGTAATCAAATTGTCCCAGATCTTCTTTTTTTTGTAGAAGAGGCAATTTCAAGTCCGCTTTATCATTCGGCTAAACCCGTTCTTACTTTAATGGTCTCGTCACCGTGGAGAAATGGGCGAGTGAGGAAATATTTGAAAAATAAAATAAAAACCTAGTCTTACGTAATGACCGTTTCTCACTCCTGCTTTCTATGCTCACTCATTCGCAAGTTTTAATTTCACCTCCCTTTCCCTTCCTGCAGATCCCTCACTCCGCCCGCCGTTTATTTCTTCCCTTTGCAACGAAATTTCCAAAATGCCCTTTTCCATTAAGACATCATTTTTCACGACCCTGATTTACAAAATCTTCTTTAACAGATGGATAACATAACAACCATAGCGTTGATAGCTCTAATTTTTGGGCATTAATTTATTTGTTTGCTTTCACATTTGGAATTGATAATTACGTCGTTTTCGTACATTTCCTCGTTAGAAAAAGGTGAAGTGATATGACACATGACAAAACGGTCATTTATACACAGGTAACTTCAAATAGGAAGCTTTTAAACCTTAACTGGGCGCGTCACAAAATTTCACGCAACTGGTCGCGTGGCGCACTGAGTGACCCGTTGCATTGCAATGCAACAATGCATTGTGTGGAAAACGCGAATGTAAACAGTAATAATAACAATAGATTCATTCTAATTTTTCTTTATTCAGTCTTTATTCATGTAATGATTGATAATTCTCATTGTTGAAGTTATTGTTAGGGTTTTCTACATCTATACGAACTAAATTTTCTAGATATATTTAGTGCCATATGACATTATAGCATTAAAATTTTTTATCTTAATATATTTATATAAGCGCCATTTTAGGACCAAATATGTCAAAATAGAATAAATAATGCTAAATAAATTACGTTATAGAAATATTTAAACTTTTACAGGCAAATCAAGATGCGTGTTTAACACAGCGGAAGCGACGCACATAGCTTTTTGCGTCTGTTTTACTCCTCAAGAACAACAAGGTTGCTAACAACTTGTTCGATTAGTCAGGCAATAAAGATAGGGTAGATAAGAGAACAATGCATATGAAGCAATCTTTACGTCAGCGCGTTCACTTAAGCGTTAAAAGCTCCAATATAGGTAAATTGAAAAATTTCTCTACCTAATTTTGAAATAAATTAATTCCGAAAGTAATAAGCAAAATTTTTCTCATGATACCAAAAATTTATTACCAGACTTATTTTTACATATATTAGAATATTGAAACTAGTCTTTAAATGTTTAAAACTCTTTGACTATAAAATAATCCGAGTAAATTCAATTAGATATTATGAAAAATTAATTTTTTTTATCATCCCAGAAGTTTACGAAAGAACTGAAAATAAATTTGTTTGCCTAAGTGGTTATAAAAGACCAATGTGGAACAATGCACCTATGTGTATTCATATATAATTTATCTTAAGTATCTTCATGTGTGGGAGTGTCGGTGGTATAATATAGTGGGTAAGGCGCTGGCCTACGCTGGCTTACTGCTCTAAACGGTAGCGAGCACGAATCCTGCGAAATTAGGATTTTTTCAGAGGTTATCCGGTCTCTTGTTATTGTGTGTACGAACTAAGAGAATGAGAAAACCAGACAAAGAGGAAACGAAAAATGAGGAGAGAAAACAAATGAGCGACCGTCCTTCTGAAGGGACGTTGAGCAGTTGGTGCTGTACGTAAGAGTAGGCTAATGCCGGCACCGAGTTCCCCTCCTCCTTTCTGTGTGCACGGTGCGGAAGGTAACGAGAAGCTACCACACTATCTGTGTATATTCCCAAGCAGGGGCGGATTGGGAGCAAAAATCGGCCCGGGCAAATACTCGAATATTGGCCCACCTAACAACTAAAATAATGTTGCGGCCCCCGTAGGAGGCCACGACCCATATTTTGCGAAACATTACTTTAGAATACGGAAAAGCACCAGCTCCTGGCCGAGGCATCAATCCAGTGGCGCATTGAGGGTTTCTGGCGCCCGGGGCAAAGAATAACTTTGCGACCCCAGTAGCAAAGCGATTTACGAGGGGGAGGGGGGGTGGGGGGGTTTGCAAATCGCACCTCGACCCGACGGGTGCAAATTTAATATTTTTGCGCCCCCCCTCCTATTTGGAGCACAGGGCACGTGCCCCACAAAGGCAGTCCCGGCCCAGGAGCAGAATCGGCCCACCGGGACTTTGCCCGGTGTCCCGGGGGCCCAATCCGTCCCTGTTCCCAAGTCAATCAAACCAATCTATGGATTGAATTACTCTATTATCTTCATTCATAAGTGTGATCTGCTACAGATAAAAATTCTCAGTGACTTGTAATCAAAATATATGATACATAAATGAATTAATTTTAATTTTTATGTTGATTATCTGCACTCGTTTCAAAATAGGTCTTTTCTTGTTGCAATAGATCCTATTCAAAAGCATTACGAAAATATTCCATTTCCTACAGCATTAGTAACAATCTACAGAATATTACAAGAAATAGCCATTATGCCTGGACGTAGCCATTTTACGTATCTGTGCGTTTTTTTGGTGTTTTGTAGCGTCTATTTGCTATTTGTTTGTATGTTCTTGAAAAAATAAAACACGTGCATTAACATACTTTCAATATTGTAGCTGCCCACAACTTTTCAACTTTTTTCTTGAATTTCCCATTGCAATCTCCCGTATGGTAATTTCATTATTCTTCCCTATTTTTCAAAACAAAAGAAAGCATCAATCCCGGAAGGATGTTAATTCACTCCATTTTTATGTGCCAGCGGTTTAATTCGCTTCCGTGATTCTTTCTTCGTATACTGGTGCTTAGCAAATTATTGAATCACTTCTTCAGAAAGGCGCAACCCTATCTTCCTTTTTTTTTAAACCGGTAGTTCAACCTCACTGTAAGCATCTCTGGCTTATATTAAAAGCGCTTATCGCTCCTAATAACACTTGGATTCTTCTTCGTTTCCGTTCACATTTATTCAAAATTATGCATATTTATTATTGTAATTAATCTGTGAAATAAGTAAACATTTACTTACTTTAAAAGTTTGAAGGAACTTAATAAATGCATCAAATATAGTACATTATTACTGGTTGAAGGCATATTGTTCATCCCTGGTAAAACCTCTCCCCGAGCTATTCTATCTAATTGTAGCAGAATTAATTTCCCTGACTGACTGAGGTATACATTGCTTCTCATGAGCAAAAAATGTTATATTAATGCGCGTATAGAAGTGCTTCATAGGACAAATATACAAATACATTACATATATTCAGCTGAATGAAGATGAAATCAAACCGTCTTTCTCGTGTAATAATAGATTGAATTGTTGCTAGAAAGTTTTAAACCAATAAATTTATTAATGAAATTGGCAAAGAAATTCTTCAAAGTAGCAGGCTCCTCTTATAGTTACATCACACTGATAAATCATCAAATTTGCATTACATATTTTTAAATTTTATGAAATTTTTTATTCCACTTCATTTCTATAAGATGTTATTAAATTCAGAATACCGGAGTCAATACCAATGAGAGAGAAGCTTTTCGCGAATCCACCATTCTGTAAAGCTCATTGGACTTTTCTAGCATATGGTAATTTGTACCAATCACACTTCGCATACAAGAATAGATGATGATACTGAATTAAAATGAATTAAGAGGGGACTTCATTTGCCTACTGGGAAAGGGAAATCAAGGTTTAAATTGACTTGGAAAGCTCAGCTTTAAAGCAGAAAATACAGATCCTCTATGCAGTGGCGTACCTGAAAATCTGGGGGGGGGGGGGCGCAGCAAATATGTAATATGGGGCCCCCCTATGGATATCTTAGTCAATATGGTTTGAACGACTGGGGAGCCCCCTAAACCTCGCCTCCCCTCCCCCCCCCCCCCCCCCCCGCATTGTGGGGATATCACTGCCTCTATGGTGTAATCAGGCAAATTTACCTCTCGTTGAATTTATTTTTTGATGAAGGCGATATTTGATCGAAAAGAAATCTAAATTGACACTATCAATTTTGTGTAAGAGGAATTTCGTTAATGGAACTCAAAATATGTTCCATTGAGGATATGTAGAATGCCCTGAGGACGAGGCCAATTGATTCGGCCTGTTCGGTCTTCGAACTGATCTCAGAGGAATTTATTCTGTGGAGTTTCCGAAGATTTGAGGAGGGAAGAATTAGCGTAAGGGGCTGGTTGCAAGAATCACACGTGAAATTTCGGAAAAAAACTGACTTGTCCTGGGTTTTCTCTTGAATATTTTACATATAACTAATGGGACGGGCCAGTGAAATTTGCAACTGGAAAATTTTTCTGTTCGAATTTGATACCTATATCTTTTTCGATATTGATAACGATGCTATAAAAGTATGATTTTCCTGATTAAATGATCGACAATCTGTAAACTGCAGAAATATCTGCACTATTTGTATCGCGAAAACTCTCGACTCCGGATGCTAATGGTATGGTAGACCTTTTTATGGTTAAAAATTTCCACATTTATTATATAATCTATTTTTCTTTGATGTTTCAGCTGTTATATATATCTTGTAAGTTGTGGTGAATTTATCACCAGACCTTGTGCCTAAGTTAATTGTAAATAATAAATTAATTAATTCATTAATTTAACCGAAAGTCATTGTGTAGACGCCGAGCTGGGAACTGAGAGATGGCTGCCGGAGTAAAATTATTCGAACCAGATTTTCCCACCATATCACGTGATGGCATATATTAAAAATAGATGTTAAGAGTAGAAGGTGGAGTTTGTATCGCCTTTACGAAGAGTTTACCAAGGCAATTGGAGGAACATAACGTCAGCGAATACTGCGGAAAGGTTTGTCCCTCCGTTATTACCTGAAATCGTAAAATTTTTCCTTTTTTCCTTCGAAAAAATTAAAGAGATCAATCGAACATTCCAAGTAGTCACCGGGAGAAAAAGCGGTCCTGGCGACCATCCTTGGAGGAGATTTTAAATATTCCATCCATCGGCTGGGAATCTCGAGCCGTACTTTAAAAAAAATATTTAGTGTTACTTAAAAAAAAACGAAAAACGCACTTTACCTTAAATAAAATGTAAAATGTGGCCAACCATATTAACTTGAAAAAAAGCAAAGTGAGCAAGCCAATTATTCTTATACATAATTATTTTTATTTTTTTTTATGAAGGATACCATTCAATCTAATGTGGAACAGAGGAGGGTCTACAACACCTCCGAGACAAACCCATAAAAATAAACTCTCGCATCGTTTTATTTTATTTTTTTCGGGATTGCTTACTCGAACTATATGTAAATAGGGCGAAAGGACGGGGAAAAGGGGTTTTGAAATCACCTGGGAATGGATGGGACGACTATCGGATAGTATCCCTACCTTCCTCTCCAGCTCCTATGACGCCCTTTCGTGAACAAGGGCACGTGTGGGAGAAGGGAAAGTAGATCTGGATCGAACGTGGGGTTAAGGTATGGAGGTTCTCGGATCCTGGGACATGGAATTTAAAAAAAAAGGAGGGTTAAAAGGAAAAGAGAGAGAGAAAGCATGGACGTATTTTTAATGGATGGAAAGTAAAACGGAGAGTGGAAGAGGTCTCACTTATTGGAGAGATGAATGAAGGAGGTGTGTGTGCACTGAAGGGACATGCTCAAGTTATATTACCTCGGGAAGAGAGAAAGAGAGAGAAGGATGACGGAAGGGGAAGAAGATATGAAGTAGAAGAGTGTTTTTGCTATGAGAGGGTTTAACGCTATGGAAACAAGTTTACTTTACGACGGCTTGGGTCAAGACGAGCCGTATGGTTTTGAAGATGGAGAAGGGAAAGGCGGAGCTAGTTGTAGACTGTGTTTTCGGGAGGGTTGACTTTAACGCCAGCGGTAGGGATTCTTCAATGATGCATTCATCCGTACAAGGACAGAGAGAACTCGCGGACGCCCAAGATGCAAACATGTTTAGAATTGTGAATTACGGTATTGATAAATACCTTGCTGTTTGAAATTCTCAGATATTTCATTAAGTATTTACTTAAAGCTTTTTCGTTGTATTTTGATATGTATTAAGGTTACCTTGTAAAAACTAGTTTTCTTATTACATTTAATAATATTTTCGATATCCAGCATGCATTCGATGCTTATTTTCTTTTTAATAATGCGCGCTTAGTTTGTTCTCTTATGCTTCATAAAATCGACTGATTGCATTTTGAGAACCTTATGTCGCTCCTGCTGTGTATTGGTTTCGTCATTCGTATCAGAGCAACACTCAAATAACCCCACCCTATAAAAAGGGAAAAGTGGTGCTCTAAGTCAAAAATATATAATAATATTATGAGCCATGTTTATAAGAGGATTATTTGCTATGCAACTCTCTTTTAAAGAATTACGAGCTTTTACTTATTTCAACATAGTTTAATCGAGAACATTTAGTTGCTGGGTTTCGTTAAAAGAGGGCACAGACATAGAGCAACATTAAAACTTGTTACGATAAACAAAATAACAGCTTACAACCTTTCCGAATATTCATGAATATTCGTCAGATTCCTATGTTCTTAAAGACAGATTGACTCAACCATAAAGATACACCACTCCGCCATCCGTTTTAATCCTATAATGTTTTGCCTTTATAAACTTCAGAATAAAAAAATTAGCTATCCGAAGAACATCATACCCTAAATCACAATATTCCGCATTCTTCCATCATTTCTGACAGGTTCAAGGTCCACGCTAGAGACGACTCTTACAGCCTTTCCTATCTTCCGCTGCCTCTTTTGTTCGTTGGCAATTACCAATCCCTACATAGTCCAAGATCTTTCCCTCAAAACTTTCCTTCTAGTAGATCTCTTAAGAAACATCCTGTTCTTGTATATAACCAGATATAGTTAGCATGAAAACAGTAATTAGTGACGACGTGAAAAATTAGGTACAAGGACTTAATTGATGCTCGACGCTATAAAGTAAGGCATTGCGTACACTCTCGCATATTGAATGATGTAACTATTGGAAAGGAATCTTCTCCCGTGAATTATGATTGGCAGTCAAAGGGATCGCAGAACGAGAGAGCGATGGCGATGCCTATCTGAAGGGGATATAGGATGAAAGGTTCAAAGGCCATTGTACGTCGGCGGGGGGCGATGCGATCATACGCGAGAGCAGGTCGTGTACTCATCCATTAGGCACGGCTGAATACTTCCTCAGCGGACACTTTCGTCTGCGTCGAGAGAAAGGGAGAACGATTTCGGTCTGCGATGGAGTTTGGGAGGAGGGTAGCTATGGAAACCGCGAGCGAATGGGAATCCATTTATAACGCTGTTTCGTCTCAAGGAACCTAATTATCTCTGCGTGCGTCTGGTTTGATCGTCTCCTTAATCAATCACTGTCAATTTTTTTTTTCAGATTGCCGAATAAAATATCATTCGCTTTCAACCCGGAGTCGCCTTATTACGTCCTACTCGAAATTTTGAAAGCAGAGATTAAACTTACATTTTATTTCTTAAAAATTTATATTTTTTTATTACTTGATTAAATTTTACTCAATCAGTTACGCACTGCATGACGTCCAGAACTCGATTTAATAAAATTAAAGAAGATAGGATAATATTTACATTAAAGTTGTAGCGAATAATGTTTTCATGCCAATTATGTTCCTTAAGAATATTTTTAGCAAATAATATTCTTGAAAAAATGTCACTATTCTTTTCCTGACATATTTAAATGGTCCAAGCAAAATGAATTTTGTTTTTAAAATATTGTAATTTTATCAAAACACCGTCAGTTAAGTTGATAGTGCACTCTAAATGTAGTACATTAAATTATAAACAACGAATATGGTAAACTATATGTTGATTGGAAAAAGCAATAGAGTGGGAAACTTACTCAATTTCCAGGACTTGCGAAGAACAAATTTATTTCGCCTTAACGGAGCGTTCTACTAACATGATGGCCGTAAAATGTATTCCAAATTTTCAGAGTAGCCCGGATGATAAGTCTAATAGTTGTCATTATAATCTTGTGAAATTTTATAGTTACGTAATACAGGTGTATTTACGACATCATATAAATCTGGAAAATACATTCGAGACAGCTGCGCAACTTCTTAAAGCTCTGAAATATCTCACAATCATCGCCTTTCAAAATTTATCGAAATTTTCCATCCATTATTTCTAAAAAAGGAAACGGACCTGTCAATATTCCGAAAATCTACATGTGTACGCACCGCGTAGTTTACCCGTCTTCCGCAGCTCTAACGGCCGAAATACCATTGTTTCATGAAATACAAAATTTAACTTAAACCAGGTTACTCTTAAACAAATTTTGTTTTCCCATACAATCGCAGTTCCTTAAGTAACCAATGAACAACTTCTCCATTAAGCAGTTAAAAGTTTTTCTCTGATGAATCGGGCTTTGGGTTTTGTGTCTTTTTCTCTTCCAAATCACCTTATCAACAAAGCACTCAAGGCTCAATTTTCATAATGCGAAACATTCCCGATCGAAGGAGAATTTGAGAAAGGAAAGGAGAACTGGGATCTAAGAGGGTGAGGGAGGCGATAAGGAGGGAGAGGGAAAGCTATGGTGTTTTCTACAGAATTCCAAATTTTTTAGCGGAATCGGAAGGTGATTTTTATTGAACGGAAAATGGGAAAATATCTTATTAATATTTGAACGTTTCCAGGTATTCTCTATTAGAAATTCCTGCTGCGCGGTGATCTTTCTTTTTTTTAAGGCCAATGAAGTGAAAGGAAGCGAGTTAATTGTGGCGTGCCATTTCAAGACTTCATTAGCCGACACTTTTTGTTTGATCACATAAATCCCTACAGATCATTTAAACTCAATACTGTAAAGACCTCAATCAAAGAGCATTCACTATAGAATTAAAACTTACCACCATCTTCATTTGTAGTCCGTCTGCTCACAATTCCATTAATATATTTTAAACCGCTCTCCCCTCTTCGTCTTTTTGTCTTTCCAATATTTCGAATCTCTTGATGGCTCTCTTTCACATACAGATAATCCATAAGCAGTTTTTTCTTCGCCTCTCATTCTTCCTACAAGTTTTCTTTCGGTAACATCTTTAACTATGCGGTCACTTCCTAAGAAATTCCATAAAAAGACAGCCTTCCTTTTTCGTGTCACATGATTTAATATCCTTTCTTCTTAATTTTCCCTCCAATTTTCTTTTATTTCCCTTGAATGAAATGTATATTAAAGTCCAGTGAATATATTCATGCTGTTTCCTTAAAATCCGATTCTTTTCACGGTCTTCAGTTATATAATTCCGTCTATACCTTTTAATTTCAGGCACAGTTTCATAGGGTGTCACATATATTTTACCTCCTAGTCACCTAAAAGTTCTTGGATCCCGATATTATTATATTATATAATATATAATATAATATATAATATAATATATATAATATTGTATATATTTGCTCCGTCTTAAAAAGTTATGTAAAGTGTTGGCGAGGTAAATCGCTAATGTTTCATCCTAATGTGACATCGAATAAAAGTTTGTTTTTCAGTGGAAGTTAATAATGATAAATGAGCACCATAATAAAACTTGCAATTGTAATATTCTTTACGGAAATGTATAAATCTCGTTGCAAGCCAGTTTTAATGCTTTACTCATAGTTAAGTGGAAGAATCTACCGCTCCTATTTGACTTTGAATTTCTTTGGAATCATTGGTTATGGCGTACTAAGAAGATTTTTAAGATGCATCATTTTCAGTAAATTTTATTTGCTGATGTACTGTATTTGATTTTTTATAATTATTAGCAGATAATGGAAAAAATCATTCGTATCTAACTTATTAAAAAGAAACACTGAGTTCACAAATATACACATCAATGACAGAACTCATACACGAGAGCTTAACATTGTTAAACGCTCGATATATCCCACTATCAAATATCTCATTACTTAGTTACCCATCTTATTCGCGTTTCAAATTTAGAATAAATCTTAAAGAACTTTTTATAATGGACTGTTATGAAACGTTTATTCTGACAATTACTTCATCCAAAATAAGTCCGCTTTTGTTTCGAAAAAAACAAGCAAACTTAAGGTTGAGTTTTAGATTTTTACGCATTACTGGAAAGCTTTAAGGAACACCAAATTCCAAACATTTTCTCGGGAGCGACATTTGTTTCGTGTGGGTTAACTAAATAAGAACTCCACAGATGAGAGAATGCTTGAATAATTGAAATCCAAACCTGGAATTTTCCTTTCTAAATTGCGTAAGTGTTGTCTTCTACTGAAGGCTTTCACATTTTCGGAGAGCCAGACACATTTCTCTCATTCTATCTCCCCCTCCCTCCTCTCCCCCTCCTTTCCCTCCCCTCCCCCTCCTACCCTATCCCCTTCTTCTCCTTCCCCCTCATTTCCCACCCACTTTCTCCTCCGCGGGTGAAAAAATTCTCCAAGGACTAAACCGTTCTCACTCAAACTACATCACTTACATTCCACAAGCTGCGGTTTCGTCCTGCAAAACGTCTAAAGGTTTGTTTTCAATTCCTGGAAACTTATCGCCAAATTTCAACATACAATTACTATAAAAAAATTTACTTAATAACAGCATAATTATGCGAATGTTTCCTTGTTAAACTATTCAGTAAGCGGAAGGGTGGAGGATTACATTTATACTAGTGTAATGCCCTTAGAAATATCAACTGAAGAATTATAAATAGATAGATAGATTATTATTATTTTCATTTAAAATAATTAATATCACACTTTTACATATGAAATATTTTATCATATACAATATTTCTAGTGAATATTCTGTTGTTGACGGACTATCTTTAGTTAAACTTAAAACAGTTGCCTCTCTTTCCCTCCCTCTCCCCCTCACTCCCTCTCACACCCTCTCTCCTCCTTCCCCTCTCTCCCCCTCCTTCTCGCTCCCCCCTCTACCTCTCTCTCTCCCCCCCTCTCACACGTATTAAAAGCATTCAGAGCACGTTTATACCCATAAGGATTGAATTAACAACATGATATAGAAGTCTAACAATGGAATTGGTAGGCAAGGCAATATCCCGTTAAAATGGCAAGATTTCCTCAAACTGTGTGAATTAAACGTTTACATTGAGAAGAGGCGGGAAAAGATGAAAAGAATAAGAAACTTTGTAATGTTTTCTTTAAAATGGTTCATATCCAAAGATTGTAGGCCAAATCGAGATATCGTCACAGTTCCAATATATTTTGGAGGGAATGGCGTAATGATAATAATATTAATATTACAAATATTAACGTGGCTGACATTAATTCACCGAATCTATAACGTTTAAATAAAAATGACTATATTTAAACAAAACTAGATTTAAATAAACTTTCGTGAGAAAAAGTACACGATAAAAATTATACGATGAAAAATCACCGGATGATATGCAAAATGATTTGTACAATTAATGATATTAATGTTAATTCAATAAAAATGTTACTGTTAAGTTAAATTAGCTGACTTGATTTCATCCAACCAATATATACTATTTAAATAAAAATGAAAGAGTAGAAAGCAGCGAGCACAACCTATTTTGGAGAAATAGGAACTTAAACGAATGAGTAATTCCAGAAGAGAGAAAAATGAACAAGTTAAGGCATAGGTAGTAGGACAATTAAAGGGGAGAAGAAAACGAATTGGTTTGAGAATGGTACACAATTGGCTAAGGAAAATCTGCGAAAAAAGAATAAAGAGGTGATAAAGAACGTGCTCACGAAAGAACGAGAAAGGAGATAGAGTGGAAAAAAGGCAAAAAAAACGAAAAAGGGTGCGAAAAGGGCAGGAAATGTATCACAGGATGGGAATATAGATATACTGTTAAAGTCGAAAGGGAGGTAGAGGATGAGAGAGGATACGTGAAGGATGCTCTATATTGAATGAGGCGAAAGAGAAAGCCTTGAGTAGGCTGGAAAAGCGCAAAAACCTCGAGATTTGAGCAGAGAGCAGAAGGGAAAAAAGGGAATGGCACAAAAAAGGATTTTCAGAATAGACCGGAGAGGGAAAAATTGGCATAAAAGCGAAGGATGGAAAGAAAAAAGAAAGGTGGGAGGAGTCGGGAAAAGATAAAACCAGAATTTATTGATATTTCGGGGTGAGTCAGACCGCTGCACCGGAACACGCGTTCTATATATTCTTCCCGCAGGTTACGCGATACATCTTAGCGTTTTCAAGTCCAAACAATGTGATAAATAATTTGGTAAACGTATATTTACAAGATACATGAAAATATCTTCAATAATCATTGTCTTTCTTTTGGGTTAAAAGTTTGGGAGAGTACATCCTTAAAAGAGTTTTTACTCGCAATTTTACGGAATAATCTTCCCCGAAATTTTTGTAAAGCTACTTGTGGGACATTTTGCAGAATTGACTGGATGACGATGACGGTGTTTTGAACAATGAAAGAGGGAATATTTTGAAATATTTTGATTTGAATATGTTAATTAAAAATTCATTAAATATCATATATTAATCTGTTAATTTTTGGATCATTCTATAAAACAACTGCAAGTTAGTGAATTGAGTGTTCAGAGAACATAGTTGAAAAAAAAAGATATGTTAACATTTCCACTGTCTAACTCGATGATTCCTCGACATAAATTCATTTACTGCTCTTCAGTTTTAGGCTAGAATAGAAAGAGATTTGATGATTGTGTTTGATATAAGTATAAAATGAAGATAAATGTAATTCCAAATTTCGTTACTTTATTATGTGGTACCTAAACTCAAAATGGAATCTACTAGTTATTCATGCATTGGACCAGAATTCCAGCAAACATAACCACCGAAAATTAATAAATTTCATATTAAAAAGTAAAGGAAAATTTTTGCTACTAACATCAAAATTAACCGAAATAAGGAAGAGAAACACGCTGTATAAACAAAAACGATGGGGACAGTGCCGAGAAAATGTGCGCATAACCGTCAAGGAGAAATATCCACCCGTAAGCTGACCAACGAGATTCCGATGATAAACAGCAGTTTTATTTTACGACGGCATACAACCAGACAGTAAACTGTTTATGCAAACAGAGAAAGCGATAAAAACAAAATATGCGAAAGCGTATAAGAAAACAACCAAAC
This sequence comes from Uropetala carovei, assembly GCA_036926305.1. Taxonomy (NCBI): domain Eukaryota; kingdom Metazoa; phylum Arthropoda; class Insecta; order Odonata; family Petaluridae; genus Uropetala; species Uropetala carovei. Next base: position 4,696,033 of record JAXCHB010000118.1, on the reverse strand, counting down.
AAATTGTAATATATGAATCAAGTTGTGGAAAAAACGGAAGAATTTCCAATATTATCTATGGCAGGGATCCGCAACCTTTTCAATTTGACGAGCACCAAGTTACATTTTAGAGCACCCAGCGAACACACCTATAGCTTTGTTAAAGTTAGAATGATCATTAATAAAATCAAATGAACGTCAAAGTGAATGAAAATGTCCTTTCGTACGTTTAGAAAGATAACAGGCGAGCAAATGTTACTAAGAAAGGCGTTTTTTAAGCATCGCAGAAGTATACAGAAAGACTTTAAAGAGCACCGCGGTGCTCACGAGATCCAGGTTGCGGGCCCCTGATCTATTACATCGATGAAATATGCTAAAAAAAAAAGGACGCGTTCAATGGAGCATTATAAAAAACATTGTATGAATGAGCGAATCGAGGAAAAGCAAGAACAACTTGTTAACATAAACATGAAATAGGGGCCATAACAAAGTTTTTATTGGGCGAATATGTGACGGGCCATGTAAATGGTTTAGCTTTGTATGGCAAAATAAGACAATAATTATATGGGATGGAAGTATATCCTATGTTGGCTAAAAGAAAATTAGCGAAAAACGTAAAAGTTAAAAGAACGGAAGGATACGGAACGAAGAGAGGGATCGAGGATTGAAGAAAGAAGTGAAGAGAAAAACGTAGTACAAATTCAAAAAATCGGTACAATACAGATTTCACTAACTTTCACATATAGCTATGCCTCTGGTCTCACTACACTCTTTTTCCTGACTGGAAGGAACTCATAATGATTTTTAAAAACAACAAAACCGCAGAAAAGGTTTTCTGCACGTCAATGGAGTTAATATATTGAGAACCTCATTTATGCGAAAATTTAACTTGATTAAAAGTTTTAGCATACATAAACATGAAGTATTGTGTGGATTGACGAAGCCACACAGGCACTGAAGCATTATTGCTAGTCGAAGATTGTTGAAAGAAATGGGTACAGCTGGGCGTAAATATCGCTGGTCGCTATATATACTTATGTTTCATAAATGTAGCTTATCTTGTTATTAAATGCACTACTACAGAGTGAATTATGATCAAAACATTTAGAATTAATTTTGAATAAATCAAAAATGTATGTAAATCAACAAGAATAAAGTACCCGTAATTGATGCGCTATAGCATTCATTTATTCACAATTTCTAATCTGGATAACGATGTGCGTAAATACGATATATCATTCGATTTCATGTTAACGTTTAAGCTCTAGAGCCGTGCACATTCAGACATACGGCATGGTGATAACCACTTTTTTTTGGGGGTATAGGATATTTTAAACGTGTATTTCCGTCAAAATGTCGAAGTCGATTTTTTTCGCGATTACAATACTTTCTCTATATTACTATGTATGAGAGAAAGTAAATCTGAAGCGGAAATTTGCGTAAGAAAAAAGTAATAGAGAAAGAAAACAACAGAAACCCAAATTACGAGGGACTTAATGGAAGAAATAAGTAGGTGGGAAATGGAAATGTATCGAAGAGGGAAAACGGGCAGCATTTACGGCGGATGGAATAATTTAAGAGGGCAGAATAAGTAATTAGGCTGTGGGTTTTAGGGTAGAAGATGAAGGAAAGGGTAATTCCTGCCTTTCATCGAGAAAGAGGGCGTAAACAAAGTCGGAAGGCGGCTGCGGGATCGACCGAAGCGATTCCATATTAATTGATGGGATTTATCCGGATTAAGCCGACTAGAGGGAAGAGGCAGACGAGTGGAAGCTTACAAAACACTGATGGTCCAAGTCTGAAATTATTGCGTAGCATTTATAACCAGAACGTTATTGATTAAGTGGATGGTTTTTTTCCGAAAATTGAATATAGTTTTAGGAATAACGTTTTTAAAATGCCAATGGAATGATGAACTATAAAATTTTGTTTATGAAATTAATACAAAACTAGGTGGATGCCAACATTTTATCAGAATGACTACATATTTCCAGATGCTCGTAACGCCAATAAATTGAATGTTTTGCCGTTAATCCAGACTTTCCGCAGGTGCTTGGGAAGGAAATCAGAGAAAGGCTCACTTAGTGAGTATCTTCTCTTGACAATTGAAATCGTAGCGAACCTGTGAGAAAGGGAATTTCCGAGCCTTGAGCAGACTGTTTACAGAGAAAAAGTACGCCTGCCGTAACGTTACTGTGTGTAGGAGAACACCAAGGGGAGAGGCGAAGAGAGGAATGAAAGAGGGTGAGTGAGGGAGAGAGATAGAGAGAATGATGAAGATTTAGATAGGGAGGAAAGAGAAAGATAAAAAGGTGGTAGAGAAAATAGTGCGCGGGAAGGATGTTAAGCTGGGAGTGAGGAAGGTGAGGGGGGAGAATAGAGATTGAGAGAGAGAGAGAGAGGTTGGAGGATGGAAGAAAGACAGGAGAAGAAAGAGGTAGGTGAGGTGGAGAGAGAAGGGTGGGGGAGGGTGCGGCAGAGAGAGAGGGAGAGTGGGAGGGTGAAGGTTCCATTGGGATAGAATGGTGGCTAGTGTTACGAAGTACAGCGTAAAGGGAGAATGAATGGAGGATGGATTGGAAGAATGGGAGAAAAGGGAGACCGTGCGAGCCGATGGGGAGATAACTTAGGATTCCCTTCCCTCCCGAGTGCTGCTATCCCGTTCCTCTCGCTTGCATACGACCTCGTTTGAGATGTGAGGTCGCCACTTTTTCATCCGGCGCGTCGCTTGGCGACGCCGTTTCGCATTTTGCGTAAAAAACGTGTATACCTAGTTTATCAAACCTCATGGCGTCTCTTACATTAAAATTAAAAATAAGTTCAAAATTAAATTAAGTAAAAATCCCATAAAATTATATAGACTTTCTAAATCAAAGCCACCCTTTTGCATAAACAAAATTCGGTATTTAAATTTTAAATGTCTCTTGCAACTTTAATATTTTTCATGTTGAATCAAAGTAGTTAAAGGAATTATAATAATTATTCATTCTTTTATTTTCGGATAAAGGAGAAAACAAATAAAGCAAATATCCATGCACAATCATCACCTTCCACAGGTAAGAACATTCTCATCGGCTCACATATGCACTTAAATTATACCTCTACAAACTTTCTCTTATGAATATTGACGAATTGTGCATATTAGTCCATAAATAAAGATAATGTACATCGATATGCTCTGTTACTTTTCTGGAGCTTTGGATGAGTTTCTTTGAGCTGAGTCCTATGAAATAAACTTTTAATCTAAGGTTTCATGTTAAATTATCTGAATCTTAGTGAATATCTTTTTAATGACAGATAGAAGATAAATGGATTCATAATTCATTCATTCAATTCTTTCTTATGCATCATGCGACGATGGTATTATTATATACCACCAATACGTTTCAACGATTACATAAAACTTATTAATATCATTGAATTCGCGCTTTTCTGTTGTGGCGGCTTTCAAAATTTTAATACCTCAATTTTCCGAAACGTTGCAGTTCTTTTTATTTCTGATCGTAAAATTATATAAAATGTAATTTTTTAATAACATTTTTTATTGTGCTACTAATATAGAAGACCATATAATTGGAAATATTACAATGAAAATTACTAAAAACTGTTTTCGTAGCACTCAAACATCCTGGCGTGAAGCGAGGAAAACAGCGAGAATATCTAGCCGTAAACAAAGTAGCTGAGTATTGTGGTAAGCTTTTGACGTTTGATCCAGGTCACGATCAAATAGAAAATGGCTGAGCGGGTTTGCACAGTGGCGGCAGGTGAACGCCATTTCTGGCCTCGTTTCAAAACGCTCCTCTTTTCTCTATAGGTACCACAATTTTCTTCCGATCCTATTCTTTCGTCACCATCATTTCACTTTGGTTCTTATCCGTATAATTTTTTCACATAACATGCTCAAGTAAACAGGTTGAACAAAAGAGCCAACTACCGAATGATTAGAAATTCCATTTCTCTTAGGTCATTATTTCGCTAAAAAATTTTAATTTATTTTGGGGCACTTGCGGCATATAAAAGTATGGAAATATTTAATCATAGTTTACACTCACATTCTTGCAAAAGGCGTAGCTACTGTTAACAAAATGGATATTGCATCCTGAAGTTCATCACGAAAATTATTATTTCAGAAAAGGAGAATGTTATTAAATGTATAATATCAGAGCCGGGATAAGGGCTACGCTAGGCATCCCCTAGGGGACAGCACGCTTAGATGGGCCACGAATGACAATTTGGACTTTCAGGCGTAACGTTTTATATTATAAAATATACTTTGTTTTACTTCTACACGGTTAATTAACTACCATTTTGGGAGATAAGAGTGTGTACTGCATACTTTCACTTGGAGGAGGGAGTAAATTTCATACCTTGACTAGAGCGCAAATGTATCTTGTACAAAGGCATCGTTTTTTCTGAAGAATGATAGACGAAAGTTGTATGGATGGAAAAATGATATTAATTGAATGAACTATAATTAATTATTTCAGATAAAATTATAAGAATGTCTTGTAAACACTTTCCTCGTGAATATAATTAAAAACTCGCATTAATTTCGTTATTTTTGCTAACAATAAAATTATGATCAAACTGGGTGGCTATGTTTGTAAAGCAACGGTGATATACTACTACCTTTGTCAATAATTTTCAGATTCGGAGAAGACATTACACGAGTGCGCCATATGGGATTCGGCATTAATATCTACGATTTCTGATGTGGGAATTGAACAGGCTTATATCACAAAACATTACATTTTCTTTAATTTAGAAATTCAATAGGCTTGAAATAAATGTAAGTAACTTGATCGATTATAATCTACAATTACTGCAAAATATTTTGCATTAGCGCTTAATCGACTAATTTCTGAGTCACTGTAACTCCAGCTCGTCCTGTCGCAAATTCAGAATATTTTTACTCGCGATTTAAACCAAACGTGCATTTATAACATAAGCGAATGATAAAAAATTGAAACAGTTTCCCTCACACGCATGGAAAGATATGGACAACTTGTCCTCTCATCCAAGTATATCGCAATTCGTTTTACGCTAGCCAAAGAAATCAATGCTCTTGCGGCGGACATTTCCATTCACACCTCCGAGAAAAATTTTTGAAGGACTCAGCACCTAATTCCCTCCTTCTGCTCCTCTCTCACGCATCCCTCTTAGGGCTGCCATTTCTACGGTTTTCGTCCGCAGACTCCGGTTTTCGAAGTTCATCTCCTGTCTCCGGTTTTATTAACCAGTCTCCGATTACGGGACGTTTTTCGGTCTATTTTCCTCAAATGTCCATTATCCAGTGGGAAATCAATGCGGGACGGACTTGTGAAAAAGTGCGTCCCTTATTATTACATTATGACTTGTTCTATATTTCGCTCATCTATAAGTCGTTCCAATGAATCTTTTTTTATGCGTATCTTGAAGAAAATTTGATCAACTCGGACGCCGCGTTGGATTTTACAAGCCACTGAGAACAGATGTGCGATGCAACGTTATTCATTGTTGTAACATCATTGAAGAACTATACATCGTCGCATGAGCATTTTTTTCATGTAAATACTTAATATAATTTTTTTGCTCGTATCTCCGGTTTTGGAATCCTCATAAGGTCATATCTCCGGTTTTGGAACCCTCAAAAGATGTCAGCCCTAATCCTTCTCCTTCCACTCTCTCTCTCTCTCTCTCTCTCTCTCTCTCTCTCTCTCTCTCTCTCTCTCTCTCTCTCTCTCTCTCTCTCTCTCTCTCTCTCTCTCTCTCTCTCTCTCTCTCCCTCTCCCTCTCTCTCTCTCTCACAAACATTTCATTCTATCTCCCTCTCACACACACTCTCTCTCCCTCTCTTTAAATATTTTCCTGGAAAACGTTCTTTTTTTCAGCTTTCTCGACAGACGCGGTATTAGTAAATCGTTTTGGAATGTTCTGAAGAGATCCATTGAAGTATATAATTTTTACATATTTCCGTAGCGATAGACATTTCCCGTAATAATATTGCGAATGCTATCGATTTCATCCTCACAAAAATAAAGAAACGATTCACTGCAGAGATTTACTCTTTTGTCAGGAGATCATCGAATCGTAGGATGTCATTCAACGTCGAGATATAAAAAGTGGATCAAATCACTTGTCATTGAGAGGACGACCGGCTGGAGAAATCCGCGCACGATCGCGAATAACGTATGAGTGAATTTGAGTTCCGAGATAGCGAAGGGGAAAGTAGTTCATGCTGTATTCAATTCCGAATAATCGGCAGAAATGTCGCCGGCGAACTCGAGAAAAATAACGGTATGAGGAGATATTTACGACCTTGGAAAATAAAATTTCAATTTGTTTGAGTATTCATGAGAGAGTAAAATATTTTGATCGATAAAGTAGACAAAAATGGCGTTATAAGCAATGAAAAAGTTTGCTAAAAATATTTTGGTTCTGAAAACGGTATATGAAAAAAAATAACTTTTGTGATAGGGAAAATATTAAATACCTACTTGAGAGTTTAGTACAAATTTGAACGATTGAATAAGCAAGTGATTATCGTGCACGCGCAGATAATAATAATTCGCATAGAAATAAGATTTTTGAAAGTTAAATTTTTTTAATATCCAAATTTCTTGTCATTTTTTATCATTTCCCCAAACACATCGCCAGCTCTCTTTCACAACTTTGCATTTTACAGCAGTCTCGACCAAAAATAAGCGCATTATTTACGCTTAGGTCGCCTTTTTTTTGCAACTTCACGTTCCATATTGAATCCGGATAGTATTAATACTCATTCAATAATCTGACTTTCCGACCGCAAATTCACCAACGCGGCAGGAAATCGGACACATTATTTCGCAGCGGAGCGACGGCGGGGCTTTCACATATGCGTGCGCAATAAATCATTAACGGAGCCATCTCTCTACGATTACACGTGCGGCATCTGCCATCAAAATTGAATATCACGCTGCGACGGCCGCAAATGTATATCGGCGTATTGACCACTCGGGCCTTCCGCTCAATCAAGGTCGAATCCTGAGCGCGGTCCCGCGGTATTATTCCATCGCCCTCGTTACATATTCATCCGTGGAATCGTTGTCGCGTTTGGTGACTTATGAGCGCGAGAGATATCGTGTGAGAGTGTCCATTCGTTACTTTTCCATTCGTCCGATCTAATTATTTTTCATTTTTTATTAATATATCCGCGAATCCGCGAGCATCCCAACTCTACGTCAGAGAACTGTACGAAACGATCGAACGTTTGATAGATCCTGATAGGATTTACCTTCCTCTTTCAGCGCGGTTGTTTTTTTTTCCGCTCGGTGGTGGTAACCGTTTGCAGGACTTATCGAACGATTTCGCAATTGTTTCGAATACTGCGGACGTTGCGACGGGCTGACATCGAGTTTTCCGCAGTTTGCGGTTATGTGAGGTACTGCGGCGTGATAATTTCTCGTCAGATGAGGAGAGAGGAGAAGGAAAAAATAAACGGCCACGGCCCAGAGTATCGAGAAACGTATTGGACGGATGAGGACCGCGGATGAGAAAAAGTCTCACGGGAGAGATGGCATCAAATGCTGGAACATGACCTAATTTCGTGTAAAAGGGTACGGCCGGCAAAACCAAGTCCGTTAAAGGTCACGTCGAAGATCAAACGTTATTTAAGGATGTCTTCAAAATGTTCCTTATTTCAGTAGAAATCGATGGCAATTACTGGTGATTTCATTCTTTTGATGTCGAGCGGTACGTGTCTAAGACAATGCGAGAGGTTAATAAAATTTTAAAATAAGTGAATACCGTAGCGTAAAATTTTTCTAACATTTTAAATGTCAAGCAAAAGGGAGAATAAAAAGTAAATATATATGTAGTATGAATCTGCTTTGAAAAGAAAAGTCAGAAAATAAATTTCGTAACTTTCTAAATGTATGCGCTATAGTTAAAACACTCTACTTTCTCTCTTCGAAAAATTTCCATTCATATCTATTCTGAATTCGTATATATTCCTCTATGAAGAATCTTTCATTTTCATCTTCTCTTTGATCCTTATTTAGGTTGCTTCGTCGCTAATTAGACCAAAACAGGGCTTTTGGCTTTATTTCATATATATATATATATATATATAAATACTTAAGGAAAAGGAAAGGTAATAATAAGGGTAGCAACAAGGTGTTGGAGGAAGCCCAGTGGACACTTACCTAGAATGAAGAGCCGCTGGGGGTGCTGAGGACACACGAAAAACACAAAAAAACAAAAACTACACAAAAATGGAGCTTTCGGGCTGATGCCCTACTTCAGCGACGGAGAAACATATACTGTTTGAAGTGACACACTGGGGGGATATGGGGAGGGGGGGAGGGGTAATGAGAGAAGTTCGGGGATAGGAGGAGACGGGTAGGAGGGACGGCCAATAGGGTTATCGGAGGTTAAGACCAGGTGGGGAGAAAGAGTTAAGGAGAAAGATGTAGGCCAACTCCCACTGTCGAAGTAGGGGAGCGGAGGTATCATCCGGTAAGGCACGGATAATCCTTACAGTGAAGCAATTATTGAAGGTGGCCTGGTGTGAATTGGCGTGAGAAGCCACCGGAAGGGGACGGTTAGTGTTTACGCTGTTCCGGTGGCCATTGATTCTAATGTTGAGGGGGTTGCTGGTGAAGGGCATCAGCCCGAAAGCTCCATTTTTGTGTAGTTTTTGTTCTTTTGTGTTTTTCGTGTGTCCTCAGCACCCCCAGCGGCTCTTCATTCTAGGTAAGTGTCCACTGGGCTTCCTCCAACACCTTGTTGCTACCCTTATATATATATATATATATATATGTATATACATATTACGGAAGAGGAAAGATAAGTAAGGATATTTAGGGCAACTAGGTGTTGAAGGAAACCCAATGAACCCTTACCGGAAGTAGAGCCGCTGGGGTGTTGGAGGGACACATTTGTAGAGGTTAGAGCTTTCGGGATGATCCCTTCGTCAGCACAAGAGAGACACAACTGTTTTGTCTCCAACACCCCAGCGGCTCTACTTCCGGTAAGTGTTCACTGGGTTTCCTTCAACACCTAGTTGCCCTAAATATATATATATATATTTTGGGCAACTAGGTGTTGAAGGAAACCCAGTGAACACTTACCGGAAGTAGAGCCGCTGGGGTGTTGGAGAGACACATTTGTAGAGGTTAGAGCTTTCTGGATGATCCCTTCATCAGCACAAGAGAGACACAATATATATATATATATATATATATATATATATATCTTTTAGGATCATTCTGATATGCTGACTTTCAAACAGCACAGCGATATATGAAAAACATTTAAATGTTCATATGTAACTCGCGCTATATCATCACGCAAGCCCTCATTGAGTGATAACAAATTACGTGCTTTCTATTAGGAAAATCTAATAAATTCTGAACGAGTCTTTTATTTGGCAATACATTAATAGTAAAAATAAGATTTTTCATGTTGATAACGCAATTCATTATTTCTGCATGTCTTCACAATTTTTTCAAATTTTTTTCATTAATTCCATCAATATAATAATTTATAATTTATCACAAAAAGAAATTGTAATATTTTTTATAAAATCAAATTATAAAAGTAGTACTACATAAGACAGAAAAGAAAGAAAACTTCATCCAGCACTTACTTTGCTTGTATATTTAAAATACAGTAAAACCCCGCTATACGTTGTTTCGCATATAGGTCGCCAATAAATTAAGTAACATGTTTCGTTATAAGTTGTGTCGTTTCGCATATACGTATGTCGTTTGTGAAATACTAAAAGCAAAATTTCAGAAATTCCAATTGCGGTGCATAAATTATAACTATAACAATAAAAACCCTCTAATTGGCTTTTAATTTCATGTTTATTATTATTCATATGAATTAACTTCTTTTCATGTTTATCAATTCGTGTAAAATCATACTCAGAATAAACAATTGCTGACCATGCGTTTGAGAGATCACGATGGGTTAGGTGGTTCACTAGGTACACAGGGGATAAAAGGGACTGTCCCAATTTTAATGAGGATGTGTAAAAACCTATTTCTGAGCTTTGTGAACAGTTGTTTTAACATTTTGTGTGTTTACGTTTGCGTTGATATCTCATGAGATATTGGATATACTTTGGATTGCGAAATCAGATTGAAAAGTACTCTAAAGTGCGTATCAGTGTACGTTTAAGTAAAGAAACAATTTTTGTGCTCCATCACATTATAGAAAATTATTTTCGATGATTTCTGAATTTATTATTGCAATTGGTTATTCGTTGTTACGATTAAATATATATTAAACCCTAGTAGCAATGAGTGGTAAACACAAAGTGGTAACATAGAATGTCCAAAGTACTGTATTGATATGTATTATTTGGGAAGCAAATGTGTCATAAAATATCCGCCAGGAACGTAACCCCTAACTGTTATCATAGTTCTTATGGTAATCTTTGTTTCGTTATATGTTGTTTCGTTATAAGCCGCATTTTTCAGAAACGCATCTACGACGTATAGCGGGGTATCACTCTATTTGCATTATATAAAAAACTAACTCGGGCAAATGAAACACCATACTCACTCTTAGGAGACTTGAAAGGTACTTCGAGGAAACCTAAGTTTTTAAATCCCAACTTTTTCACACAAATTCAACGAGCCAACTTCGTATAAAAGGTGTTACCTGAAAAGAATTGTTATTTGGATGCATTGGAAGAGGCGGACTTGAAAATTTATCGTCCATGATCTCTCTAAAATAAACCAACTCAACCGAATATTTACCTAGGAAACCGTGACTTGGAAAAACTTGGAACTTGCTTCTGTCCGAACAACCTCCGCCACAAATACTTCGCCTTCCACTTATTCAACACGAAGAACGTAAGCAATAGATAAAAATTGAAGTGTGGAAGTAAAAGATGGTAGGAAGGAAGAAATGAGAGTCGGAGAGAAGTAAATTGAGAGGTAGAGGGAATGTAAGTGATTTAAGGAGGAGATGGGAAGATGAGGTAAAGATGAGTAAACTATGGCAATGGATCTAGGAGGGATAGAGAGATTTGGGAGCTGAAAAAAGGAGAGATATAGTTTAAGGAGTAAAAGAAATGTTGAGGCATAGGAGAAGAAGATTTAGGTGAAAGCGTGTTTCGGACAGAAAACACACCGAGTAGCGGAAAGGACGTGGTAAGTTATAGTGAATGGTAAGGAAAGAAAATTACTTGTACTTATGACGTGGGAGTTTATCAGATTTCATAAATTTTGTAAAATAAGGTTTGCTGGACTAACGGGTGCCTAAATATCAGACTAAGGGCTTTCATTGCACTTTTTCATGTGCTCTGAAGTTTTAACATGAATTTCTGATCAATTTTAACCGTTCGATTCTTAGAATAGGAAAATCTCTCGTTCACTTTTTCTTCTTTATGATTACAATATAATACTACTTTACTCTCACTGTGTTTTCCACTCATTCCTTTGTATTAGTATATTTATAAAAAATACTAATTTTCCAATAGCAAATATTCCATGACCTGGTGAGAAAACCCGATTTACAACTATATAGGTCAACAATTCAAATTAAACGCTAATAAATTTAAAATTAGAATAAACTGGATGTATGACATCAAACAACATCTCATGAAAATAAAAAGCGTCCAGGCTATAAATTTCTTCAGAATGTATCATCACGTTACTTGATTTAGCTATTTAAATCTTATGAATTATCGGAATTATCATAATGCACGAAAAATTTTCTTTAAGTTGGTAATAATGGGAGGGAAAGGACATTGGATAAGAAATCTTTGAGTTGAGGTTCAAAAGCGTTTTTAAGGCCAACGTCGGAATCAATCATTGTCATTCGTCGTCAGCTAGTGTCCAACCCAGGAGCCAGAAGCGGCAAGACCTATTTTCCTTTGGCATCTTAACTCACCCCAGATTCCAAAACAAACTTCTCTCTACCCTGTGAATCTAAAACTTTGCCGTTAGCAGAAACCACTTGTGAAGAGTTGAACTTCTATGAAAGCCTCACTTCTAATTTCTGGTTTGCCGCACAATTTAAGTTTTAATATGCAGTAATACGCTTCATATATAAGAGGCAAAAGTTAATGTACATTTATGTAAAAAATCCTTGAAACTTTTAACGATGCGTGTCAGTAGGAAACGCTTTAACTGTGAAATACATTCAGCCTAGAGGAGCAAAATTAAAGTTACTCCATAGGTTTGGCAGCTGATTCCTTTATTCATGAAATTTTAAGCAAAGGAATATAGAATTTCTTTTCATAATTCACGTTTTGGGAAATAATCATATTGATTACATTTACGTTTTCTAAAGGTAAATATATTATGAAATGTTCGACAAATTTCTACAAATCAGAAGCAAAATAATGTATGTTTTAGAAAAATTAAATTAAGATAAGATTTATTTCAACACTTAATCGGACTTACGGTAATGTACTCATTATTTGAGTACTTGTCTAAAGACTTCTTCCGAGAAAAATATTAAGCTTTAAAAATATATACCAGAAGTAATTAGCGTGTAAATACAGCGATGGCTCTATTCGCGTACAGGCTGACGGAATTGGAAGATACCGACCTCAGAAGTGAGCGGCTGGACACTTTATCGGCCTTGGCGTTCGACCACACGTTTAACAGATATGTGTTGTTGGTTGCGTGTTTTCAGGGGGTTTTATCGTAAAAATTTAGAACTTAGCTGAAGAGACGCGAGAATAAGAATGAGTGGAGACGCAAGAGAGAAATTAGTCATTTTCGACAGTCCAATAACTGACCTACTTTTACTGCCCTTCGATATTAATGGGAAAAATGGGTGTGTTGTAGCTGAAGCGCGAAAACCTGAGTATTAATTAAATTTTTCTTTATAAAAATAATGCCAAAAATGCGTTCTTCAGATAAAGAATCTCGATTTAAGTGAATTTATAAAATAAACTACCGTGCATATTATTTAAAAAGTTTCTAATGGTTGTCTAGAAGAATTGATATTTATAAATTTATATCTCCCAATATATGTAATATTACGTTCTAGGTTATGAAGAAAAATTGGAGGCGAATTAATTAAAATACACGTGAAAACTGACCATTGAATGTTCTGCGAATTTAAACTCGAGAGTGTAAAAAATATTTTCTCAGATCACGTTCGCCTTTTGACTAACTCAGGAAATTCTCTTGGAAAAAAAAGAAATAAGTACGAACAGACGAGGTGAGTCTCTCGTTGTAGGATTGGCCGCTAGGGGGTGTCTGAAGCGCGACCCGGATTCCTGAAATTGCCTCCCCTACGGGAAAATTCGCCTTTTGACCGGGACGCCATTTTCTGGCTGTGTCTTCTGCAGTTCGTCCGCCTACCATGCCTCTCTGCCCCCATCTCTCCCTCAACTCCTCTTCCCTCCCCTCCCCTCTCACACTTCCCTCTCCCCGCCCCCCCTCTCGCTGCCCTCTCCCCCAGCTGCTCTCTCCCTCCGCCTCAAACATTCGGAGCCTTTGAATTCGTCTGCTCTGGCATTTATCGCTTGGGAGTCGGAGATCTGTATTCGTTCCAAGACCTCTACCTACTCCCTCTTTCTCTCCATTTCTTTGCCTTTCTCCTCGAATTGCTCCTATTCCATTCGGTCTTTTTATCCAATTTCAAATTTTACTTTATGGAGGATAGGTCAGATCTTCCAAAAATATCGCATTCTATCATCCTCTTTCATATTTCCAATAATATATTATCGAAAGAAACGCGAACCTAGGATGAAATGACACGGTACCATTTCAATAAATATTGCGTTGCGAGAATAAACGATATTTGAATACAGAACCTACTTTATTATGGTAGGATTTTTCGAGGTAGGACATTTTGAAATATCCCGCTAAATGTATTTCTTTTTCCGAATGATTTCTATAATTGATGCATAACTCAGATTTAGAATGATCAGTAAAATTCTGTGAATTCTATTCAAATAGTGAATTTTTAACTTTACCAAAGATGATTTTTATATAAACACTCATTTAACCCGAGAGATCAGTATGTTTTTCGTTGCAAAAATAATTCATTATTTCTTGACGTTAGATTCGGTTATTTATAGAGATAAGCACCTACAGAATAAGTTTTTTACTTTTGTGCATTTTAATTTATCTTTATATAGAAATCGTTTTTTCGTAGTGCCATCCAAGATTGTTAGTTAAAGGCAAGATCAAAGTTGCAAGAACATTAGTACTTAAATAAATCAACACAACTTATTAAACAGATGATGGACTGTTAGGGAAATATTTTATGCATAAAATCATTACAAATTAATTAAAATAATTTATACAATTGTAACAAAACATATATAACTTGATATTAATTACCTACCCAGTAATTTTCTACAACGTGTTTCTTTTAATCCTCACGGAACATTTTCAATTATTATTGTTGACTTCAAAATAAATCAACTGGAGAAATGTATTTTTTTAATTTGGAAACGAAACTTATCTGTATACAAAATAAGTTGTATCATTACTCTCAATGAAAAAAGTGTTGGTAGCGGATTTTATTTTAGTGATACGAGAAAATTGAACATGTAAAGAAGACTTAAAGGACCAAAATATTTTTCGATCTTCCACCTAGTCCAAAATTATCTTAAATACAACCAATACGAATATCATTACAGCACTCCCAACGGGCAAACCAACAAACAGAATTGGAATATTATAATAATAATGATTTGGTATTCCCTCTTTGAGAAGAGATACCGGAATTTTCATTGGCCTATAAGGGATTATTGAGCTTTACCCATTAGTTTAGCGTGATTCGATTCACCACAACCTTATTTTAACGTCCTATTTAAATCATTAGCACTATCGGAAAAACATGAATAATTTGTAAACTTTCATTAAAGCCGTGCGACGTCTTCCTCAATAAACATCCATGAGAAAGAAAACGAGGTTATATAAATGTGTTACTGGAAATGTACATACGTGCAAACGTCGTACGAATCATGCGAATTCGAGTAACAGCTTTAATACTCGCCGAAATACTGCTGAACACAAGGAAAATTAAACAAAACCGTCCAATTTAAGAAGACAAATAAATCTAAAATCTGCGATGTTCCAATTTCGAATTTCCATTCCATTGTACCACTCGCCGGATAAACGAGTGAGAGATATATACATATATAGATAGAGAGAGAGAGAGAGAGATAGGTTAGCTTAGAGACATTGCCGATACAGGTTTAAGGGATCTGTAAAGGGGTTCATTCTCACTCCAGGCACGACTTCGGTCCATTTGAGTACAAGGCGGAATCTGGCTCGGAGGCAATCAATGGAGGTCGGCCATTGGAAGGCGATAGAGTGTTTCCGGATTTATAGGGTTGGAAAAAGGAGAAGGCAAAGTCGTTCGTCAAACCCATTCCAGACAACCACCGACGGCGGCGAGCCGACTCCTACGATTGCGTGAGGAAAATCGTTTAGGAGGACTTCCTTTCTTCGTATCCCTCCATCCACAAATATCATCCTGAAACTTCACCCTCAGTTTCCAAGTTTTCACTTCCTTAGAAACTTTATCTGTTTAAAAAATAAGACTTACGGAGGATTTTTTTACAAGGGAGTTGACGGTTTAAACTGAGTTTGTAAGATCCTGAAAAAAAAACATGAATGTTACATCGGTTCAATAAACGGCGTTTTTCGGGTCGAGTATAGCAGTAAGGAGCGACAGTTTTTCAGCGAGAAAAAGTATTAGATATTCCTCTCCTAAATCAGGCGTTAAGATTTCTCGATAATGCAACGATTGAATTTTCGTAAATATTACTCCTACAGCAACGGCAGGAATGATTTAATTTCATGTGGGCCTATAGAAAATTTAGAAATGTTTTATAAGTAATTTTCATGTATTTACGTCACTTTATTTAGTTGCACCCACCATTTTTAGCGTGTTTTGTATAATTTAGACATGATTATGTTATCGCTCTGCCTGTCCGTCTGCGCGACAGATTACATTGAAATATAAGCTAATAGTAAGAGACAGAAGACTGAAATTTGCAGGGTGTATGTGGTCTATGATGCCATTTGTTACGCTGTCAATGAATATTTTTGTAGAAATCGGAGGGTGGCAGGGGAAGCCTTCAAATTAACAAATTAAGATTCTGAGCAAATAGTTACAGTTAGAAAGTTAAAAGAATTTCAATTTTTAAGTATAAAATTCTTTTTAAAAATAAATAAAACGCACTTTATTATATTGCGTCAGAAAATGAAATTCCATTTTTATTGCTGTTTCGCTATTCTATACATTTTCTAGAATTAAATAAAACCTTACGCATTTTAGAGATTTGTAAAACATATCATACTTCTGATATTTCAAACCGTCCAAGTAGATGATTATCTGCCGAATTTATTAAATCAGACCGACAGAAGTTTCAAGAAACGATCTCGTCTCCAAGATTAAATTACAGTGAAATATGGTCATAACCCAAAGAGTGACGTAAACTATTCAGAAACAAACACCATGGGTAACTAGGGATGCATCGGTGTGCTCTCCCTTTTTTTTAATTGTGGCGCAAAAAACCACACCTAGACCCAATATGTGTCAATAACGTTAAAACATGGCCCACTTACGCATCGAAGCTACTGAGAAAACAGCAATAATGAAACTGTCGGTCATGATCATTTATATTGATCAGGAATCGATTATGGAAAGGCACGCTCCGAGGCTCACACATTACTTATTTCAATCTTCAAATATGACGCCACGCATAGTTCGCCCTGAAAATGGTGCCAATCCGAAGCAATATTTCATGCTGAAATGTATCCGCCTCTATGCATAATTTAGATGATGTTATGCCATGGAAGGTTCTCACGCTGCTATGCACATTTTTTTATCTTTTCATTGTTAATTCCTCTCCGGAGGACCATTTTTTGGTGTCGTTTAAGAAGTGGCTCCATGTTCTTTATTCGAGTTTAAAGAAGTAAAACATTTTTACGCAAAGAGGTTTAAACAAAGAAAATCCACTTCAAAGTAACCTGCGATTGTCTTGTATTGTAAATGCTTTTATGCACATCCTTCATATTTTTGCCTCATAAAAATATCCTTTAAGTTTCCTTTTCAAAATTACACGACTTTATGTTGAGATAAGGTTATATTTTTTTCACTATTCTATTTAAGATAATTATACAATTTCAAACTCTCTGGAAACAATTAAGAAAAGTTTTCTTTCATGAATGCTTACGAAAACAAAGGAGGCTTCAAATTCAATTTTAATCATCCACTTATCTCCAATGTTTCTTCTATTATCTTGTTTTCTATTCTATCTGTTCATTATATCATCAGAATTCTTTTTCATGCACACGTTTTTAAACTTTCCAATATTTACAAATATGTTTTCCTGAGTTGCTGATTCTGAATTTTCTGAAATCCTCAGAAATCTTGGACGGATCTCTTTAACATTTTAATAGAATAGTTTCGATATCGCTAAAACTCGGAATCTATAATTTCATCAAAATGTATTAAAAAATATTGTTTTAAATTGATCCCCTTGATAGTGTTCCTCACAACCCAACGTACATGCATATTTAAGACGATTATGCTAAACTTTAATAAAGGATATTGAAGTCATGGCGCATTTATATGATTAAATTAAGTTCGCCACAGAATATATCTTTTTGATAAACGGTAATATGAATACAAACAAAATATTTAAGGAGCCATCTAACTTGGAAGATTATACCTGAGTTTAAATAAAAAAGAGACGGTGGTATTGGACGATCGTACTTTCTATATCTCAACTTAACAGTTAATTCCTTTCTGTCGAAATAAGGATTATTTATGCACATTTATTAGCTTTGTTTAATAGTATTTGGTATTATTTTTATTTTACTGTATAATTTTTCCATTCAGCGAATTATTCCATCATTTATTTCAGTGTATAATAAATTTAATAAGATTACCTTATTAAAAAGTATTAATGGATTCTGGATATATTGTTTTGGTTTTGCAATAATGAAGTATAAAAGTAAATGTTTCAAAATTATTTAATTCAGATGAACAGAAAGTCAAAAAAATTTAATGAATTGCTGAGATGATCTTGTAAAAGTAGTGGAAAATTTAAATTATTATTTTATACATATTTCCCCTCGATTATTTCATCGATAAATTTAATCAATATATATTAATTAAATGCTTGAATCAAACTGGTATGAATTAAACAAAAAACTTGAAACGTATAATAAAATGATACTTTTGGTGGCGTGTTACCCAGACATCTCGAAGAGAAATAAATTTTAATAAAATCTGAAGAGAAAATCCAATGGATTTAATTAAACTTGACTGGCATAAGAACATTTTCAATGCCTAGTACGCAGAACGATCATTTCGATTTACAGCACAATGTTGGAACGTGACGTGGAAAGCAGAAATTGGATCATAAAAAACGACTGAAAATATACGGAAGCCAATTACCATCAAGTGCAGTGCCATATATTTTTTGAATCCACTGAAGTGCACTTGACTTCCATTTTCCTCCATAGACCACTAAAGATATCAATTACGGTTCCAGAACACGCCACATCGGTGACATAGTGGGTCAACTCTCTCTGCCTATCCATCTGCGTCGGAATACAATTTTCTCTATCTCACTCAATTTTTAAAAAATTCTAGTTCGGAAGAATATTTTCTCTGCTAATTTTCAACGTCCTACTTTCGTCACAATGGCGGCCGCAGGTCTTTTCTCGGTCTCGATTACTCACTTGTCACATTCGCGGCTTTTCCGGTGTTTTTTCCCCCAGCGCAACGGCGATTCTCTCTCCCCTCTCTTTCCCGATATTATGTTTGACGTAACTCTAATTAGCTGAAACATTTTATCGCAAACTGATGAATTTTTTGTTTGAGGCTACGTATCGAGAGGCAGGTAATTAATTGGGCGCTTTCTACTCTCAATCCTATGTTTAATTTTATCGTTCTTTATCAATGCTCGTATTGAGGCGTTCTTCCCTATATTATATATGAGTATTTAAAAAAATAAAAGGATGTCAACGAGCCAAAAATAAGTTATAATAAAAATTGGTATTTTTTCTTAATATTCGAATGTATCTCTCAATATAAATTAAGTTTTATCTCTTATGCACACAATAAAAATTTAAAATATGGCTAGATATTTCAAATTTAAATGGACAAGTTGGTTTCATTTGCAACTCGATCAAATAATAGTTTTATAATGATAATTAAAATATATATTGGAAATGCAAAAAGAATACATATAATATGTAAAATGATAAAAATGACCGGCTTTTAATCAAGGTGAAGAACTTTTTTCATAAAACAACGGAGAACTGTGCTGGTGCGAAAATAAACTTCAAACCAGTTGGAACGGAAATGAAAAGGTTAACAAAATTTTCTATAAAGGAAGATCTGCGCGTTTAAGAGTGCAAATAAGAGGTAAATGCAAGAAGATAAAAGGATTAAAATAAGGATATGAATACATGAGAGAAGAGATGGAGTCAGAGAAAGGGGAGAGATTGGAACGGTGTAAAATGGAAAGAAAGACAGAGATGCGAAACGTGAAGGGATAAAATACTTGGTTAGGCAAAAAAAACAAGGAAGGAATGGAACATGTAAGAGAGATGCAGCGAGCGAGAAGAAAGGTACAGAAAGGGAGAGGAGATGACAGGAGAAGCAAGGGAGATAAAGAGAGAGAGAAGTACGAGAGATGGTGACGATACGTTCTGGATCATACGTATGCTATTTACTGGTTCCTCGCGGGCATTACTTACGGAGAAAGGAGGAGAGAAACGACAGGTGTAAGGAAAGAGAGAGAGAGAGGGAAAGCAAAGGACCGCGTGAGACAAGCCTTGTGACTCCCCATTACATTCAAGGACTGGCGCCCTCATTAGCCATCGCGACGCCTAGAGTTTCGCGAGTCATTTGGGAAAAGGGTGGCGAAGACAGAAGAAAGAGGCAGGAGGGTAGAGAAGCAAAGGAGAGACTTTTGACGCCTTTGATGTCGTTCTCTCAGATTTTCCCTTCGCTGTGGCACGGCGACAAGCCCGATGGTAAAATCCGTGACGCGTCAGCCCAACGAAGATCTGACATGGCAAACTCCTCTTCCTTCTAGCAGACCCCTTTCCTCTATTTCCACACAATCTCACGCAATTCTCCCCATTCAACGCCATTCCACACTCTCTCCGTCTCTCTCTCTGCGTCTTTTGCCTAATCCTGGATTTCTCCTCTCCTACTTGCCATGTCTCGCCCTTACGCCCTTCGACGATGTGTTCCGCAGATCCGATTACACTCCACTGGATAATTATCCAGAGTTTCTCTTTGAAATTGGCACCTCTCTCTCTCTATCGCTCTCTCGAAAGTTTCTTCACGCCTCAGTTCTAGGGGATGGAAGGAAATGAGAAGAGTTTCATCTCCAGTGCGAGCTATTTTTGTGGGTGGATTGTTTTAGATGCGCCGGTAAGAACTCTCTCACGTTTGGCGGAAGTAAAGTTGTGCGATTAGATTTTCAAGTAGGATTTTTGTCGTCTTAAGGAGAGAATTGGAATAGCTATTCGCACAAAACCGTAAGCGACGCAAGTAAAAGTTGGACATTTTTTTTAAAGACTTCAAAAGTAAACCTTTAAAAAAACTCGTGGTTTGAGTTAACACTCCAAAATATTAATTTTATTTTTTACGGAAAGCTTATATTCTCATACTTTTACATATAATGTTCCAAATTATCAATATTAATAAAAAAACAAATCACTGGTAATTATTTTGAAAATATACAAAATACATATATCGTTAACATACATTTTATTTTGAAATACAAAATAAATTCCTAATTACAAGAAATCTTCTCTAAGTGATTAGTTTTATCATGCAAATATGCAGATTATAAATAATTGTTATGTGTTAAAACGTTAAAGGCAATGAACATAGATTTTCATTATAATTATTAATTTAGAGAAAATATAAGTAAAAAAAATGAAAACCAGTTCAGTTTGCTAGTATTAGAGGAATCACTCTGATTACACCATTAAAAGAAGTTTATTGCTGATAAAATAAGTGATGACACACTGGTGTAGTGATAATAAAATTCTATGAGGAATACTCTACAAATTCTATTTATGATAGGTGGTCAGAAATTAACAAAACAGAATTTTTATCTCAAGATTCGCTATTTGTGTGATGCACCACCATTTCGGTAAGCGCCTGACTTATTCTTGTCGGTTTATGTAAAAAGTTCATAGAGTTAAGTCATGTTTAAAATAACCATCGTAGATTTATGAATTAAACGACTATTTACGAAAATATTAAGAGTGTGAACTGATAAAATAGATACGGAATGGTTTGAAATGATTAAATGCGCTTTTAACGGGGATTGCTTACCTCGTAGTAGTGTGTTTAATTGTCATAGAATTTGCTCCGAGGAACGCGAATCAATCGATGATGAACTCTGGTCTAGTCGACCGTCCACACTAAGATCTGATAATGTAATCGATAGATTCATAAAAGTAACTGTTGCATTGACTGAATAAAAATATTCGCTATTGTGGTGATTAGTTATGGAGTGGTTCATGGTAATGTCCATTATTATTTACACTTTAGGAGGATAAGAGCCAAATAGATAGTAAAAATCATGGGTTATGATCACAAAGAAAGCAAGGTGAGTTATTTCGATAACTATAATAATATAATTATACACTATTTAAATATCTGCAAACACCTCTTCCGTCTAACACAGCCGTGATTATGGTTCGACGTATGCATGTGCATGTAAATCCCAGCAACCAATGCATATCAACCTAATCTCTCTTTCCTTAGAAATATATATATATATAAACAAAAGAATACAAAATCTTCCATGAAATCGACCAACCTACGGTTTTAACCTGTAGTGCATACCACCAAACCTCTTCCAAATGACCACTTATTTTTTACAATAAAAATTAAATTAAAATTCCCCTTAAATATATACTATTAAACATGCAATACAACCCCTGATTTCATGCCAACAAGTTACATCATATACTCCTTAAATGTATGTAACCAAATGTGCAATGTTTAGTACCTGATTTAACGCTATCCAACTTACAGTCCCCTTTACATGTATGCAGAGGCGTAACTATGAGATATGGCGTCTAAGTCAAAATTTAAAGGAAAGCCCTGTTTATATAGAATAACATTTTTGCTGCGTTTTCATGAAGAATGATAACGGTTTTATTAGCAATAACTTTAAGAGTTGAGTGGTAAATTAAACATTATTTATCAGAAATTAAACTTTTTATATTTTTCAGGAACGTTTGGCGCCTTTTACAAGCGGCAGATTCCTCCTCCGCCATACCAACTAGTTACGGTACTGCATGTATGCAAACAAAATTACCTTATATAGCCCCTGATTTTAGGCCACCCAACTTACATCTTGCGCCTTTTTGTGTTGCCACTTTTTTTTTAGTACTTGGGAGCTAGATTTCATCTTCTTGGTAGCTAGAAAGTAGCTAGAATATTTAATTACCTGTAATATTCATGGCTGTGCAAGGAAGCTAACCATATGATGTTTCTAAAATATTAGACTACCGTCATCTGGGGTATCTTGGGACAGCGAGGTAACAGGAGACATTTTGAAGTTTTTTTTAAGTGAGCACTGAGGCAACACTGATAGTGCAATATTGAGTTTAATGATTGTTTTATGTGCACAAGGTATGGTCTGAGTTATTGTGGATTTATTAAGGTATGTACATAAAATTTATTCCAATTTATAATTTTATTAAAAGAGCTTTAATTTGACCATAAAACACTATTTATAAAAATTTTGATTGCTGTCAGCTGACTATTTATGTTAGATTTTTTAAATGTTACTGGTTTATAAGCTCACTTATCTTCCACATCATATTGTGATCATTGTAGCTATGTTGCCAACCTAACTTGAGCAGGAGTGAAATTTCCCTAAAATGTCTGTTTGTGGGGTAACTTGGGACACTGTCCCAAGATACCCCACATGCAAACTTGCATAATATATAAAAAGGTATGCGCCTGTAATAAGGTGATATGTTAGGTTAGAATATGTTATGGTATAGTTAAATGAATGAACATATAATTAATTTATTAATTTATTAATTATTAATTAAGTACCAAAGTTACATGACTTCTAAATTCGTTGTTACCGTAAGCCTATACTAGACTTGTTCCTATAAAAATGAAATTTTTCAAACTGGTATTTTTATACTGTTCTAGAGTAGTAAAATGGTCAGAATCCAGCAGAGGAAATTTGGAGTGTGAAAATACTGTGATTTTACTAATGAGCAGCTGCAGAGAGCCAATGATCCAGTTAAGAAAGGGACATCTGTGTGCAAAGCAGCAAAACAATTTGGAGTTACAAAATCTACCCAGAATAGATATGTAAATGGAAAAAATACTGGGAAAGTGGGTCGACCTTTAGTATTTTCTAATGAAAATGAAAATAATATAGTAAAGTGTATAGCTTTGGCTGGCAATTGGGGTTTCTCTTTGACTGCATTGATTGGAAAGGTGTAGTTGAGAATATATTTGCAAATAATTTATGCGGCTATGACTGGATTCATTCATTTCTTTTCCGGCACAAAGAACAGTTGTCACAGAGACTGTTCCAAAATTTGAGAAGAGCTCAGGCTAAGGTTGACAATTAGATGATTCTTCAAATTACGCTGGACGGGATTGATGCTCATCTCATTATAAACAATAATGAGACTAACATGACTTATGACCCTGGAAGGAAAAGTATCATTATCAGATGTGGTTGCCACCATCCAGAAAGAATTGTAGACACCTCCAAGTCCAGTACATTAGTAATGTTTACAGCAGCTGCTAATGGAGTGTTACTTCCTCCATATGTCACATTTAAAGCTGAAAACCTGTATAGCACATGGACCGAGGGTGATGCTAGCCATGTTTCACCATGGGTAATAAATGAATGTGTTCAGAACAACATAAGATTTGTTTCATTGCCTGCAAATAGCACTGGAATAACCCTTTAAATGGAGGTCAGTGTTAGTGGAATGGAAAAATAAAAATAGAGGAAGTGTTCCAAAAGATAAATTTTCCTGCCTCCTAAATAAGTGCCTTAATGCTATGGGTCCAGACGACTGCACAAAAAATATCAAAGTAGGTTTCAAAGGCACGGGATTAGTTCCCATAGACAGAAAGCAAGTCTTAAAAAGATTACCCAGGGCAACTACTACTGACAATAATGAACAAAATAACCCACATTGGGTTTCAAGCTTTGAAATTTTTCTCCATGAAAGCCGATTGAAGGATATGCAGCCTTTGTGACAGAGGAAGAAAAAATTAAATTTACCACCAGGAAAAAGTATTGATGAATCAATTTTGAATGATGCAGTAGCTGAATCATCAAGGACCTCAACACCAAAAGTTAAGAGGGGAAAGATGTCATGGATTGAACATGAATTGAGCTCCTAGTGAAGAACCTGATGGCTTTTCCATTCATGACTCTGATTCTGATATACTACATTTGAGTGACACATCTGTGGATGAAGAAGAAGCAGAAGAACGAGAGCATCAAGCTCCAAAATCTACCGGTAGTACTCTTTCTCAAAATGAGCTTTCTATTGGTTCATTTGCAGTGGTTAAATTTGTCTTTAATAATGACACTAAGAGAGAATATATAAAGAATTTTTATTGGCAAGTAATTGCAAATGAAGAGGATGGCTAAGTTACATTTAAATTTCTACGAAAGTCTGTAAAGTGTGCGAAGGAATATCTTTTCCCATACATGGATGATGTGATGGACATGATGATTGATCAAATTATAGTAACATTGACACCCTTGAAAGTAGTTAGAGGAAGATATACCTTTCCATATGAACTTTATTGAAAAAGCTTGGATAATTAGGTATCACTTACGTACTTAAGGTATTTTTCTTTAAACTTTGTCTGTTTTTCTTTGTTTAAAGTTGTAATCGTTGATTAAAAGACATATTATTAACCATCCAGATCATTCAGTGCTTATTTTTCCTTTTATTCTTTTATCTCCTGTGTCCTAAGTTACCTCACAAACATCTAACTTGGGTTTCTCATTAGAAATGAATGGGTGTCCCAAGTTACCCCACCCTATGGGGTAACTTGGGACACGATTGTTAAAATTAAAAAAATAGAAGTTATTTGAAAATATTCAAAAGCCTAATGAACTTTTCGTTTGCAAGTATAGACCCAACATTAGAAGTTATAATAACCAGAAATTGGTAAAAACTGTTGAAACAGTGACATGACAAAGATGAAAACTGTCCCGTTACCCCAGATACCAGTATTGTAATTGTGTGCTGAGCAAATGTATCAACTATTTTACAGAGACACAATAGATGTAACCTTCCCCTGAACCAATTTCTTGGCTAATTGAAAAACTTTTTAATGCCTTTTAGCCAACATGAGATGTTTCTTTTGTAAGAATTTTATGAAAAGTATATAGGAAGGCAGACTCCAATTGTTAAAACCATACTGTTATTGGTGTTTTTGTCTGCTTTTTTTTTAGATTTTTTGGTAGTTATCTCTGTCTTGACAAATCTTTCACTTTAAATGCATAGATAGGGTGTGATCTAACATTTGATTTCCTATTGTTGTCCCAAATACTTATACTGTGAATATCTTATAACTCCCTCACCAGTTAAAATAACTGCAGTTTTATGAAGAAAATTAAATCCTGAATTAAAATTCTTCAAACTGTAACAAAAAATATATAGCATTCACTTCTGTTTCTGATCTTTTACATATCAATTTTACAATTTCAACTTCAAATTAGGAATATATATCTTCATTTCAGAAAGATGTCTTTTTACTTAAAGTGGTTTAATTAGTAGACTCTCTTCACATAAAATCTTTCTTAAAAATTACGACAAATACATTTAAAGATACAATAATACAATAATAAAATAACATACTTCAACCATTAAATGCTACATAAACTTTTACATTTGAGAAATATCTTTCGGTCAAACATCACTTACTTAATGTAGAGGTAATATTACACATTCACTGTAAAAGGTTTTATGTATGAGTAATTAATGATACAATTAAATCAAACGATAAACATTAACCTAAATGAAAGCTTTTAATTGAATTTAAAGATCAATATTCCATAAGCCTCAATCAGATTCACTTGCATCCTCTACATTTAAAATTTCATCATCCTCATCAGATTGATAACAAAAGTCATCTCTTGATGTGAAGGGAATATCTGATGATGAGCAATACTTTTTATATGAATCCTGACTCCATATTTTTTTCAGTATATCATTTGGGAAATTATAATCTGTGCAGCATTTTTGATGTATTTTTAAACCATACATAGTACATGAAAGAGAGTTAATTGTTGTAATTTGCATTCTGTTTCTATGTTTTGATTTAATGATATTTAAATATCTGAATATTCTTTCAATATCAGCATTTGAATGAGGTACAGTGAAAACCAGTTAACATGAATTGCTGGGGACCGGCACAATAATTTCGTGTTATCCGAATTTTGAGTTAACCGAATGTTATGTTAACAGTTTTACTGGTAAAATTTTCATATTTAAAATATGGAATTAGGCTCGCAGGCAAATCCATGATACATATCAATAATAGGATGTTATACACAGCCGAAGATACTACCACAATCATGGGGAAACCTTATCTCAAATGCCATTTTGTGTTTTCCGAAGAATATAGCATGTATTTATTTTCCTGGAATGGAAAAATAGTTATGTGTTAAGTGATATTTCGTGTAAACCATTTCATTTTAGCAAATGAATATATACTGAAAGGTATAGGCACAGGAATGGATTAAGTATGCATTTTGTGGTAACCGATATTTCGTTTTAAGCATTTTCGTGTTAAGTAGTTTCCACTGTATTATTATAAATGACACGGAAAATTGTGATAATTCTCTAAATGGATTAGAGCCAAATGCATCTCTGTACCTATAAACTTCATTCCAAAAGCTTTCTGTTTGTCTTGTTTGACCAATCCACAAGATGAATTTTTTTAAACAGATTTTCTGCTGCAGATATAATTTCTTCACTTTGGCCCATATACTCCATCAGTTTTGTTATTGGATTTGTATTATGCTTCAAAGTGTTTTCCGCTGATAGTAGAGATACATCCTTTAAAATGCTAAGATTTTCTGGAAGTCTTTGTAGCAACTGCTTGAATAATTGAACAAGGAATTTTATGAAGGTGGATCTTACCATCTTTTCCTGATCAGCTGTAATTTCCTTTTTCATTTTTAATTCCTGTATAATTTTTTTCAAATTTATACCCCATGTATGGGTTAGGATAAATGTACTCCTCTATATTAGAAAGGAAAGTGTCTATTGTACAACAAGGTAACACTATTTTTCCAGCAATAGATTGGATAAGCAGAATCAAATCATTTAAAAGTTTTGTTTGGTCAGTTGTACTTTATTCAAATAATTTGTTTACTTTTTGAACCTCGACTAAAACAGGATGAATAAATGATAAACATGCTAGGTTCATTATATCTTAATATAATCATTCAATATTTCAGATATAAAATAATTTTTACTTGTCTTCACTATTTCATCCATGTCTATCTAGTCTGACACTTTTTAACTATCTTCAATTGTTCTCTTCCATCACTTAGTTTCTTATACAGGCATTTATAAGAAATCTGATGCATTGAAGAATTTGAAAACCATTTATAAGTTTCAGCAACAAGGAATTCTACATTTCTTCAAAAAGTAAGTGACGAGGCATGAGAAATTGCTAACTGTAATGATTGGCAAACACACCTTATCAAAATCAAGGAGAGTACATCAACTTTTAAGTTTCTTAAAAACACTGCTATTAACCCCTACCATAACACTGGCATTATCTGACCCTATTTCTACAAGATTTTTAATATCTAGCTTTTTCTCTATTAGGGCATCACTAATCGCTTTAACAATTGCATAAGAATCATATCTGTCAATAACTACAAGAGTTAGATATGTGGAAACAATTTTACTGGTGGCTTGACTGTAATATATTATAGCTATCTCTTGTACCTTATTTACGGCAATATCAGTTGTCGCATCTAACAATAAACTGAATTTACTATTACCAATATCTCTAAATAGATCTTGAAAATGAGAACTGATCATATTCTTAATTATTTCTGTACATTTTGTTCATCGAAACTTCAACTTTGACGCTACATCACTGTCTGAAAAATGATTCTTGCACAGATCAACAACATGATCACAATTGCGGATCGCACAATGTGAACTTAAGAACAATGCGATGCTTGCTTCACATGCTTAAGTCTTATCACATTGTTTAGGAATTAACAATGTCCCTAAATCAATATTGGGTGATGCAATGGGCACTGAAATCTTATGCTTCTTTGAATTAATATGTTTAAGTAAATCAGAATGTTTTGCATTAATATCACACACAGTAATTGCAATGTGCTTTGCTGGTATCAGTAGGAATTTCTGTTAGCCATTTCTTAAATAACTCATCCTGCAATCACACTTTACTAAACTTTTGTTTGTACTGCTTACACTTACTCATGATAATGTGAGGTGTATCTGTAAAAATGTTTTTAGAAATTCTCGGTGAAATTAAGCTAAAGTAAAAATAAAGAACAATAACTCACCGAAAAATACTATTACTTACAACAAACACTTTAATTGATCGTTATTTTGAACCACTTAAATCATTTGTTCCTCTGTAAAGCTTGGTTTTTGATTTCACATATTTTTCCTGATCTATAAAAGAATAGAATCAACCAAGTACATATAGACAGAAATAACAAATATTTAAAAAAAATATGAACACAGTACTATCTATTTTACTGTAAAAAGTAATTAAGAGAATCTATGTATATTGGCGATAATCCCTCATTTTAGTCAATCACCTTGAGTATTTTAACTATGGTTGCTTAAGGTCGGGTTAGACTGGCGAGAAAAATTGCGCGAGTTACTGTCAGACAGTGGAGTCCGTAATGTAAACACTGCCACGAGATGACTTGCCCGAGACTAAGTGAGTTCTCGCCAGACACCACCACGTGCTATTGTAACCACAAGTTAAACTTATTGCCAGAGTTGACACATTAATTCTGAAAGAAAGGCAGCTAATTTAAATGCACGAGCCAGAAATTGCGCGAATCGCATAATCAAGAACTCGCGTGACAGTAAATCGGGGCGATATTTGTTGACAGTGTAAACACTCAGGCGCGAGATGTCGCAAGTAACTTGCCAGTCTATTCTCTCCTTTACATTCAAGGATATCTGCAACTGCTAGTTGTTTGTTGTTGATTGGGGTAGCATATCTTCGACTTATCTAAGATGTTTTAGATAGCAGCTAGAAAAAAGCTAAAATCTTTTTCCGATTCGCCATATTTGTAACAAGTCGCTAAGGTTGATTTTTCGGAGATAGTTTGAGTTAAAAGTCACTACGTCTAGCTACAAATTCGCTATATTGCCAACACTGCTTTTAACTGTATGCCACTAAACTCACACTACATTGCCCCTGACTTTATGCAACCCAACTTACACTTCATATCCCTCTCTGTACATCGTCAAACTTAAACTATTCAGCCCATGTTTTATGCCACTAATGTACATTCTATTTCCCCTTAAATGCATTCCCATGAATGTACATTATATATTCCCTGGTTTTATGCCACCAAACTTAAACCGTGTCCCTTTATGTACACCACAAAACGTATGCTATATGTCACCTGATTTTTACGCAATCCAACTTACTTTGTGTTGGCCCTTAAATTTATGCCACCAAATAATCACTAAAGACTCTGGTTTTATAACGCCAACTGATAACACGATGCCCATTAAGTATATGTAACAACACTTTCTCTCTGCCCCTGATTTTATGCAGCCCAACTTACCCCGTTGCCCCATATTGTATACCACCAAACACCCTATATATCTCCTAATTTTACGCCACCCAACTTACATTTATTTAATGCTCTCATAGTTGCACATTGGCGTCTGCCTATCTCTTAGTCTGTGAACTTGCTTATATGTAAATATTGAAAAAACCGCAATCAACAGAGAGACCTGAAACTTGACATTTCAAAACCTGTACTCCTACCATTTGTTTTCGTTCCAAGTTCAGTTTTGAAAAAAATACAGGGTCAGATACGGATCCATTAAATTTTTCTAACATCTCTTTAAGTATAAAAGACGGAAAGCTGCCATTTTGAACTTAAATTTCCACATCGCTGCCACTTACAAACAAGACTCAAGTGATCAAACCTGTGGCGTAAAACCACCTAAAAAATGAATTATGATAAGCTAAATTTACCCATATAACATGCCATCAAATTCTCCTCAATTAATCAAATACGTTAATAGGAGAAATCTTCAAATCGAGATGACATACAAAATACTATTATTGAATTTAAAAATAGAATAAAAACGAGCATATGTTTCCAAGTTCATGGAAAATACACAACTTGTTCATGATAATAGATAACATTTCAACCATTTACACCTCTAGTCCAGAAAAAGAGGCAAATACACAGGCGAAGAAAGAAGAAAAAAAAGGATTCCGGTGAAAAATTCACGGCGTGTGGAAAAAAAGTTTCGCGAAAAAGGAGAAGTGCCTTGGAACGCATTCTCCTGGAAAGCAGGAAAAATAAACTTTTTCGCCACCCGTCTTTCTTCCTTCTCTCCCTCTTATCACCACACTCTCTCACTCTCTCTTATCCCCTCTCCCTCACTCTTAACCTTTCTCTCTCTCTCTCACTCCCTTACTTCCACCATTCTACTTCATCAAAAGGGCCTCGTACCACACACGCACGCAGACCGAAAAAACCTTTCTCACCCATCCCACGCATACACACGAACACACTCAAACGCGAGAGTAAAAAAAGCGGGATTGGGTCCATTCCGACACCTTGAAGGTATCACACGGCGAGAGACCAAAGGGTGCGCTTGGAGTGAAGAGCTGAGACGCTAAGGATGGGATGGGGAAGGGGGAGGGAGAGAGAGAGAGAGAAGGAGAGTAAGGGCAGGAGACGTATAAAGGTAAATGCGGGAGATATTTGGCGGGAAGGAAGGGAAAGGAAGAGCCAAAGAGGAAGAGGCAGTAATATCGAACGGTGAAAGAGAAGTCACGTGAAGAAGGAGAGAATACACAAATAGGGAGAGGAGAGAAAATCAACGGGAAGAGAGAGAGAGAGTGAAAGAAAGGTGCCGAATTATATGAAGAATAAAGAGGAAAGGATTGAAAGAAGGAAAGGAAGGGGGAAAGAATGAGGAGATTTCAAGTAGAAAAGGAATAAGAGAGATTGAAGCAAGAGAGTCGAAAAGTGGAAGAAGAGAGATAGGGAGCGAAGGAGAAAGGATGGATAAATAGCTGTCTTCTTATATATCATACGGCAAAGAGAATTCCTTTTACGTGCATAACGATTTGTTTGAAGTTTCAGCGCTATGATTACTTATGCCTAACGCGAAAGGAGTCATTCTCTTAAACAAAGTTAGCCGACACCTGATTCCACGTACAAGTTTATATAGATGAGTTATTCTGACATAATATGCGCAGTCTGTTGAGATTATATTTACGTGGACTGTTGAATAACAAATAAACTAATAAATAATGACTTTTAATTTTAAAATTTTAATAGCGAAAGAGATAGCATACTCAATAACTATCGAGGGCGACAAAGAGGTTTGAAACATTTCTTTCTCTGGCTGCGCCGCACTAAAGTTATTTAGAAATTGATATCGCGTCGAACAATCGATAAAGCCCCACTCTTGAAATGCCCTTGATTCTGGAATATGGAAGTCTGGGCAATCCATCAACCTTCGACGCCAAAGAGAGTTATCTAACCAATCCCGAAGAAAAAGGTCCTCGTTCTATCCATGCGACCCCTTCGACTATTCTACCTCGGCAGAGTAATAATTCTGGATTTATGTGACTCCTTAAGGCGTAAATCGGCATCCATGACGACAGATTTATTCCCTGCAAATTGAATAACACGCAGAATTTGACACTCGGGCGAGGAAATCTTTGCAGGGTGTGAGGAGGACCGTGCCATATAACGCACTTAAGTTGGCGTGTTTGTGTGTATATATATCATTTCTCGGGATAGAACGGATGTCCTCGAATACCTCATCTCCTATTCGATGAATAAATAGTGTAAGGCCTTATGGGAGATTCCGCAGCGGATCGTTCATGGCGCAGGGCGAAGAGAATGCACTTCCTCCGTGGAGGACCATTGAACGAAGCTTCTGTAATTTTCCATCCATTCCAGAATAATTGCGAGAATATGAGTTACATTGATCTTCAAAAAATGAAAAGATACGAAATAGCGATACTTTGATTTGAAATTTTGACGTAATATTTTAAAATCGATCATAACATGAAACTTCTTCTTAAATATAGGATAAAGGATAATTTATTAAACGTTTCTATTTTATTTACAGTTTCCATTATGAGATTTTCTAAAATACAATTTGAATCATAATTTTCACATATTACTCTATACATACATATTGAAAATCTTCAAACGATCCAGTTAATCAAATTGTTTTTCATTAGTACTTCACTCTTGTTGAAAATATAAATGCCGCTAGTAATTTAAAGGGCTACATTGCTTTGGAAGATGATTTTCATTTTATCTGAACAATATAATTGCATTTATATTCTACGGTGACTTTTTGTCCTAACAAAAGCAAAAACTTAAAATGTTTTCCCGAGTAAAGTGGCAGAGCTGATGTTTTGACTCGTCAAATGGTCATTTTCGTCTTGTTTCTTTAGTTATATATCCTAAACAACAAATTTCATCGAAATCCACACAGTTCTGTAGTTACCGTTATTTATGCACATAAGGATTTACGGTATGACGGACGAATGAAGAGACAAAAATAAAACGCGCGATTTTTTTAAACATCTGCAAATTAAGAATCGTGACTGTATAGCAACAACAATGAGTAATTAAGAGAACAACTCGCTTAATTTCTAGAACAAAAGATAATACATATATATTTATGTATTTTATCAGGTTCATCATAACACTGAATCAATTTACTTAGTATCTAACATATCAAAAATAACTAACACCGATGTAGTCAGCTAACTCGAAAATTTAATGAACGTTAATTAGGGCATAATTATATTTTGCAACTTGATGCTCCAGTTGCTATTTCATTTAAATTGGTCCAACACTTTTTTTCGGATCATTAATTATGAATATTACCTTCATGGATTACTTTTTCAACTTCGCCGTTATTTTTCGCACTATTAACATGGCGTCAATATGAGTTAAAATAACAAATCATTTATGGCATAACCAACGATATTTCCAATGCGAAACGTGATTTTAATAAAACTCTTTTTCCGCCTCAAAACATTCATTCCTGTATTTTTTCGTATGAGAGGAGGGAGAAGAGTGGACAATTTTAAATGCGGCAGAATTCGATATTGAGTTCACGCCACCGTCATTTCATTGTTGAACGAGTGACTGAACCCAACCCAACATTTATCGAAAATAACTAGCACGTTCGCTACACCGTCATTTTTCGCAAACAAATTTGTTGTCACGTCCTACAAATTCCAATGCAACACACCATACAGTGGGACGTGTTCGGATATTCGGATTTTTCAATTTTAAATTTCAAAGGTATTTTTGTCTCTTCCTCGAAACCTGATAAAATTTCGTATCGTCCATTTCAGGAATTTAAGCATTAGACGGTCTGAAGAAATGAAATCCTCATTCATCTCTTCTAGATTCCCATGACATTGTGAATAAGCGGATTGTGCCAGCAAACACACATAACGGAGAGTCTTTTCTGTTATCATCGAAAAGGGAAGCTGTTCGAAATAGCCGTTCATGGAGCGGGGCATTGAAATGTAAGGAATTAGGACATTAGTTCAAAAGTTTAATCGCTAACGAGCTCAAATTTCCGACTTTCTTTTGCAATTCTTCTCTTAAAGCATTGAAGAGCCTTCTTCTCCTTGTGTTTTTTCTTTAAAAACTGAGAAATAGATTAAATAGAGATTTCACTTAATGAGCTCATATACATAAGTCCTCTCAATTTTCATGAGATATCTTGCTCTATCTCTCCATCCTGTTTTCAACGAGAAAGAGCTCTTAGTAGGCTTTGAGTCCATTCAAAGAATCGACCAAATTTCTATGCAGCGCAATGCCGCACCTAGGACGATGTAATTTGCATCCCGTTTATTTCTCGACCTACAAAATAGCATCATCAAATCTGTTAAAATTTAGTTCAGAATTCAAATAGAACTTTTCCAAAAAATACCTGTTTCCTCTTTTCTATTTGAAGTTTAACCTTTTAAGTATCTTTCACTTGAAAATTGATATATACATCGAAGTTTAAAATATACGACTGAAATCAATACTCCAACTATAATCTTTCACATATACCTCCATTGAGACGTTATGGTACATGTGTGGCTTTAAAGGGGCCTGGACCTTTGAAAAAACAACACATTTTAAGCTTAATGTATAATGCTAATGTGTTGGCCATATTACAACATAGTATCTATTTTCTTTCAGTCATTAGTGCTTATATATTGTTGTTCGAATGAAAGTTTTTGTTCGTCGGGTTGTTTCCGTTGTTTTTCAACAAAAATGTACGCAGTTTTATAATTAAAGCAAATTTGCAAAATAATTACTAACATTGAATACCACTTATGACGACTGCCTGGTAGCTGAAATGCGCATATAGTTTTTTATAACTTTTGTCAGTATTGCAGCTACCTATGTAATTGCTTTCTTTTGTTAAATGATTTAAGTACGTATATTTTGAAAATATTTATAGGAATTCTGCCTTGGAATGATTTAAACTTTGTTTATTTATATATTTCATCATCTGAAAGTGTTAATTTATGGAAATATAATTAAGGCAGGTCTCTCAAATTTATTTCAGAGCTTATGGTCGCGCTGTTACCTCAAATCAGATGTAAAATTGCAAAACAACATGAATCTATAATTATACCACTGGTTAAATTTTCATAGTATCTCTTAACTAAAAAGGGTTGGAGACTACGGCGAGATGAATATTTCAAAATTAAGAACTCCTTAACCGTACGGTTAAGGAGCTCTTAATTTTGTAATAGTATCTCTTCTTATTCGTGCATAATATACTTTTAAAACATATAAAATATATAATTTATTTGGTTTTCGAAATCCTGAATGTAATGACGGGAGCATACCATTAAACAGGGAGTGGCAACCTATTTACTAGACATTAGCTGAAGCGAACGCAAAGGCATTAACAGTTAGAATTTACTTTAACTTCAGAATTTACTCGAGACTACGAGGGATTTTAATAGTTAAAACCGATGATAATTATATTTAAAGCGTAATAACTTTAATGATAATTGTTTTTGCCCATAACTGTTAACTAACTAGCATGAAATTATCTGGGTGAATATTTTCGGTTTGCTTTTATCTCTCTATCTATATTATAAAATCGTAATGGCATCATGATGCGTAACGCTATAATTTTGTGAATAACTCGATTAGAAATAAACTCAGAAGCCTGAAATTTCTCAGGATATCATTGCTAATGAATCTTTACGTTATGACTAAAGAAATTTCGAAAAAGGTTACTGGTGCGACTCCAAAGGATGAATGTCGTTTCCCATAAGAAAACACGTATAGCCTTTCATTCTTTTACTTTTTAAAATATCTTACAATTGACACGAAATTTGCGCTAAAACACGTCAAAATGAATGAGGATTCTTATCCTCGTCGAATACTCAATCTCATTCGAATTCGCTCATATTTTGAAATTATACTCGAGTTTTGGTAATTTTTTTAACATTTCAATAATAAGATTACCTGTATTGTAGTCCTCAGTAATTTCCGTTCATATCACTTAAATAAAGACTTAAATATCGAAAATCAGAATAAAACTTCCTTGAAATACCGAAGATATGAATTAAATGCAAATAAATCGAAAGCAGTATTCATGTTATTTATTTTTTATCTATATTACTAAAATACTCTTCCTGGTTCTCTGTCTGTCTTTCTCTCTCTTTTTAACGCTCTATACCTGAGCCATTTTTAATCTCCGGGAATTTCAGCCCTCTAAGTTTATTTTTTATCGAGTTATACAACTAATTTGCTTTTTGTTATTAAAAATCAAACTTACATCCCTTATAAAATATATTAATTAAACAAAGGGGGGAGGGGGGGTTGGCGAGCGACAGCGAGCAGGGGGCTTTCCCCCTATTAATAACATAAAATGCCATCGCGGGCCTCATGCAGCTCGCGGACCGTAGTCTAGTAGGACTAGTTTTACATAGGAAGCGTGCACCGCAGTGAATATTAAAACTAAAGCCGTAAGTGGTGAATACTCTTTCTTAAATCTTCCTTTTAAATTATAACTTTTTATTAAAAGAAGAATATTAATATTACAAAAAGAAATCCCCTTCTATTATTACATTTACTTAAAAACCTCTTTGACAATATTTCATTATATTGTCAAAGGTTTTGGGTGTGATCTATCTCATTTTCCTCTTTCTTATCGCTAAACTAGAATTTGATTTTACGAATCACAGTGGTTGTCGTGTTGCGCAGCCACACACGCGTGTACTCAAGGCCGTGCATCATCTTCGGTTGCAAATCTTTCCGCATTATATGAGTTACCTAATTTG
This sequence comes from Uropetala carovei, assembly GCA_036926305.1. NCBI lineage: Eukaryota > Metazoa > Arthropoda > Insecta > Odonata > Petaluridae > Uropetala > Uropetala carovei. The sequence continues at coordinate 4,659,547 of JAXCHB010000118.1, read as the reverse complement.
TTGTTTCCGAGAGCAGAGAAAGACAATTATTCTTACTACACAACGAGTACCATTATTTCTGAAGCTAAACAAATGTCATGCAAGTGCAAAAAAGCATAAAACGTTTAATTTTTAAGAATTTATTGGGCAATTTCAATGCATATTTAGGGAAATTGAAGCATTATTTGGTATATGAAACTCCTGTAATCATATGAAATGCATCATTGAATCAAACACCGCATTTAAAACCCACGATTGCTGGATCTCCTTTAACGTTAGTTTAAATATTCGCCCTATTTTCTCAATCCTTTTAGGACTACGAGGTACTTATATCATCTATTGCACATTAGATGTGTGAAGTTTTAAAACGTGCAGGAGATATCAAATTTCTGCGAGGTAATCTCCGAAACGGGTAAGGTTGACGATCCGAATTTTTTACACTTGCACGAAAATGTTACTCCGAATTCCAGTTGGAAATTTGCAAATTTATGAAGAAAATATAATTTCGCTTCCGCTCCATGACACGAAACGTTTCGCCATAGGGCGAAAATATTTACCGCCGTTAAAAAAAAAACTTTCGGGTTACAAGTATAAATCCGTGCGGATAAAGAAGGAAGAAAAATTTTCTTTCGTCATTTTCGTCGCACGAATCAGGATAAACGCCTTTTCGTCTACGCATAACCTTGCACTAATGTTACGACATCATTCTTAGAGCCTATTTATTCTCGACACCCTGTTATTATGCCCAAGAAATAATTAGGATCATTTTTCTTCCGAGGAGAACGAAATAACCGCAGTGGCAGGAAACGCAAAAATTGCGCCCTCTTCCTTCATATCCTATGGAAATACAGACAAAAATTGTTTAAAATATTTCCCACTGAAAGGAGAAATAAATGAGCTGCGTGACTCGGTGATAGGAAAAACAGAAGCGTTATTAACAGATGGAATGAGAAATAGAAAGAACCGTTGCGAACAAAATTATTCATTTATTCACTATGATTTTTGAAAAACGCTGCCAATTTTAAGTTGGACGCATAACTATTGAATACAACTATCATTATGGCGCTGCACGTTAATATATCCTTGCTGCCATGGTTCCCAACTGCCATTCATACGTTGTCACATTTACGATTCTACGCCCCGTTGCCAGTTTCGATACATTGAACAAATTCCCACTGACACACGTGATAGCAACGGCAAGTTCTTAAAAACGCTCAGATGTTTTGTTAGAAGAAATATGGGATTCGATAAATATTTACGCATGCCTCTGAGTTTGAAATTTTCGTGACCTCCCTTTCTTTACCGAAATTTTTTTTTTCGGTCCGCTCCGAACGTGGTCACGAAGGGGTCTCGGCGCGCCCCCTTCCATCAACCACTACTCTCTTTTTACTCTCTTGCACTCTTCTCCTTTCATCGTTTTCCGTTTAATCTTCTCGTCCTCTCTCTCTCTCTCTCGCCTCTTCTCGACATTTTTCTCTCCTTTACGGCTTCCCATCTCATATTTCATGCAGCACTAGAGGGAGTTAATATAGTGCAACCCACTCCGTCTAAGTTATTGCTTGTACAAACAAATTCCGTCTCGTTCTTTTCCTTCTCAGGGCTTTTAATCATGTCACTCATTCAATATTCCCTTGAAATATGCTTCCGCTTCATGCCTTTTTGGAGTCAAACCGCATTCTGGCCCCTCTCTGTCTCTCTCTCTCTCTATCCCTACCTCGCTGCTAAAAATTTAGATTAAAGTTTTATTCGGTTAGTATATCGGTTAAGCTGGACAGCATCGACCACTCCCCAGCACGAGGAGTGTAAAAAGCACGAAGTCTGCAGTTATACGTAAATATCTAGGGCAGGGTCAATTGCGGTATTTATTCTCCTAACTACTGTTTGACCATTTTTCAACCTTCAGAATATCTATGACAATTTATTGAAATATTATTTGTTAATATGTGCAAAATACCATTCCTCTAAACGCGATAAGAATGGAAAAATTATATTTGATGAATATTGGTTGGAAAATTAATTTTACCTTCATTACCATATTAGAGCACACCCAAGCCGCTTGGATAAGGAGGCGTTGAATTCTTTTGTTATGTGTTAAAAATCCTTAATCTTAATAGTAATGGGGAAATAAACAAAGCTAAAACTCTTTGATAATAGTTTCCTCTTAATTCAGCGTGAGTCTAAAAGAAATTTTTAAATTGTCTTCTGTGTATTATACGCAGCTTGAAACAATTTTAAATCGTAGGATTCTACTTTCGAGTCATGAATCCGGCATTTATGATGTGCGCATTTTTTCTTTTTTTTTATAAGAACAGCCTCGAGATGAAGCATTTGTAACTTTCAGGACGTATTTGCATTCTCCTGGCATAAAAGCTTAATTTAACAAAGTTTTTAACCTTTGTATTTTTCAGGGACTTCCTTTTTTTTAAAGAACTTCCATAAAGGAAATACATCTTCTGTTGTAAGGATGTCTTATTTTAATCCATTTCTGTAAGCATTTTGGATCCTTTCATGTTTACTTTTTTCTTTCTACCTCTCTTTTAAAGACAGTTTTCGCTCTATAAGCCATTTAAAATCTTAATTAAAGGCAACGTTGCGTGCCGAGGAGAAATTCCGCGGACGGAGCTTTCAACTTACGAAAAAGAATCGAAAGTCACTTTTCCTTCCGGAAAAAGGAAGAAAAGGAAAAATCCCAAAAAAGAGCATCCTTTTCAGAAAATGGATGAATGAAAAAATTAACGTTAAAAAGGATTGTTTCCTCAAAAAAAAATACACGAAAATGTATGCCGAGACGCATACAACCGTCTTCCTAAATGAAGGAAATTAACAAAACACTTCAAAAATAAAAATAAAACTCTTGTCATAGGCGCAAATTGCGCACGTGTAAATGAATGTTAAGATAATGAATTATGAAGAACTACTTCCAGAGAAAGTTTAAAATAATACACGAATAATAATTTTTAGAAAAAGAAATATCGCTTGTGAAATATACATTATATATTATAGATATTTTCCACCCATTCATAAATTATTTTCATTATTATTTCATTCTGCGGTAATTTGATAAGAACTCTGCTAAAAATGTGCAGTTTAAATTTGTTTAAAACTTTTTAGTGAAAATTATGAGTAGTACTATAAATACTATTTTATTTTTTGAATATTCTAATTTTTTCGCCATATATGTTATATTTGATTTCAAATTAAAACTTTTTCATCGACCTGATCAACTACTACTGACACTTATCTAAACTAATATAACACATTGTGTGTAATGCTTTTTGAAGCTTGATATCTCGCGAACGACTGAACCGAATTTCATGAAATTTTCAGTATAGCATCATGATATAATAAAAAACGTTTTAACTAATCGAACTCGAGATCAAAGACCCAGGTTCGACTCCAGGGAATAATTTCTATTTTCAATAAGATAACACGTAATTTCACGTAAAAATGAACTTTTCGACGTGGAGGCTTTCATTCTTTTTTAGATTAAAATTAGAAAGAATTAACTTACAAACTTTGGAAGTGAACCACTTTTAAGAAAACATTATAAATGTTCATATTCTTTTCGTCTTTTTCCGCCTTCGGTTCGAAATCGCTCAATTTAAACGTTTAATTCACCCAGTTTGAGGAAATCTAGCCATTTTAAGGAAATGTTGCCTTGCCTACAAATACCATTGTTAGACCTCGATATCATATTGTTATTTCAATCCTTATGGGTATAAACGTGCTTTGAATGCTTTTAATACAAGATAGAAAGAGATCGGGGTAAAGGGAGGGGGAGAGATGGGGAAAGAGAGGGAGGGAGAGGAGGGAGAGGGGCGAGGGAGGGAGAGGGAAACGACTTTTAAGACAGTTGAAGTTTGTGATGTTAATATGATCTCCCTAAATAGTTTGAACGATCGTATCTTTTCTCCCGTCATTTTCGACAGTTAATACACTAGTTTCTATAAAAAAATCAGTTCATTATCCGTAAAATTCGCTAGTTATTATATACCTACAATAAATAAATATACTTCGATAATCATTCAAGATTTATTGTTTTCCTAAGACATATTATTAAATATTTCAAAAACATCGGCATAAGATATTTGCGTATTAAGAATCTAACCAATGGTTTTAAATTTGAATATTATTCTTCTATATATAATACACGGTAAGTAATTACATAAAGTAATTACAATAAAAGGTAAGCTTTCGTCTCATTACATAAAAAGTGACCAAAATCGTTTACGATGAGGTAGACCTAGTCGCTTTAAAATTAACACCGTCATTACGAATATTTTTAGCATTCTTTCGAGGGATTTTATTCTTGAAAACGCTACCTCAGATGAAGTATTTAAAGACACACGGGGCACTGCAGCCGTATTAAAAGAAAACATCGAATAAAATCGCCGAATATTCTGCAATTATCTCACTTTCCTATTAACTGACGCGGGGCAAGGTTTAAGCATCCCAGACATTCATTCATCTAAGCGAGAGACTGCTCTATAATGGCCACAGGGAGAGCGAGTCCGTAGGCGGGAAGTATTCTCGTCCGTATGAAAGAGAAGAGGCAAGCAAATGGAAGAGGACAAGGCGGAGTGAAGGGGACGAAAAAAGATGCGCCTATACCCCGACCCTGAAAGGGTAACCATGTCGGGATCTTTGATGGCGAGAGCTTTGCCAGGTTGGCCTAGACTGCCCCCCCCCCTCCCTCTCCCACTCTCTCTTTCTCTCTATCTCACCGGCTCTCTCAAAAGCTCTCTCCCTCCCTCTATCTCACCGGCTCTCTCAAAAGCTCTCTCGCTCCCTCCCTCCCTCTGTCTCTCTCTATCTCTCTCCCTCTCTCTCTCTCCCTCTCTCCATCTCTCTCCATCTCTCTCCCTCTCTCTCTCCCTCTCTCTTTCTCTCTCGCTCTCTCTCTCTCTCTCTCCGGCACATCCTTAATACTTCGTCTATCACAGACCTCCAAGTGGCTCCTCTTTCTTCCCACCCCTCCCCCCTTCCCTGAACCAATCTCTTCTCCCCACTACCCCTTTCCTTTCTCTCCTTTGCCTCGTTAACGTCGCTCCTCGCAACGCCTTTCTCCTGACATTCATCCCATCTCACTCTCCCGCGTCCCTTTCGCTCCATCTCTTCCTTTGCTGCCTCGTATTTTTTTCCGTCTCTCCTCGCACATTCTCACCTGTTTTGTCCACACCTCTCTCTGTCTCCTACTCTCTCCACCCGCTATTCCAGCTCTCCCGCGGTCGACATTCTATGGCTCTTCTCCGTACATCTTGTACGTGGAAATTTCTCCGCATAGCGCTTTCCCCTTCTAGGAATATCTTACGGTGAAAACTGAACGCAAATGTGATGGTGACAAAGAAATCGAGGGAAAAGAGTCGAGGTTGTTTATTCGTTTGCATCTATATGAGTAGGTGAAATTTTCTTGTGTCGACAGCGCTGAAATTCATACGAAAAAATCTATATTTTTTCTCGGAGAGGAATAATTGCGGATGCTTTCATCAATTTTTACTATTTGTAAAGTAAGTATTTCAGAAACGCAAGAATTTCGCGAAAGAGTTTAACACAATGAATAGGATATCCACATAGGTAACTACGTTCTTCATACTTAAACCGGGGAGACATATTTTCAGTGAAACTATGTTGCAGATTTAATGTCCTGCACATAGAACTTCGATTAAAAGGATGAAAGAGATCGGGAGAAGAATTTTTTTGATAAGACTGATAACCAGTCGGGTGAATCAATGGCTGAAATGAAGTTAAGTCAGGTTAACAATGTGCGCATATACTATTTAAGGGATGGACAACTTTAAATTACAATGGGAATACGGCGATCTACCGATTAACAATCATCGAGCCTTCCCGAAGAGTTTTTTAAAATCAAATTTGGTCTATATGTAAATTTCTTAGAGCGGGAAAAGCTGTCGTTAAATACATAAATATCGAAAAATAATTTTTATCTATATCATTTTCAAAAGGTGACACTTTTTGGAATTGCTGAAATCCAAAAGTAAAAGTTCGCAAGACCGAGTTTTTAGACCACGAATCTAATTTCATCGGCCAAAATTTCTAGCTCGCATGGCTATAAGTTTTGTTAAATCGGTGTTTCGTGTATCTCAAGGCTGCGCGAGATTAAGGATACCATTTGCAACCACTCCTGGATGAGAAACTCTCCACTTTGAACGTCCGAGTCGGCTCAATCTGGAGGATGGCAGGCGCCCTCAGAGGAGATAAACGCTTTGACCCACCCCTTAACACACCGGATAGACTAGCAATCACCTCTGAAGAAAATAACAACCATATGGCCTCATATCTAGAATCCGTCTTCACCAATGAAGATGCTGCAGGCGCAACCCAAGATGGAGATTTTCCAAACACAGAAGACCCTGAGGAAATTCCACCTTCTACTGTCACTTCTGCAGATATAGGAAACGCCCTGAAAGCCCTGCTCACCCATAAAGCTCCGAGCCCAGGTGGAGTTAAGAATGAGATCATTCGGCAAGTTCCGAAATATTTCGGCACCTGGTTAACATGGGTCTTCACAGCCTGCATCAGGGTGGGATATTTCCTGACCACATATTAAAGCGCCCGCATCATCTGCATCCCGAAACAGATGACGTCAAAAGAACCATCAAAATATAGGCCAATCTCGCTTCTGGACCGTTTAGGGAAGCTCTTTGTGAGGATCCTCCTGTCACATTTCCAGCGGCACATTCTACAGAACTCCATCTTACCGGACGAACAATTCGGTTTCCGAATTGAATTTTCAACTACGCATCAGTTGATCCGAGTATGCAACTTCATCACCGATGCATACGACGTTGGAAAACATGTCGCTGGAGACTTTTTTGACATCACTAAGTCATTCGACAAAATGTAGCACTAAGGCCTTATACGGAAGATGAGAACTTTCAACTTCCCAAACTGGCTCATCCTCCTAACCGCTAACTATCTAAAAAAACATCGCACCTTCAGAGTGGTCTGGCAAAATTCCACCTCAGGACTAAAGAATATCACAGTAGGCGTGCTGCAGGGTTCAGTCCTTCAACCGACCCTATATAACATCTTACCGGCTGACGCCCGAAGACATTTGGCTGGAATACCATTCTTGCACTCTATGCAGAAGACTCTGCCCTTCTTTGCCGATCCTCTAGCAAGAAGTTGACTGCGAAATATCTGCAGCGCGCCACCGACACCCTTCTAACTTGGTTTGACGACTGCTTCCTCCAGGTCAACCCCAAGAAGAAGCACACCATCCTCTTCACGCAGAGGCGCACGGGAGACCCGGGTGGCATCCTTATCAGCACCAATGAATCCTCCTGTAAGTCTGAGGTCACCTACCTAGGGGTAACTCTAGATAGGAAACTCAACTTCCGACAGCACGCCTCCAAGATAACATACCGAACCTTGAGCTGCAAGATCCGACCCTCCCATCTACAACGGAGCACATTCATCATAACGGAGCGCAAGCTCCCTCTATACAGCGCCGTCATCCTCCCTATGATCTCATACGCCTCTCCAGCATGGAGCGGTAGAGTAAGTGCACTCGGAAAACACCAACTGCAAGTCGCTTAACACGGCTGCCTACGCATGATCTTCGACCACACCAGAGGACTGCGAAATAGCGACCTTTACGACAGGCTCCAAACGTCCACCCTAATAGACGGATTGAAAAAATAAGTCCAGCGTTTCTTCATGAACGCTGGAAACAAGACGATAGAAGTACTTCGCAAGACAGCGGAGTCGACTCCAATGCCCAGGGACAAGCACCGGCGCCCCAGAGCCTCCATTGGCGAGGAGGCAGACATGACCACACCCAAGCGTCAAAGGACGTAAGGTCGGAAGGACCAAAATGCCCAAACCAGGGTAACTAAACATACAGCGCAGCTGCCTAAGAGCAACCACTCCCTGACCAGGAGAGTGACGAAAGCACGAAGTCCGGCAACAATTCCTCCCTCTGCGTTCAAGGGGGTGTGCGGAAATCACGAAGTGGTTTCCCCCTACCATACGTTCGAGTTTACGCCACCTTGTTTTTCACCGACTTCGCTCAATGTTATTAATTGTAATCAGCCGTTTCGTACGCATCGCTACATTCTACGGACGGCTCCTTCATCCAAACAGCGACAGCTGGACGGCGAATACGCACGGACGAGGAAATGAAGTCGCTCTTGAGATCGCTCACTTGCGCCGCTCGTCAGCGCGGTCGTTAAAGCAATATGCGCCCGATGCACGGTCACAAACGCACACACATTTGCATGCATGCACAAGCTGGATCACTGGTTTCGCGGTTACCACTCGCCATACCACATTACACGCCCTCCTCTCCCTCCACCTCGCCCCTTTCCCCTCCTACAACCCAACCCAACCCTTACTCCGGCAATCTCACATTTCCCTGAAAATATAAAAAAAATCTCAAACCGCAGAACGACTCCCTACATCAGAACGATTCCGTAACGCATCGGCGGGCAACGAACGTAAAACCAACCGCTATAATCCTTCTGCTTCCACTTTCCCTTCCGCGTCGGAGGATTTTTTTCATAAATGCCTCTATTACTCTGAAAAATAAAAAGAAACGAAACTCGAAAAACCTACGACTAGGTTTCCCGGGTTACCTAAACGGCGAGAAAAAAAAACCGAATAAATCGAAATGGAAGGGTTCGATGGCGCAGAACGAATTGAACGAAGAGGATGTATTTTCCGCCCAATCGATCCCGTCAAAATTAGCGTCGATATTCGTTCATTTATTCCCCCTTTCATTCACTTCTCTTTTAATCACATCCGAGCGTGCGGCGCGCAATGGCTCGAATATTCGCGGAAGTTGTTGATAGCGGGATTCTTTCTTCAATTTTTCTTTTTCTAATTTTATCATTGTTTACGCCGAATGAAATTTATGGGTCATTTAACACGCACACCTAACAAACACACACACACACACACACACACACACACACACACACATATATATATATATATATATATATATATATATAGTGTATACATACATATACGGCAATTTTGTGTTGAGGAAAAATATATTATTGTAGTTCGTTTGTTTTTTATTTGTGCGTAATGTTCCCTCATTCAGTTTAAATATTTTTCATCCGAAATGGGGTCCATCGAATGACCAACGTTCTCTTATTTACTTTACTCTCCTTCCTTTTATTTTGCTATGTTTATTACGTAAAAGAAAAGAGGCGAATTTCCGATGACAATATTTTGTAGATCGTGAAATGCTTCGTATGTTCACCGGAGCGGCCAGTGACGAAATTTTGCAATTTGAAAGCATCCATAAGCCACTACCAAATAAATCGGCGTTAAGAGCATGAATCTATTCCATTTCTTGCATTTCCAGGGGAATTATATTAGTGGGTGGGCATTGTTTGATCAATCAACCGTGGAAAATGTTTGCGGATGAAAATTAATGAATTAATCCAGTTAAACGCCGATGTTTCGATGGTTATTGCTTTCACGATTCGGGGTCAATGTACAATTTTAATGAAATCTGAAAAAAGGGGCGCTAGATGCATTTATAATTAATGTGAAAAAGTTCAATATGGGTTGTTTAACGCATGAATCACCTGATTCCTATGAATCACATTTCAATTATATCAAAACATCACTGACTTAAGAAAGAAAGAAGTGTAGCATATTTTTATTTATGTATACTATGTACACTTTCTCTTATATTTGTGTAAACTATTGTGAAGAATTTACAATTAAAAATTAAGAGAATAATGTAAAAATAAATACATAAGGAAAACAAACAGACTAAATATTAATTTGAATGAGATTAACGTATGAGATATTGAAAAACTACATTTTTTAAATTATTGAAAATTGAAAATCAATATGAATTGATATCGCATCACGTTTTTCTCAAGTCTCCACCTGTGATATGACGAAATCGTATAATAATATTTTCATCATTATCTTCAACTCTGAAATATCTAAATTCCAGTCGTCATCATGGATAGTCAGTCCGAAATCAGGTACGTCATTATTCTTGGTTTAATCTGGTTTTACACGTACTCCGATATTCCGGATAGTCTTCTTTGTCTTGATACAGCCGACGCCCGAGATTTGACCGTTCGATATTTGACAAACTCGAGCATTCGACCGTTGTACATTTTAACCCCAACTCGACTTTCCACCAGTCGAAGCTCGCTTATTCGATCGGTCGTATTTGGAACTACATATAATTACCTAAGTTTCTGTGATTTCGTTCGAAGAATAAATGGAATTTTCCATTAAATAAAAAGGAACATTTTTAGGATGAACTTATAAAAGCATCTACAGATGAATTTTTAGTAAAGCTAATTCTAATGTTTGAGTTATGTCCATCAGCTAACTCCCACATCTTTACCTGCTAGCAGACCAAGAATTTATCTCTATAGAGTCTCTGCTTATTTATTTTGCTGTCAGAGCATGTTTCTTTTTCTTCAAACAGTAGGACAAATGAAATATTTAGGGAATATCTTTTGCATTCAGTTCGCATACTCTCTCTAAGGAGATTTTTTCAAAGAAGGTGAGTTTTCTTTCTTCAAATTTATGTTTTAAAGAAATTGAAAGAAAATTTACAGAAAGAAAAATTTGTTTAAAAAAGTAACATCGAGCAAAAGATAAATTCATTATAGTTCAACTTCATCGTTTGTGCTCGTGTCATCAAAAGTCGCTGCGGTTCAGGATGTCTGGTTTTCCCTTATTACGTTTCCTAAGAAAAAATATTATTGGAGCTGAAGGGTTGAAACTATTTTAACGATTCCCCTAGCCAACAGCTCCTCTTCTTCCAAAAAAATTTACAACTTCTCAATTAATAAACCAAGTCCCGTAAGCACAGTTGAAAAAGATTTCAGGTATGAATATATTTATTTAAGTGTTTTCCTTTATTCTTCGATTATTTTATACATTTTCATGATTTAATATTGTTTCATTAGAACTTTAGTAATGTTATTTTAACTTTATGTAATATGAGATGGAACTCAATAATTTGCTTCCGAGATGCCGAAACGCTCTCCCAATAATAATATATAATTTTATGGGAAAACGGCGCTCGACATTCGACTGTTCGAGATTCGACCGCGTTTTCAGGAGCGCATCCTTGTAGAATCTCGGACGTCGCCTGTAGCTCTTTTTTCCTTAAAGTATTCCTCTTAACACCTATTTAATCATGCTCTCTCTATCGTCAGGTAATGTCTTCTCAAGTTCGCATTCCTCTTTCATGTTCACTGTTCAATTTAAATAGTCTCATAAAATTTGGATACTGGAATTTACTGAAATTCTGATATGATAAATATCTTTATTAAAATGCTTATTGCTAAAAAGTCCTCGATAAATGTATTTATAGATGTTTATGTAAACTATTTATTTTGAGGAAATCAGTATGTAAGAAAATCCGAGTACATTTTGTCAGATTTTTCTCTTTCTGCCTATTTTTCAGCCGATTCAAGTATATAAAATTGATCTCCTAGAACAGGGTTTCTCAAACTTTTTTGCCACGTACCCCTTTGAACTCAATCAATCCAATGAAATATCCCCATATAAAATAGTACTACAAGTATTACACAAAATAGGTTTACTTAAAAAGGAACGAGTTTACATATAATAAATAAGACTTATTGAGATGAATGTGTCTGTTTTCCATGACATAAAGAATCAATCATTGGCTCGATGAAGCAAGTCTCAATATTAAGTCAGGTTCGACATGCGATTTCTGAAGATATTTTGTCTTAATGAAACACAGAGACGAAAATTCAGATTCGCAGATTGTTGTGGGGGGAAGGGGAGGGAAGGCTTGCTTTTCTTTAGCCAATTCCCGTACTCATTTGATAATTATCCCCAGAAAGCAATCAAAGATACCCTCGAGAATTTAATTTTCAATTCACCGTCAGTAGAAATATCCATGTCTTTCTTGTTCTTTTCCTGTTAGACGTGGAATCGAAAAATCCACATCAAATGCATTGCACACCCAATTATTAGAATCGTCCGTTTCTGGAAAATATTCTCGTAATTGCTCCGTGAGTCCTCCCAAATGTTCCTTTATATCTGACAACTAAGGAATAGAAATCTGTACGTATTTGAGATTCGCCAGTTTCGTTTTACCTGGTTTTATGGCTTTATCCGTAACACGTCTTGTCCCTCGTGCAACAGAAACAAACAAAATACTTATGCCGCCGCCCTCAGTGATAAGGCTGTAGTTTACTGTAATGTACGGATTCATTATTTTTTGAGAAAAATATACTGTATTGCTTATGTGCACACATAATGAAGAAATTTTCTGCAAAATATATTCTATAATAACAGTAAAAACTGATTGGGAGTGTCATAACGTCAGCCATTACGTAAAATTTCTCAAGTATCCCCTAACGCCTCTAAAAGTACGCCCATTGGTACGCGTACCCCACTTTGAGAAACCCGTCTTAGAACAAGTTTCGACACGTCATAGACTTCTTTTCTCACCATCGACTTTTCCCTTTATTTTTAAAAGACCAATGCCTTTCACCAGAACCCGAAGACGATGAAGCATAAGGACTGATAGATGAGCACCCCATTAATGGCATGCTGTTAACATGGGTGCGTCTTCGGCAAATCCTCGGGGAACCTTATCAACTCTCGAGCAATCTCAGCCCGAATCCCCAAGACGACCGATTCTGCTTACTACACCCTCTCCTTCCCACGCACTCTCACACTCGGCTCTTCCGTTCTCCTTCCATTTCACCACATTATCCCTCCCTAAGGCAACGTAATTCCATTCCGCAACACGCGTATCCTTTCGCTTTAAACCCCGTTCGAAAGGGAGAAAATGTTCCGCGGAACCGTAGAGAGAGTTGATGGAACAAAGCTTGCGGCTGCAGTAAAATGGGGCAAGGTAGAAGGGGAGAGAGTAGAAGAGAGTGAGAGAGAAGTTTGGAGATTGGATTTTAGGTAAATCCCATTAGCCCGTATATGGCGATGATCATAAGTTCATTATGATGTGTGACACCGTGCTCAATGGATGGTTCTGGAGAGGACAACACGCACCCATCTGCGACGCATGACTCTAAAAGGCTCCGTTAATCGATGAGAACGAGGCAATTTGGGTATGCGTGCCAATTCTAGCAGTTTGTAAATGTTTGCCATCAATTAGGTAAGTCTCTATATTAACTGGTATTCTATTCTTTTAATTTCGTAATTGTTTCTCGATATCTCTCTCTCGTTACCTTTTTATGGACAATAAGTTGAAAATAGTTTTTCCTGACGTTAAATTTTGTCCTAAAGTGTTATTAATGCTTAAAACGCATAGAGATTTACCGATGAGTTGAATTGGTGCAAATACCATGAAATAAAAATAATATCGCTTCTACTTTAATAAATAATTGTTCGAGAATCCAAAATTTAAAAAAATAAACTCAATTCTTAGACATATCCAGTAGTCATATCAACAACCTTAGAGATACCTATCCACTTATTTTTTATAGTTTTTATTCTCGAATTTATTTTCGGCGATTAGATGAAACCGACAATTCTCTAGTGCAGCGGTTCTTAACCTTCTTTCCGCCGCGATACACACAATGGTGTATGCTTACGTGAGCTACACATAGCAAACTACAACCCGCCGAACTAAGAAAAGGATGTGTAATGTGTGATAATGAAGAGTTTAAGAATAAACATTGTTTTTATTTTTGCTAAAAATTCGATAGAGAATGACTAAAGCTTTGCTTAAAATTTAATTTATTTTTTACAAGCCATTATTGAAATTTTCGGTGACACGCATCACGGCCTTTAGCTACACACCACTTGAGAACCGCTGATATATCAAGCGTGATAGAATGAAAAATATTACATAAAATGTATGCATTTAGCTTGAAATTTGTACCCATATATATTTCTAAAAATGCTTTTAAAAAATTATGTTTTCAGTTGGTGTAAGATCAACGATGCTATACTGCACATAAAAAAGGAAACATTGATGGAATGCAAGAAACGCAAAAAATGAGAACGTAAGCGCTTATTTTATATATCTTCAATAACTATAACAAGTTTAAGAAAAATCACATTGGTTGGTTTTTTTATAATCTTGTTATGGCCTATGGTATGTACTTTTCTTTCAACATTTTATTACCGAATGCTTATTTTTTAATCACTTTTATGGTTACTCTCCTGAGAATTATTACGGAATTTAAGACCATATTTTAAATGGTTTTACCATGCCAGATTAGAAGAAGGATTAAATGCACAAATGCGGTAAATGCATTTCATCTGTACTCATCGTTTTTGCAATAGCGGATAATAGCTCCTTTTATTCCTTTTAACTATGGTACCGGAAATAAAATTTTTAGCAATCGCAAATTTGGTGCATCAACGTTTTTGTCTAAATAACGATTCTCTGTAATTTTTTAACATATACTTCTAAAATTTCTACTGAAACCTTGTAAATAGAAGCGGAGAATCCAGCAAGATTATCTGCTGCACGGATGAGAGGAGCCCTCTGTTGGTGAAGCCCTGGATCCCAGCCAGACTCTTTGCATTCGGACAGTGACATAAGCCTCTTCATATCCGCTCACTAGAAACGAAACAAATGTTAAGTACAGCAAGTTTTACACGCAAAATATCTCTATATTTTAACGCCGATTTTTCATTTAGTAATCTCAACTATAAAATCCCTTGGAAAAACAATAATTTTAATTAAAATAGAAGATTGAAGAAGTAGTATACAAACATATTAACCTCTCCAAAAAATGTGGAATTGAAATATAACCAGCAGAATCATTGCATATATTTAATTCGCATTTTAGCTACGAATTATTTTCTTCATATGCTTATGTGTTGATCTGATAACATTTAATAAAAGTAGGTCAAATGGAAGACCAATACTTACTAAATAATATTTAATCTAACCTGAAATACTGAGAGGTGAATTGTCCCACGGATATACTTTAAATTAAATTAAAATTAAAAAATGTGAGATTGAAAGATTTTTCTAAATTAATCGTTTACACTTTTTGCAGACAGTAAAAATCTCTTGGATGACCTGAATTCTACTTTTTTATGCCTTCAGTGACTTCGTTTTTTGAGAATTTATGCTAATATTATCCCGCGTGTTAGTTTATGCAGTTTTCACCATTCTCTCCCATTCACGCGGTAACTTGAAAAGATTCAAAACCTAGATTCATGACTTATTGTACAAATACTCTTATTTAAGTTATTGTATAACTGAAGAACAAAGATTAATGACATGGAAACACATTCCAAAAGATCAGGAAATGTATGATGTATTCCCATAATCATTATGCGGACGAGTATATGCTCATACTACATTATCTTAGAGTTAATTCGCAAATTATTGGGGTCATTTTCCTGCAGAGAGACCGAACTATGAGCAAAATCGGAGCTCCAACTTCCTGAGTAATTGCCAAAACAACCCATCTAATGAATCTTCATTTAACAGAATAAAAGACGAACTTGAAATTATACAGTTTTTTTTACATCAAATCTATAAGTTAAACTGCATGTTTTGAGTTTCGTAAAAATTCTTCGGTAAATATATAGTCAAGATTCTTGAGGAGGCAGGATACAAATACACCGTCATAGATAGTTGCATATTGACTCATTGTCAGATAAATACCCTCTCCGAATCTGAAAGCATGTTTCCCAAAACCAATGAGCTAAACTCAGCTCTCACCCTTCACCGTGAGGGGAAATACATTGTTTCTGCCCGACTTCCAATCCTCCCCCTCCAAAAACACACCTTACACAAAATCTGTGCCCTCACTACAGCACTTCGCACACACACATCTAAACCGCGTGCTGGATTTCAATAAAATCCCTTCAAACTAACCTCCTCCGTTATCTCTCTCTCCTCCCCCCCCCCCCCCTGCAGAGAGAGATTGCAGGTATGAACGCCATTAACAAACCTTACATCTGTCATTGAGCTGGATTATTTTCTTCCAGAAGTTAACAAAAGGGAAGGTACTGGCCATTTTCATTGATGCGTTTAAGTGAGCCCGTGGAGCATTAATCCTTTATCCCGAATGATCCGTCGCTACGAACTGAAACTCCATCCCAGGCCATTAGACAAATCCGCCTCTACCCCTCGCCTTCGTTAAACCCTTCTCCTCCCTTAATCTCTCGACTTAACCTCCCTCCCCTTACCCCCTCGCTCCATTCTCCTACCCACAATTCCCTTCCCCCCCTCTCTCTCTCTCCCTCCATTGTCTTTATCTCCAGTTCGACATGAGGGATTTAGTGGCCCGCTCGAAGAAGAAAAGAGGGGCGTCCTCTATATAAAGACGGAAATGCAGTAAAGTGGAATGAAGGGGATGTTCACGTGTAGATCGATGATATGTGTGCGCTAACATCGAGGGCCGTTAAGCGTAATGGGCGGGAAATGGACTACGAATTGACGGTTTTCGTAGCGCATTTTTTTACAACGGAGCTCCTCTCAGACCCATCCATCTATCTATCCATTTGCGTGGCAACCTCTCTCTCTCTCTCTCTCGCTGTGAAGGTGAAATCTCATGCTTAATGTATCCGTTTGTCTACGTCGGAATGGACCGATAACAGCGCGAAGCTAAATAGATTAAGCTCCTAGCGATGGAATTTTCGAGCTGATTTCAGCAGGGAAGAACGAGCCAATATTACGCCGATCCGTGATTTACATTTGTTGCGACATGCTTGCTTGCGGCGAATTTCGATTAAGCGATTAAAATGGGTAATATACGCAAATTTTCTTTGCTGAGAAATTCATCTTGAACCCAATGCACTTTGTTTTGTTTTTTCACTTAGTTCATCTCAATCTAAACTTTTGTAGAATCGAAAACAATCATCTTTTCAAATAATGCTTCATCTGTCTTGATTTTCAATTTATCCATTACATTTTATTTGTGGCATTGAACGACTTTTATTCGTATTTTTTATATAAATGAAAACAAATATTAGTGATATTCTGCTATCATCTTCCACGGATGCCCGTTCAAGTCCAGTGCTTAGTTAGAAGAAAATATGAATGGTAGGAATTTTGGAAAGAAATTTTTCATTCAATTTCCCACTGGGGTTTTAAATATCAGTGGTTTGATAATATCAAATGATTTAATTTAAATTAACAATAAGCAGCGATAAGTGAATTATTAGAGCTCAGATAAAATTTAACTTTCTTTAGGAAAATCAGATCGTTTTCTTACGGTCGGTGAACACATACATAGTTGGTAAAAATCATAATTTATGGAATAAAGGTGTTTGAAGAAAATTTATTAATCTAACAGAATGGAAAATACAACGATATCCGTAAAAGCAAGAAACGAATCAAATACGTTTCGATGCTTGCTTTAGGTCACACTTGGCACATCAAATAAAAAACGTACTGTATGTTAGACACAAAGATCTTATGACATTTTAGCAAGCTTTAAATGAATTGAGTTAAAAAAACATTAGACATCGGTTTGAATGTTGCCAGATCAGCACACGAGTTGTATCCATGTTCGAAGTTAGCTTTTGAAAGATTCATAAAGTTTAAATGCTGTTACCGTCGCTTCAGTACTTATTGTTTTCTGAAGTTTTTCCATTAAACTCTCATTGTGACAGAACCTAATTCCATGCCCATATCATGATACTGATCATATATATGGTTGGAAAATAAGTGAGTCCATTTCAAGGCATACGGAGACATATCATTTCTGTGAAGGACATATTCATTTTTTTATATTCCAAAGTTATTTTTCTCTTATTTCATTTTATCCCGTCATCGGGTTGCCAGCTATATCGCTTTCGCCCTTACTGGACGCATCCCTTGGATGGATAGTCCTCTTCTCCTCATCCTCCCTTCCCGAAATAGCCGTCCGTTATCATTCTAACCTTATCCCTTACGAAGCCGTAACTTCCACTTCATTCCACCCGCTATAAATTTTCCAACCCAATGGCAGGACCGCATCTGACCCCTCTCCACCTGCATGTCCAACGTGTTTATAGCTAGTTTGGTAATATTTTTTAAACAGTATTTTGATTAAATAATTTCGCTTTCAGAAAGTTGTTGC
The DNA here is from genome assembly GCA_036926305.1 of Uropetala carovei. Taxonomy (NCBI): domain Eukaryota; kingdom Metazoa; phylum Arthropoda; class Insecta; order Odonata; family Petaluridae; genus Uropetala; species Uropetala carovei. The sequence goes on along the minus strand of JAXCHB010000118.1, from coordinate 4,641,578 downwards.
CGCTCGATTTTGTTTCGATCCAATGATATGATTTCAGAACATCTGAATTGATGTTCCATGAACGTGTGTAATAATTTCATATCACCTCAAAGTAAATATGCTTCATTATTATGGCATAATAATGTAAGTACTAGGAAATAAATCAATTGTAACTAATTACATATACAAATTCACATTATATAATTATACATATACAATGTACATATGTACGTAGGAACGTATGTATGTATGTATTCTCTTTATGAGAGACAGGCGGAATGTTTGGAGGATTTTCGTTTTAATTTTTTAAAAATATTTTATTTTGATGATAGTCAAAATTTTCACAAGATTGATTTAGAGGCAATTAATCAAAACTTTGCAAAAAATGAAAACGGAAAATAATTCACCAAATATCGATGACGAGGGCATGAAGGACATTCTGGTTAAGGGAAAATGTACGAGTAACCATTTCCTATCGAAATAATAATAGAGAATTTCAATAAGAAAAACCTATCAGTTAAACATCGTTGAAGTGCGTTTCTCGAGTTTCAGCGAGACAAAATAAATTGCCATAAGAAAGAAATACTTATTAATGCCTCCAAAAATATGTTATTATAGTAATATCTCTTTAATGCATATTATTTATCATATACGAAAAGTGCTGTATGCCATTAACAAAGAAATATATATTTTTGAGGTCAAAATGCCTGCTTATATATTACAGTAACAGCTCTTTAATGCATATAATATATTATAATCCAAACAAGATATTAGTCTATCATAAATTATATGAGAATTTTAATCTGGCGATTCACAGTCTATGTCAGAATTTGGCGAAAACTGATCTCAATTATATTTCCAATCAATGACCTCTCTCTTCCTCAACTCACACGATCACCTAGTTCCAAGTTAAATCCTAAGCCTCTCATCCATATCTCTCTCTCTCTCTCTCTCACACACACACACATACACACACCCTAAACCTAACAGCGTTCAACCGTAGAAACTATTTACCAACTTTCAATTACACAAGCCACTACGACTCTACCGCGGACTCGAAGAATAAAAGGTGTACCTAAACGAGCATATGTCAATCAATGCTAAAAGATAGAGGATTTATTTTTGAACAAACAGTGATCGTAAATAGTTGATTATTCACGAGTAAATAAAAAAAGTTTGAAAAGGATTGCTGGCTGCTCCTGACGCATTTAAATAATTAGCCATCGTCCCCTCAAAGTAATTCTACTCTTTTTTCTTCGAATCTCAGATTCTTCCAAATCCAAGAGCCAATTATTACTTTCAAAGCCTTCCGCAACTCTTTATTACGAATTATTTTACATTATTTCCATATTTTCCTGTTTCTCCGGGATAAAACGCTAGTCTTTAGATTAAAATTTGAAGTCGCAAAATTACAGAGCAGTTCAGAAGTGGCTACACCATCTCACAGTCATGTATTACAAAGTTCTTTGAGATGATCCCAGACAAAATTAGAGACGATTTTAAAGCTCGTAAAATGACCGATAAATTTCAAATCGGTGAATCGTTTCTAGTAATTTTTCAAGTCAAATTAATTTACACGTAGTAATAAAAAAAATTATTAGATTTTGCTTTTGATTGGGATAAATCTTTCCATCAAAAGCCTTCACGTAATAAATGAAAATAATTTGAGTCTCTTAATAGCCGGAGAATTTTTCAGGAACCCATCGTTTTTCCTGTAACGATAGAAATCTGTATTCAATTCTGAGCTCGTCAATAACAGTTATGTTTAATCGATCGAGTGAAATCCACATCTCTTCCACCAAATATCAACGCATTTATTAATTTATGAGCCAATTTCTGACGATGAATGGTTGGATGAAAACGTCTCAGCCCAGGGGATTAAGTGTCATGATATAACAATCCTAGATGGCCAATATTAACCTGAATGTATCACACAGAAATAAATGGCGGTATTCCATACTGTCATTTGACTAAGTCCAACATTGTTTCATACCAAAGACTAACGAAACTTTTTGAAATAACATAAACATCAAGACATTTTACCTGCCCATCAGACCCTTATATGTTTCTTTTTTTATTCAATCTCGGAGAATTAAACTCAAATAAAGAAGCAGTTTAACAATGTAAAATAATCTCCTGAAACATTATTTCGGTCAATAATAATGTTTCATTTTACGTAACACCAGCCGTTATATCCGTGACTGAAGATGACACACACAGCAATCCGAGAATAAAATTTCACCTATCCTTTCGAAAACCCTGGACACATCACTTTTCTCGGTTGACCACTCATTCCGTAACCATGCCTCATGTCTCACGGGAGAGTGGCTCATTCACACTTCCAGCAAGTGGATAAAGTATATGGTCCTGCGAATTCTCTTTATTGCTCTCGTGCGCTTAGTTTGATCCATAGGATACAACGCGCTCCCTAGAAGCTCTCGCACAATGAAAGGGATTAGCGGCTGGGAATAACCTTGAATATTCAGGACGGCCAGACATTCCTTTGTATCCGTTACACCCACATTCGTTCCATTTTCTCCCCCCCTATCTCTCTCTCTCTCTCCCTCTCTCTATCTCTCTCTCTCCCTCTCTCTCTCTCTCTCTTTCCACTACATCCTACCAACCTCTGCCCAACCGTAATTTCGACTTGATACATTCCCTCTCACGTGCATACGCACGCTCAAGCAAACAATCTGCCTTCCTCGCCTAAACATGATAAAGGATGTCAAAACATTCCAGCGATGACCTCATGTATCGAAGAACGCCGTGAAACTTATTTTCTCGTCACCCGAATATGATTATTAGCACTAAAGGAGTTAACTTTGAAACGATGTAAAACAGGAGTCCGCAGAATAAGGCTCAAGCAGCGACATCACCCGTCGCACCCTTTCCTCTTCAATTGTTTTTTTTAATCGCGCATGTCCGTATGTGTCACCTGAAACTACTTCCGAAATCTAAACGATATTTTTATCTAGTTATTAACGTGTTATTTTTTATCTTAGCGCAAGGCATTATACACCTTCGATAGATACTTAAAAATCACAAAGAGAAAGGTTATCGAGTCCCAGTGCCTTCAGAATAAACTATTAGGGGTACAAAAAAAATATCGTTTTTTAAATGAAAAGTATTCTTTCATTAATGTAAGTGCGAAAGAATGGAACAAAACTCCGGAAGGACTCCTTACTCCCTTTCCAAGAAGCGAAGGAACTTCTCGAAAAAGACAAAAAACTTTCATTAAAACTGAAGAAATGATGGTATTTATTCGTATATATCGTAGATGGTAGGCCAAAACAATGTAACACCGATTTCAACATTTTTGAAAAAGAAATAAATGATCTGTGATATGAGCGTGAAGCAAAAACCAGTTAATAGAGGGATCTTTCATGTTTATTTCCATTGATTTTTAAAATGCCTTCCATCATTCTGAGCAGTACAGATGTTGATTACAGCCCGCGGGATTTTATGCCTAATATTAGCTATAGCTGTATCTGTAGTTGTAAACATATCTGAGACATGAGTTATTTGCTTGAGAATTTCTTGATTAATCCCTTTTATAATTCATATTGTATGGTTATCCTGTAATTTCATTTAAAATCTGGTAAATGTGTTTGACTCGCCCTGTATAAAGACTAATTTTAATCGCTGTCTAAAATATGCATGCGAACAGACAGTGTGTCGAAGAAATAGGGATAGTGTGATAAACAGTGGGAAATTCCTGGCCTTTGATCGATATTTCCATACAATTCACTAGAGAATTGTACAGCTCTTCTTATAACTAAAAACAAATTCAGGAATAAGCATTTAAGTATCAACAATTTAAAAAATATGGATTTATCTTTGATATTACCAAAAATCATAACAAGGTTATAAAAATTAGGTGTAAATGTTGGCTACAATGTAGTCTTCAACGGTCATTCACCGAAAGTATATTTTTAAAACGCTTATTTGGGTGTCGTATAAATTCGCCTGAACAAAAAAGTATATGATATTTTTAGTAGCTACAATACAGTGCCACTAAAGCCCTGTTTTCCAAGGACCACGCAAGCGTGATTGCGCGCCAGCGCAGAAATCGCTGGGTACAGTTTTCTCATTAGCGTTTTCCAAGGAATCGCGCGCGCGATTCGCGTTTGTCAACCACGCTAGCGCCACGCAACGCAGTCGCCTCGAGAGCTACTTGAGCGTGCCACGCAGCAGAAGGCAATATGGAGTCGAAGCTTTTCGATCTCGTTTCTGACGAGAAACTCATCGAGTTGGTGCGTTTGCATCCCTGTTTATTTGATCTAAAACAAAACAGTTATAAAGATAATAGACTGAAGGATAACACGTGGAAGAAAATTGGAGAAGAACTCGGGAAAAGTGGTAAGTGCACATGTTCAGTTCAATTTGTTTACGAAATTTGGATTATTAATTTACAAATATGCTGAAGAGTGACTAAAGGAATCGATACAAGTAAACCATTCAACAAGCTTTCAAGATTTTTATTGCTCTTAAGTGTATAGGTACTACATAGCATATTGCATAATTTTTCCTTGTTACAAGTTTCATTTGCCAATTAACTTCTCCCTGTCTGCTGCAGAAATACTCAGCGAAAGCGTCGCGTATTTTAAATGCTTCATTAGTAGCATTACTCCCGAATCTTGCCAAAGGTTGCACGTTTTCCTTTGGGAGACAGAATGTATGTTCTGCAGATTCACTTAGATTTGGAATGCGTTCATTAATCAATAGATTGTGAATAGTACATGCAGCCATTGTTAGGTCATCAACAGTCTCTGGTTTCACAGCAATCGGCGTATGAATTATTCGGAAATACTGGCAAAGAATACCGAATGCATTTTCACTAGTCCTTGCACGACTATGCCGGTAATTATAAATAGCCTTTTGGATATCAGAGGTAGACTTTTCTTTAGGGTAAGGCCTCATGATATTCACTGTAAGTTTAAAAGCTTCATCCCCTACAATTACATGGGGCAATGTGATATCTGTGCCAGGTAATGGTATTGGTTCTGGGAATTCAAATGATCCATCAGATATGCATTTCCCCAAGTTTGATTTTTTTTAAATCCCAGCATCGCCTTCCTTCCCATACAAACCTACATCTATAGCCAAAAATTTATAATTTGCATCAACAAGGGCAAGTAGTACTATTGAGAAATATGATTTATAATTGAAAAATAAAGAGCCTGAGTTTTTAGGTTTAACAATTCTTATATGTTTCCCATCTAAAGCACCACAGCAGTTTGGAAAATTCCACAAATCACAAAACTCCTCAGCTTCAGTCGATTTCTGTCAGGTTTTGGCATGGCTTCCTTTAGCAATCTTTGGCATATTGCTCTCAGAACTATTGGTATAAATTTACTTATCCAGCTGTGAGATATTCGAAATTGAAATGCTAGAGATCTGTAACTCTCTCCTGTTGCCAAAAACCTAAAACAAAAAAAAACAGTTTCAGTTTGCAAAACCCGGTGGACGAAAATATGGGATTCTTACAAGAAAAACAAGAAGAAGTTGGGCTCTGGATCTGCAGCACCTAGTAGTAGATCGAAATATAATGACTCCAGGCTGCAGTACTTGGATGAGTCAGTTTCAGAAAGAGTGTAAGTATGATGTGTTCTTATGCGACTATAATATTAATTAAGGTGAAAATCTCTTAAGTTAACCCTTATTAGATCACTGGTAGGTACATATTCTTATCAATTTTTAAATTCAGGTATACTTGTATACTTAGTTTTATAAACTGCCACCTATAACACCGTATCAGTTATCTTTCTGTTTTAGTTTTGACCTCTTTCAGTGGGGCTATGTATAAACGATAAAGTTTCCAGAGTTCTTTCTATAGAATGTATATATTAATATTTGATATTTTGTATATTATTTACAGATATAATTTCTTATATATTTTGCAGTTATAAGTTTTTCATATTAAAATAATGTTAGAAGTAATTATCTAAGAAAAAATAAAAGTAATTTGTTAAAATTAAAATTCTTTCACTTTTCTTTCATATTTTATGTATTCTACTGGGTATTAATAGTGAAAAAACTCATTTCCACAAATTTCTTTTAGTTCTATATCCAGCATCGAGGAACCAACAGCTACTGTATCCACAGAAGATCCCGTGATAACATTGGACGAGACAAGTGAGGAGAAGAGAGAGTCCGAGGAGAGTCTTCCTTTGCTTGTAAGCAAGAAGAGGAAGGTAAATGCGATTGAAGAAATGAAAAGAGGCAGAGAGGAGAGGATGGCCTTTCTGAAAGAAATGCTGCCAAAGTTAAATCAGGAAAGGGAGCAACACCCTGTGAGGGAGTTTTTTGACGTAATGGCCACAAGTGTCATTTCATTCCCACCCCACCTTATCAGGGAGGCAAAAAAACGGGTGTTTGAGGTGGTGATGGACTTAGAGGAGCAAGCTGCTGAGGAGAGGGAGTCCTCATTGTTTACATTAAGAGGCTATGGGAGTGATAGCGAATAAAGTTTAGTTAAATATAGTTCTGTGCTTTTAATTTCCTTCAGCATGCTATATATCCCTCTATCTTAGACTTTTATTTTTATTCTAATCATTGCTTCTTGGGTTATGGAGGATGTGGAGTGACATACATGACTTCAGTTGGTTTTCTTTGAATTGATAAGAAATAGTGTTGCAGGCATTAAGTAAGCATGAGACTAATAGAATTCATTATCTATGTTCATAAGCCCTCAGGACAGTAAAATCGTCATATGTGATCATATTTTCAAGTAATGTATGGTGATGAATGATAAAAAAATACTTCAGGTTCATATGAGACCATCGTAATTTTGCAATCTTACATATAGTGATACTTATACTTTACATTCATAAGTGTACAGATAACTTCTAAGATTAATTTCATTTATCTACTTATCAATAGAGAAAATAAGAAATACATCTTACCGAAGAGTTATACATAGTTTTTCCAAGGGAGTTATTGGTTTTGCTACTCGGTTGCAACTGCTTTTCAATATAACTTCCTGTATTGCAGAGAGTATTCGATGAAATAATTCACGAGACACTCGGAAATATTGCCGAAATTTATCTTCATTATCCAATAAATGTCTGTGGATAAGAATTTTGAAGCTGCCTTCACAATCTCTCTTCTTATATATGTCACTAACGTCGTCACTCATCATCCCTGCCAATAATATTTCGTCTTCTTCTTCATCCTCGAAAAAATTGTACAAGAGTACCTCCAACTCGGTGAACTAACGCTGCGTGACCCCGGATCCTTGCAAAACATCACCGAGCTCTATCGCGCATGCGCTAGCGTGACTTTCTTATTTCCACCGCACGATGTCGCGCTTGCGTGGTCCTTGGAAAACAGGGCTTAATTAGTTCGTCGCTCATCAAACAAGGGCTTCCAGAACTCCGAGAGTGCGATCTTCTTTGGACTCAAAGTCGGTGTGGTCTCCATACATCATCGACCTATCAAGGATGTGATGTTTTCAATTACTTGAAGTAGCACCATGTCAGAAACATTTGTTAGAGTAGGGCTGTCCAAATTCTTTGGTGCGGCGGGCCAAATATGCTGAAAGCCACTAACTGGCGGGCCGGACTAGGGTTGGAGGAGGGAAAAATTTTGTTCGAGCGGAGATCGGAGATAGGCCGGAAAGCATGCGCCCCCAACGTGAATCGTTATTGCAACGCCCATGCCCCCCTTACTTATTTTATTCGGTTTGGAGGCATTTCCAAGAGAAATATAGAACCATATTGGATACCCTTGTTAGCGGGTGTGCGGGGCGAATATTTCGGCTGCTTTTGTCTTCCCGGTTTTCGCACATGGAGGTAAAAACTTCGGAATGAGGAAGAGGCATGTAGGGAAGCATGTTTTATGACTGGTAGGGTTTAGGCAGCTTACCAGTATTCTATAGATACAAACGAACCGACGGGTGAGCGCGCCCCTAGAGCTTTGGCGCCCCGGGCGGCCGCCCGGCTCGACCGCACCTCGGGCCTGATAAAAATCATGCCGCGGGTCGCCGATTGGCAGCCCTATGATAAAGGAAGAATTCGGAAAATTCCCCTTTAGTTTTTTCCTCCAGGGCGTAGATTTTCGCTGTTCCGGAGAGTATTCGACCGCAAAATTTTTTGTTGACTATAGTGGTATCATGATCACCCGTGAATAAACGTGTATTTGATGTGGAGAGAGCAAAAAGCGTTGTTGAAATGTTTTTAGTACTACATAATAGTTTAACATTGGCTCAGAATGTGTTACTTCTAGTATACACAGCAATTGCAAAGAAAATGCGGCAGTGTAACAGAAAGGGGTTTAGTACATCTCATATGGACACATTCCCTGTATGCCTGCTCTACTCTTTCGTAACGTCCTCAAAGCAGATAATCATCTCAACTCTCGAGACCTAAAAAATAACCCCCGAACACTCGCGATGCTGGGCAACTAAGCGAGGTTCCCCTTTATATTTATTTTACATTTAAAAGTTAACATTGTTTTATCCTGTAGGCCTTGAGAAATGATTATCTGCTTTGAGGAAGGTTCGAAAGAGGTCGTATACACAGGGAAAGTGTCCGTGTGAGATGTACTAAACCCACAGAAAGTAGTGATAAAGGTTGTTTACAAAAAATATTTGGTTTATCTGCATTTAATGAAGTGTTAACATATTAATTGTCAAGCTGTGTTTCATAAAATTGGCACAAAATCTTGGGATTTTTAATATAAAATTGCCTGCGTGCGCAAAATAATGTAAGACTTCTTCACTATGTTTCCATTTAATTGGTTGGCATAAAATTCTATACATTTTCTCCGAGAGTATTGGAACATTCAAAATAGATTATGATCAAAACTGTATGAACACTGTATTTTTTCGCAAGAATATTTAACATGATGAGCTCAGATCTGCAGTAAGATCGTTATGTATGCGCCAACGAACTATAGTATTAGATTTCAAGTAATTACAGGAAATAAATTCAAAGAGACTTCATTATAAATTATGCCCCATCTTAATCTTCTATTTTTAATAATCCTGAACTTTCATATGAAATTTAATTTAAGAATTGAATTGAATATAAAAGCAAAAACGGAAGAGTACTTTCTTTTATATATGGTATTGTATTTCACTAATTTATTGTTTACGTTTCTTAATTTTTCTAGATACATCAGACGGGATTAGAATGTAATTTGTTATTCGCTAGCTCATACTAAATCTGAACGAATGGAGAAGATGACGTGCGTCTCCATTTCAAGGTGGAACCCACCGAAAAATTGCAACAAAAAGGATTACGTCAAAAAAAATGCAAGCAAGCCTGCTTTTAAATTGAAACTTCGCATTCTAAAGGAAGATAAGGTATCTGGAGGGAATCCAAGTAGTTCCATTAACTTACAAGGCTTTTATGAAATGCGGAAGAATCCAAGAGACTTTAATCAGATTACCCGGAAGTAGCGGCATATTGAACATCCTATGGTGGGTAAAGAGAGCTTTTATTTCTTGACACAAATCAGGAAAGTGAATGATAAATCTTTTGAAATTTCATGTTTCGGGTTTTTATCCTGCGAGATGGTGTAACTGCATATATGATGAGTCACTCACTGCATTTCCCGTGAGAAGACTCGCAATTTTGGAATTAGGCAGGCTGAATCGAAACAATTAATTACTAATTTTTAAAGGTAAATTCCACTTCGTACAAATGAAATCATCAATTTATTTACCATGCGCTAATATTTATCAGAATAATTGGATAGTAACATGAATACGGTACAGTACTATAATTTTAGCTTACCTAAAACTAAAAAAAAACATATTCGGTATTATAGAAGTATACATTATAAAAAGTAATTTGTGTTTAAAACTTAAGATCTTTAAAAGGTACTATCCTGTTTTGATCCCGCCAATATTTTTCACGGTAAATATTTATTGTTGAGAGGCTAATGGGATCGCTATGTAAATATTACAAATAACCGAGGATATTGGCAAGCTGATGGGCCTGTCGCGACATTTACAAACCCGATCACCGGACAACGGGGAGGGATAGTTTGGTTCCAGGCGAGGCGAAGGGCGCGGTAGCGCGCGGAGACGACTACCCATTAAAACAAAGCGAGCTCGTCAATATACCCTTTCAACGTTTTATCCTCTTGACTGTTGCGCCGCAAATTGAGAGGATATAACATTGAAAGGATATATTGACGAGTCTTAGGGTCGCTTTGTTTTAATGGGTAGTCGTCTCCGGGCGCTACCGCGCCCTTCGCCTCGGCTGGAACCAAATTATCCCTCCCCGTTGTCCAGTGATCGGGTTTGTAAATGTCGCGACAGGCCCATCAGTCATGGGTTAGCAAGCTTTAGGGTAAAAATTATTTTAAAACATTATTTCAACAATGTATCTCGTAAATATTAATCATTAATCAACAATAAATATTTACTATGAAAAATATTTGCGGGGCCAAAACAGGATGGTACCCTTTAAACTCCACCGAAATCTCGAACAGTATCTATGGTTGAGAATAAATCCCAATTTCCAATTTATGCCTGACTCTGTAGTGACCTACGAATAGAAAATACAATCATCCGACAAATTTTGCGCATGAAGAAGTGAGTGTATGTGCCGAGTAACTATTTATTTACCAATTGAATTTATCTTTACCGTTTCTTCACATGAGTAAAAGAACTGAATTAGTTTCCAGGCACACAGTTACATCAAAATAATGGATAGATAGATAATTTATAATGCGCAACAATGCCCTACACCTAGTAAATTGTGTTTACGTATCTACGTAAAAAAATTTCTTCCAAAACTTAATACAGCACTTAATTTTTTATACAATTCTGTTGTTTGAATAAAAGGAAAGAAGGCTCTGAATAATTTAAAATAATTTTATAAAATGTGGATAACGTTCTTCTTCTGTGGAAGGCTTATCAATCATTTAATAATATAGATTTTAACGATTAAAAGCATTATAAATGCAGGAAATACTGCGAAAATTCTTCCTTTGTAACTATTTTTGTCTTGCGTAATATATTACACCAGTGTCTTAGTGAAGTATAGAGCATAGCTGCGCAGAAGTTTTCTTGTGACCACAACACTTGAGAAACTCCTGCTAAGTGGCGCTGCTTTTGACAGTTTTAAGTCTTGGTTTGAACTTATAAAAACACAAGAATGTCTCTGGAAGAGAAAGGCAGAGATAAGCACGCAGGAAATTCCCAGCTAGGAAGGGGGAAAATAAAAAATAATTCCATTGGCGGAGATATTGTGGACCAGCTTAATCCTGAAGCTAGCTCGTATGAAACCTGAGTTAATCCACGGGCATTACGCGCTGGATTTCTCTCTACACTACTTATCTCTTCTAAACTTTAAAAAGTCCCCAAGAAATACGATGTTTGTATTCTGTTATTTCAACCATACTAGGTCCTAATCTTTTACCAGATTTGAAATGACGACATGACTGTCCATGACGTCATTAACACTGGAAAATTGGAATGGAATTTATAAATTACTGTTATCCAAGGCATAAAAAACGATTTTTTTACCTGCGTTTGTATCTTGGCTATTCGATTAGTTCAAATGCGAATTAAAAATATTCCATACTCCATTTCCTATTATTTTAACATCCATTTGAATTTAGGGACTTTGTAAACGTTCCTAATTCCACATACTTCCAGACCAGGACTCGACGTACTCAATTAATATTAAACTAGGGAAACCTGCATTCCAAATATTAAAGCTTGCCAGCATTTTTAATAATAAACACAGAGAAACTTGAAAGGTTATTGAATTTTTTTTAAAATTTCATATCTACAATACTTAAGTGCTTAGCGTAAATGACCGTCAATATGAGGGGAAAGAAAATTATATTGCCGTATCCGTCCCTCACCCTCCCTCTCACTCCCACTACCTCCCTCCCTCCCTCTTGCTCAATACATCTACGTAAATGCCTCGTATTTCTATCGTATGACGTATGAGTACTGAGGCAATAATAGGAAACTCGAGTATCAACAAAGATAATCGTTCTCCAGGAAACTTATCGATAAAGCGCAATATATTGTCAAATTTTGTCACATAATCGTGAAATATGAGTAATATAGAGCGGAAGGCGAAAATCGACGATAAGAATAAGAAAACTTGTACATTCTTATTTAAAACAGTCCACGTACGGTGATTATAGGTCAATTCTTTCTCATTTCAATTTGTAAAAGAGTGAAAACCTGCACGTCGAAAGATCTTACGGGAAACAAAAATTATCTCCTGGAGTCAAACCCGGGTCTTTTTTCGGGATTATTTTCGACATTGCCTTTTAATGCGTGAATCATGCATTCCTGCCAATTTTGAAACTCGTACCTATATGGAAATTATCTTAAATCGCGTCCAAAGAGTGGCTGCAAACTGTGTATACAAGAAAACAAACAAGAATCCTACGAATATAATTATGTAACTGACAAAAACGCAGAAAATTAGTGATAAAAATGTGTAATTTTAACATCAGGAAATCTTACAAAATATTTGCATTGGTACAATTCAAATATGTATTGGTTTGGTTATCGGAAAAGGCTACACTAATTTGTAAGTCACATATGCTAAATTTAACTGCCGGCGTGCATTGCATTAATACCATGATAGCACGCATGCGATTGATCATCCTAGACGGAATTTTACTATTTTGACATAATCAATTCAGTGCTTTTTGCCATTCCTCTGAAAATATAAAGTCATAACGGACAAGATTTTAATAATATTAACTTCGGATTTTTATCGTGAAAATAATTTTCATTTTCCAAGGAAAGATTATCATTTTTTTCGAAAATTGAAAGTAAAATTCAAATCAATTCATCGTACAACAATAGTTTCCTTCTAAAGTTTACGTATATCGAATATCGCATTAACAAACGTAATGCAGAATTTTTCAAGTTAACATATTGTTCATTTTCATTCCAAAGTCATTAATTATTTCTGAAACTTTAACTTTTTATACATGGGCATTATTAATGTAAATTATTGTTAGTACTTGAATCACTTCAGAGGGAGATTAGCGAGTAATACGGCATAATCTTTAAACGCTCTTAAATATATTGCTGTCGGCGAATTTCGGCACAAAAGAACACGTTTTTCCTCGCAAAGTTTTAAATCCCGCTACTTTGAATACTTTGGCAACCACAAAAACCTTCTGTCGGGGACATTAACGTCACCCAATAGACTAAAGAGGGTTTTTTCCGTCATCCTTCTCGCTTTCATTCACTTTCTAAAATATTGCTCTACGCAACCCCTTCCTATGGCTTTTTTTTCTGTCCGCATTTTTCAGAAATCCTGGAGGAAAAATACGTCCTCTTAAGTAATTCAAACGTCACCGTCGGGAGAATTAAATGGAAACGGCTCTCTTCCTACAACTTTTTCCGGAGTCTCGCGACTTTTACTTTCTCTCTGTGGTTCCTCATCTCTTTCACAAAAGGGGTGGAGCCTTTGAAATAAATTAATTCATTAAAAAAAAGGTTTTTAAAAAAATGACTTTTATATTATGCACTAAAAAGGAAAAAAATATAATTTTATTTATTTATTGATCGTGAGTTCGGCTGGTAAGGAGGAACAAAATTTATAACAATTTCAGTGGAATAAATTCCTTCTTGTTCAACAATGTTGATTTACTAAACGTTATTAAGAACTTTTGTAAAACTTATAAGGCGCAAGATAATAAAACCCGTAAGGAGCGATATAACTTTTATAAAGTTCTTAATAACGTTTAGTAAAATAACAATGTTGAGTAAGAAGGAATTTATTCCACTGAAATTGTTTTAAATTTTGTTCCTCCTTACTAGCCAAACTCACGATTAATAAATAAATAAAAATTTATTTTTTCCTTTTTAGTGCATAATATAAAAGTTATTTTTTAAAAAACCTTTTTTTAAGTAATTTGCTTTTTTCTTTTTAGTCTCAAGCAATAAATTTTCGCATTCTTCCAGGGTTTCTATAAGTAAGGGTGAAGTAAAAATAAAATTTATTGAGAACAACACAATGGAAATAACAACAAACCGAAACAAGGCAAATTTATCATAAATCCATAAAGTGTAAAACTCAAACAATCTGTGAAACAATATTTTGTAAACAATATTTCAAGTTATATTTTTTGAAAAATCCACCTAATTACAATTTTATGTGAAATGTGGAAATTTTCCTAGTCGTTGCAAGTACTTTTAAGGCTTTAAAATTACAAATTTTATCTCTAACTAATTTCTGATTTTACTAAAAATGTTAACAATCACCATGCAAGCCCTCAACACCAGTATGACTTAGCATAATTAAAAGCGTAAGAAAGTTAAAACCTCTGTATCAAACCGAAACAAACGACTCAAGGCAACCAAATAACTACTTTTACGCGTGTCGGTATACTTAATGATACGTAAGAAATCGTTACTCTATCCCTTACTGGTTCTCAGTTATTAAATATTATATAAAATGCTTCAAACTACAAAACAGTTTACTTTGTAGAGATATACGATGTAATAAGCAAACGTTTCTTCAGTTTTTCGTAGTTGAAATTTGTGTGTGTACCTCGCCATCTATCATCCATCAGAGCGAGCTCTGATTTTTCGATTATCCGCTAGATGTTAGGCAAAGAGAAAACGCTAAAAATTGCTTATAATTGGCATTTTAATAGGATATATTAGTGATTTTGCGTTATAAAAATATAAATTAATTTAATCCCAAGCTCAGTAGTTGCGTCGGTGGAAACACAGGATGTAGTTGCACCGTTCCCGTTGGCTGCTACCAATCTTGCTATAGGTGATACAAACCTCCATGTATACCTACACATATACAATTTCAATCACACAACAATGTTCCTCAGTCCGTTAATTGTACATTTTTAATTTCTATATTTCTTTGAAATCGGTAGAAACTAATTACACGTCAGGGACATATTCCGTAGACAAAGAAACTCTCCAACCGATCCCGCGGATGTTTCTGCAGCCAACACACCAAGTGTAGCTTAATTTGGGTTAGTTGCCATTACCCCATTCACTTAGGAAGTGGGATTGTGGCACCATTTTAGATAAATAAACATCAGATATATGTACTGTAGTTTATGTCCATCTTTATATCATTTTAAGTCTTCGTGTGCTTTATTCACTCGTATTCTTAGGCTTAAAAACCTAATATTCTATCTTAAGTGGTGTTCACGGCCATTTCACAATCATTATATGTTTACTAACCAACCGTGGTTCGAAAAATTCCACGTCCAAGAACGAATCCAGTCCCGAGGTTACCGGATCCGAGAGCTATTTTCTATAAATCCGGTCCCTCGAAAATCCTCATTTCAATTTTTCAATATGGCGGCTCACAACTAATTTTTCCGCCGTTTCTTTGATTTCAATTTTCCTCGACTTTTACCAACGAGAGAATCACACCGCAGCTTCGCATCGTCCTCTTCCCTACAATTTCGGAAAATGCCCATTCCTCTCCCACCTTCGGCGGGCAGCTTCAATGCCTCTTTGCTCATAACTACGACCCAACGCACATCTCCCGGAGACGGTCTCTCCCTAACTTCTCTCTCTATCTCTCGACATTACACAAAGCATCGACGGACGGTTACGAAACTCGCTCCACTGAAGGAGAGAGCGAATCATCCTTCGCCGTTGCCTTTATATCCCCCTATAAAGAAACAACACATTTTTTGGTGCTTTCAAAAAAAATCTGTCGGCCCGTAAAGTTTCCAAAGCGTGTATGAAAAAATGACAGTGTTTTGTAGCGGAATATAAAATGAACACAGCCCGCATATCACAAACGGTTTGCTGCTTGGTGTCGGATCTCAAATTTGGCTTTGTTAGTTGTTTTGAAGTATCTCTGGAATTCGTTTTATTAAAGCGTCGCGTTTCAATCTCTTGGTTTAATATATGTATATAATGTTTTCATTTTATAGATATGTTAAAAAAAGAATTTCAAAAGAATAAACATTAGGCTAGTAAAAGTAGTTACATTCAATCTTACATGGAACGTTCGAGTTTCCTAAACGTATGTGCAATTTTGTAGGGAGGAAAATACTTCAGGATGTTCATTTAAATATCATATTCAATTCTTATGAGCACATATCATTATCATTCAGTAGATTTGCCCATCAATAATTATACTTCTCTTTTCGCTTTCTCTGCATTGTAACACTATCTACGGTTTCTTTGTTCCATAATTAAGCAAGCCAATCTATTCGAACTACTTAATCTTTCATTTGTGTAGAAGATATCTGCATGGGGTGTAATCCACCTCATTCTCCTACCACCTTAATGTTTCATGCAAAGGTCATTGCATTTCATGAGCATCCTACTGATTCTTACATCAGATGTAAATATTTAATATTAATAAACACAGACTAGGAAAATACATACGTCTTCAGACAAATATTTTGGAATATTTTAGAAATATTTTAAAATATCGCGGCTAAACTCCATTTCAAACGCTTCTTCCAATCGTAAATCGAATTAAAGAATTTTATGTCCTTCCATTTCATCCTGTTGAATTTAACCTGGTTCCCGATTGAAATTCACCTTTTATCACATTTGTTTCCTACTTTTGTCACTTTTTTAACTGTACCTAACTTAAATTTTGTAAGAAGCTGCTATGTAGAATTTATCATTACCTAATACGTCCTTTAGGAGGTATTTAAATCTTCATTTAGGAATATAATGAATGGATCTAAAATATTTCTTACGCAGAAATATGTCGCTTTAATTTATAATGACGAAAATATTTTTCATGATCAAAGAAATTATTCAGAATTTTAACAAAACTACTTTCCACTTGACCGTTGCTTAAATTAAGGCAACTCTTTCAAGTCGGATTAATTTTTTGTACCTTCTTATATCCGACCGTCTCATTAGTTGAAGAGACTTAGAGAAAAATACTTCCGGGAATATATACCTTCATCCTTCCTAAAAAAAATATATTTCCATGTCAATTACGTCTTCAGCCTTAACTCAAAGATGTGAAAGCCATTTGGTAGGCCGTGTTGTTGAATTTATTAAGGAACCAACAACTTTTCTTCCTCCTTACCCGCCCAAAAACACAAAACTATTTCAATGCCACTTTCGAGCGAAAACTTTCTCTTTTACATCAAAACCTCAAAGTTATCTCATTTTTCTGAATCCCCTTTCTATCCCTTCCCTACTCTAAATCCCCTTTCTCTCAGTCCTTCCATCTCACTCTGTCTGCCTCATTCTCTCTCTCTCACACACACCTCTTTCTCTTGCCCTTTTCTCTAAATGCACACAAAACCAGATCCCATACACACATTTTCCAATAGGCCAACATTTTTCCCTCCTCTTTGAATTTATCTTTTTGTCCTGAACCCTCCTTCGCCATTCACGTTTTAATCCGCTCACTTTCATCTTATTTTCCTATTATAGCGCCTCCTTTCCCTTGCGCCTTAAAACAAAACAAATTTCCAGAAAGGACTCCCAGAAGGGTTCTGGACATCGCAGAAATTACGGAGCGAGGGGACGGGATGGAGACTTAAAGAAGATAGGAGAAGGACTCGAAATGACGGCGAAAATATATGGAAAAAGAAAAAGTTGTGTGTGGATATGCGCGCGCACTTATACAGACACATGTTTATGTATTTGTATGCTCTTATATTTATATATATATATTCTTCAGCCAGTCCAGCCAAATTCGGTAGGATTGCAATGAATACCTTCAAAAAGCCAATGCTATAAAAAACAGTTTTAAGAAAGTCCCGGGTTCGACGCCAGGAGATGTTTTACATTCCATATGAATCTCATATCTTGGCCCATAAGTTTACACGCTAAAATTTAATTTTCAACATGCAGAGTTTTACTCTTTTGGAAATAAAAATTAGAAATAATTGATCTACGACCTTCAAATAAGGACCATTTTAAAGGAAAATAAACGGGCCGTATAATTTCGTTCGCCTTTTCTCACCTAAAGGTAAAACTTTAGAAAATTATACGTTTAAAAAATCGTTCATTTTCATCAATAATCGCCTTGGAAACGGGCACTGTTGTTTAAAGCCATATATGCTCATAAACCTATACTCATTTACGTAAATTGAATGGATAAATGCGGTAAATTACTTATTTTAAAACATGGTAATGTTTGAAATAATTCGACCATATTTTAACGTGCCTTCGTTGTCTTATTGAAGTCTTTTTGCATATTAAAGGCAGTTGTTTGCGCTGTGCCTTCGTATTATCTGAATAGAACAGATATTATGAATTACATTTGCCAGGTGCAGTTTTTTCACATGGACAGCTGTATGTAGCCATAACTAGAACACGTGACAAACATAATTTGAAATTTTGGGTTAAGGATAAAGATAATCAAGGGCAATTGCTGTTAAACGAAAGAGTATTGACAAGGAACGTCTTTATAAGAGAGCTACTGAATAGGTAAAATAATATTATTGAGGTATAATACTGTTTTCCTCTTAATTTTTTTTAACTATTCCTTTTTTTCATTTGTAGACCTTTCCAATCTTATTCAAATATTATAATTTTTATCATTTGTTTGTTGGTTTTATTTTTATATTGTTTGTTTTCAAAGGCCGTTTTAAACGGGCTCATTCGCCAAGTACATATTACTAGCGTGATACCCTTCAATAACATTGACGATGAAAATTTCGACAAAAAAAGTGTTTGTAGCATCTAGCTTTTTTATTTTTATCACACAAAAATAATATCACAAAAATGGCTTTATTCCTGTAATAATTCTCTCAGTACGATATTTCTGGTAAAGGTTCTCTCATCATTGAATAATGTTCCTTGGTTGTCATCATCGACTATGAAGGTCTTTAATGCATGCTCATCTCTGGTCCTGGACCAAATTTTAAGTACGAAGCTACTCAGTTAACCCTAGAACAATCTAACTACGAAATTTGAGCTTGATCCATTCACTTTTCATCGAGTTATTGCGAAAATGCTTCAAAAATCATTGTTCAGAACGAACTCTTTGTACGACAGCTACCTGATCCTCTTCACCGATCAAGCGCAAATTTGCAGGTATAGCTATATCTTGTGAGAAAGGCTTATGCTGAAAATTTAAGCTCAATCGGTACAAACCTCTGCCCAAGAGACATAAATTTCCATACAAAACATGTCCTCCCTTCAGCTCTTGTAGCAGCTCGAGATGGACCTATTGACCAAAATATTTTTGCGGATCTAAATATTGAAAGTTTGACGAATCCAAAATGGTATAGAACTTGAAAATAAACTTAGAAGCCTGAAATTTCTCAGAATTTGTGTAGATGAATCTTTATGTTATGACTAAAAATATTTTGTAAAATGTCACCTGTTCGACTCCAGAGGATGTTTTTTCTATAAGATAACACGTAAAAATCACCTTTTTGGTTTGAAGGCTTTTATTCTTTTACTCTTTAAAATATCTTACAATTAAGCTATCGACACGAAATTTGCACTAAAACACGCCAAAATGAATTCTTATTCTTACCGTTGAATACTCAATCACATTAGAATTCTCTCATATTTTGAATTTATACTCGATTATTGGTAATATTTTAACATTTCAATAATTAGATTCCATGGTTATCTCAGTAAACGTACCTATTATAATGGTTGTAACGAGTAGCGGTTATAACGAGCATTATTCTTCAGTCCCTTGGATATCGTTATATCCGAGTTCCACTGTGTGTATATATATGTGTGTGTGTGTGCATATATATGCATATGTATATATCTATGTGTATATAGAAGTTCACATATATAGATACACATATGCGTGCATACATACATATTTATATTAGATGGATGTTCACGCATAAGTAATCAGAGAAGAGGGTAGGAGGGGATTAAAAAAAGGGACCAGACGCTAGAGACCCCGCCTGTTGTTGGCAGACTTTATTTAGCTTCACTTTTCCAGACACCGGTCTGGGAAGAGAGGAATGGTACAAGGAAGTGGGTAATGGCCGTTTACGTGAGAGGGACGAGGGGAGCGGCGTGTGGACTGGAGGGAGGGGAAAAGGGCGCACGGATGGAAATTTGTACTTAGAAGGAGGAAGACGGCGAAGAAAAGTTTTCGGGAGCGTTTTTTTTGCGTTTCTTATTTTAGCCCGTAAACGAGTAAAAAATTGAGTGGGAAAGGATAAGGGTTGGATTTCCATTAAAAAATACATATACAAACACATAAAAAACGGCGTTTCCTTCAAAAGAACCCTCTCTCTATATATCTCTCTCTATATCTCTCTCTCTATATCTCTCTCTCTATATCTCTCTCTCTATATCTCTCTCCCTCTATCTCTCTCACTCTCTCTAGTAAAATGAATGAAATGTGTTTTCCCGTCCAGCCAATCTGTGACGTGAAGAAACTCCAAGGGTGAAAGGCTAATAATTATTTAAATTTTTTGTTATCTTCGTGCATAAAATTACCATATCGAAAAATATTTTCTGAAAATAGAAAAGGAATTGCGTTGTGGTTTACGACTTTAATATACAGGATGTCCACAATGTCTTGTCCCTCCCCCCTCTAAAGTATTTAGTTTCAGTAGGTGCTACAAGAACGATACAGCCATTTACTATAGTAAATATCTTTACTACAATTTTTACTTTACATTATTCTTATTAATAAATAACATAGGACTGAACACATCGTCATAACTCGAACGAATCCGTTTGCACACTGCCATTCTCTTCACAAAGAATACTTTTCCGCCATGTTGTATGTGACATTTTCGGGGTTACAAGTTGAAATGAATCATTTATAGCATTCTTAGTCGTAATTAATTACCAAAAAGTAATAAAAGTTGTAATTAATTGTCAGCAAGCTTAAGTGGGAGTAACAAGACATTGTGGACACCCTGTAAAATACGGTATATCTATGTTTCGCATTTGTTAAAGAATATTTAGGATAACACGAGAAAATTTGTGGTTTGACATTTTTTAATAAATCAAAAGATAATGACGCACTTTGCTTATAACTATTATGAAGAAATTTAATGGAATTTCTTGTGAGAATTTCGTTCAAAATTAATGTTTTTAACATCATTTATTCATTTTATTCGTTTAATGACGGGATCGAGCCACCAAAAACGAAAGAAATTCGTAAAAAGTACAACCAAGCATTTTCAAAGCGACAAGACCGTTATTTTTCCGATTAAGACATTTTAAAATGAGAAATTTAATCAATCAAAATTCAGACCTCCCATATTAAGGTAATATGGGTGGAAACGTATCTTATTCTAGTATTCAACGCATCTCATCGGAAGTTTGCAACTCGAAATTTCAATCCCACGAACTCGGAAACCGCCTTCAGAAATCTTCTTTTAAAAAAAATACATACTTAATCCAAAGTAGAAGTACAGGAAAAACTGCCTCTTTCTTCTCTCTCATGCCATTTTGTACCGGGAAAGAAATAACAGAGTGGGAACATAAACAATTTAGGGAATGAGTTCCTGCGAGCATAGAAATGGAGAAAATACGCTGAGGAGCGAGCGTAAGACGAGCAGCGTCATAAAAGGGAATAGGGTAGGCGATACACAGAAAGTCTTTCACCGCCCCTTTCTCTCTCTCTCTCTCTACACCAATCCCTCATTCTCTATTTTTCCCTCCTTCGTGTATTTTTAGCTCCCGTTCTCAATGGATTTCGCTACATTTCCCATTTCATGGTTGTTCATATACTTCCCCCCATTTTACAGTTTCCATTTCCAAAAAATAATACTTTTCCGTGGCACAATGTCTAAAACAAAAATAAAAGAATCCTCTCCCTTTTTTCTCCTCCGTCTCCACAGCTAACCCGTTCTACAATCCTCCGAAAATAAAAACAACGTTCCTTAAATAAGATGTAGAGAAACATCACAGCCGTGGAAACAATGGATTTTCTTATTCAGCTCATTCTCTAACATTGTACCCAGACGTCGTGCCCTCCTTTTTTTTATTTAGCGCGAACACGTTGACACGGATTTGGGTTTTCTCATATTTTTTCCACACGTTTCCCTCCCTGTAATCCCTCCCTAGCCATTCTCTCTCTCTCTCTTTTCACTTTCTCCTCACCCCCCCCCCCTTCTATCTCTCTCCCTCTATCCTGTTGCAATTTTTTTCGCGCCTCCATTTTTTCTCATCTCGTTCCCGCCGCGAATTATGCGGAATCAGTTCTTTTTTTTAAAGGTTTTCTCTCGTTCTCCCTGATTCTCTTCTCTATAGCACCCTTTCACCTCTCACGGGCTTTATTTTTTTATTATACGGAGACAGTTTTTGGATGTGGACGCTGCCATCATTGTCTGGAACGAAGTCGTTTTTTTTCGGGCGCCTCAATCTTTTCCGTGGTTTATCTCTTTTCTCCGCCATTTTTTTGCGACTGTGCTTCTATCCAACGTTTCGTTTCCTCTTCTACTTTTGGGCCATTTTCTAACGTCTTCCTCTCTTTGCTGTTAATTTTTCCAAGTTTCGCTCTCATACTCGTCCCGGTTCTATTCGTTGTCTCATCTTGCACTTTATCTCTGGACCTTCCCCACTTCCTCTCTTCTTACTGCAGGTAATGTCTCATTTTTTTCATTAAGGTGCCTATCTCTCCCATATATATATATATATATATGTCTGTATGTATGTATGTATGTATGTATATATGTATGTATGTATGTATGTATGTATGTATGTATGTATGTATGTATGTATGTATGTATGTATGTATGTATGTATGTATGTATGTATGTATGTATGTATGTATGTATGTATGTATGTATGTATGTATGTATGTATGTATGTATGTATGTATGTATGTATGTATGTATGTATGTATGTATGTATGTATGTATGTATGTATGTATGTATGTATGTATGTATGTATGTATGTATGTATGTATGTATGTATGTATGTATGTATGTATGTATGTATGTATGTATGTATGTATGTATGTATGTATGTATGTATGTATGTATGTATGTATGTATGTATGTATGTATGTATGTATGTATGTATGTATGTATGTATGTATGTATGTATGTATGTATGTATGTATGTATGTATGTATGTATGTATGTATGTATGTATGTATGTATGTATGTATGTATGTATGTATGTATGTATGTATGTATGTATGTATGTATGTATGTATGTATGTATGTATGTATGTATGTATGTATGTATGTATGTATGTATGTATGTATGTATGTATGTATGTATGTATGTATGTATGTATGTATGTATGTATGTATGTATGTATGTATGTATGTATGTATGTATGTATGTATGTATGTATGTATGTATGTATGTATGTATGTATGTATGTATGTATGTATGTATGTATGTATGTATGTATGTATGTATGTATGTATGTATGTATGTATGTATGTATGTATGTATGTATGTATGTATGTATGTATGTATGTATGTATGTATGTATGTATGTATGTATGTATGTATGTATGTATGTATGTATGTATGTATGTATGTATGTATGTATGTATGTATGTATGTATGTATGTATGTATGTATGTATGTATGTATGTATGTATGTATGTATGTATGTATGTATGTATGTATGTATGTATGTATGTATGTATGTATGTATGTATGTATGTATGTATGTATGTATGTATGTATGTATGTATGTATGTATGTATGTATGTATGTATGTATGTATGTATGTATGTATGTATGTATGTATGTATGTATGTATGTATGTATGTATGTATGTATGTATGTATGTATGTATGTATGTATGTATGTATGTATGTATGTATGTATGTATGTATGTATGTATGTATGTATGTATGTATGTATGTATGTATGTATGTATGTATGTATGTATGTATGTATGTATGCATGTATGTATGTATGTATGTATGTATGCATGTATGTACACACACACACACATATATATAAATCGATTCCAAGCTAGCTCTCTTTCGTTAACATACATTTCCTTCCAGCCATACCTCTTATCAATCTTCCAAATTGTCACTCACGATCCTTTTGTCAAAAACCCTAGTAATCTTTTTTTAAAAAATGTTCATCAAGACCGTCTAAGATTGTTCAACCATTTCCATTTTGTTAAGACAGTTTTTACACAGCTTTTCATAAAATTACTTTTCCCTACATCAATTTATTCAGCTCACGATTTATTCCTCTTTACAGGTGTCCGATTACTTTCAAACGATCACATTCATCTGCTGAGCCTATTTTTGTGGAGATATACTTGGAATAATAAGCGTCAATCTTCCGACTGCTTTTCACGCGTAACATAAATTAGGCAAGCGTCTCTCGAGGTATTCAGGAATAAAATATGGATTTTATTCCAGTCAGGCAGTAATCCTACAAAAGCGACTGGGTTCGAATACGCAATTTCTGCACTTACTTTATGCCTTTTTCCTAAATTCCAAATTTAATATCATTAGGTATTTGAAATTTTAATTCTTTCCGGTGATATGATATTCCTGATTAAGTGACATTACTCTAATTCGTCATTTTCAACAAGTAGTTTAATATTTGAAGCACTGATCGATTGACATGACATTTTGTATTGCGCTTAAATGAAAACCTAAAATGTAGAAAACTAAACGCACAAATTATATATGTGTAGTATAAATTTTTAATGGACATTTTCTCAAGAAAAGAGCATCCAATCGAAACGTGTACCTAACTGGACATGTTTATACTTCGCTGTGCTCGAACCGATGATAAACTGACCTGACCTGATGATGCTAGTTATTTAGCGAAACCGGTCGTGAAATATAAAAAATTGTGGAATTTAACCATGTGTTTTTCGTTAATACGATGATAAACTGTTTTCGTATTTTAATGTTACACGAGCTGAGAAAAAATTTCGTTTCTATATTTACCTTTAAAGCGGCAGTATCCGACTGAGTGATAAGAATCAAGTAGGTCACTTGCGAATTCTGCTATTATAAAAATTTTATATGTAAAATTTTATATGGATGAATTGAGATTATAAAATCGTACATATGACATGCGGATGAATCATCTAAAATGTGCGCTTTTTATTTGAATAGTGTCGCAAATATTGTACTATATTCTTTTCTCAAAAATAACAATATTGTGCATAGCCATGTTACTCGAACCATCCAGTTTACCCTTTGCCATTTCATCTACCCACACACATTTTGAGGCAAGGCAATTGGACAGATTCTGTAGAAACTAAATTAAACTTAAATTTCAACAGTGAACGACATTTTTCAGTAATTCGTTAAACGTGGGATTGCTTACCTTCTCCAGAGAAAATCAATCTTCCGGGGAACACCGGGATATGAATTACATTTTTGTAATTATTAAAACTGGTAATGGTATTTAAATAATGAGCCGAAACCTACTAAATTCTGAGTTAGAAAGTCATGTCGTAGTTACAATGAAATGGGAACCACCCTTATTCCATATACATACGCGTAATAATTGCCTTTTAAACAATGTTTTATATATTATTCCGCATAATAAAAATCTTTTAAAAACAATTGCGAACGATTTGGCGACGAGTGATGGCATTTTTATATATAAATGCTGGTTATCATATTTTATATGTTTACGCATTCATGAATTCCAACGTTATTCGTGATGAACAAAGAGTCAGCTGAACAGAAACAAAACGAGGCACGATTATTTGCGATGTGTTCGGGAAAGAGATAGTGTGTTTTGTGGCTGAAGGCCCGACGTTTCATTATTTGAAAACTAAATAGGAAATAATTTTGTCCGTTGAAGAAATTTATCTGCCATGACAAACGGTTATGCGACGTTTACGAGCACATTTGCGGTTTCGTGCGCGCCGCAGCTCTAGGGAAAGGGTCCAAGCGGCTAGTGAATCGGTTGCACGGAATCAGATACGCCCTTTTCATGTGAGGTCTTGTGTACTGAGTCATATCCCACACAGTTATACCTTGGACAGCAAATATTCTGACGGCAAATTCGGACCGGCATGTTTACGCTGCTCGGCTCGTGGTTGTATTAGCACCCCAGTAATATTTGCACTTGCAACGGATATATGAAATTTACGCCATTTTAAATTATTCAAGGCATGAAAACTAATGGCAAACCATAAATTCAAATTTCTAAGTAAGTAACAAATGTGAATTATTTTGCGAATTAAGTAACAGTGTCTGAATATTCATATGCTAACCTACAATAAAAATCCACCATGAAATGAGTGTTTTCTTGCAATTGAGAGGCTATGTGTGGTGCACTTATTGAATGAAAGGTTATGACGCAATATTTTCTGGACTAATTCACAATAAATTAATAGCATTGGTTTCATTTCACTATGTCCTAATAAAATGTTAAATTTTCCCCAAAGCTTAATTCATAAAGATCAGAAATTTAAAGCATTTTCTATGACAAAAACGGCAGTGACGATAAAATCCAGTTTTTCTACGCATCAGGGAACATCGGGAGAAGAATTGATGTTGAAGATAACTTAAAAATCCAAAAATCGGTTGTCCAAACCACATTAAAATCCCGGCTACAAAGCAACCGTACCCATTTGCAATCCGCAGTTACTTTCCAATATTTTTGTGACTTAGTACCAGCTGATTATCAATAATGATATTCGCTGTCCGTAACTCACTTCATTTCCAGCTTTCTACTCACGAGCAAATCCTTCACTTGTTGAACGGAAAAAAGGTTTCAGGCATTCAAATGCCACAGTTCCGATACCACTTCGACTGAAACTCAATTTATGCAACTTTTTTGAAAATACTTATAGTATAATGACGCACGCAAAAATAAGTAAAGTAGGTCGACTTATATTTTACGTACAGGGTGAATAAATATAAAAAAATTAGTATCAATTGATGCATGAGAATGATTTGAAATAAGGACGAAATTGATGCCATCATCGAGAATCAAGCCCGGGTCTTCCACTTGTCGGGCGGATATTCTACCACTAAACAGACAAATTCTCGCATTTCAGAATGTGGATGTGAAATGACCTTCCCACCACCAAATAAACGAATTAGGATATCTTAAACAGATTGTTTAGGCAAGGTGGGTCACATGAAATCACTGCTCGGACCTTAATTTTCGAATCCCTGACGTAAAGTAATTCAGTTTGAATTCGTGTCAGAAAAATAGTACCCTAAGAAAAATCAAATGCTATAGTAAAGCTTACCTTTTTCATTTTCCGAAGGTGCCCCACGTTCCGGACAGCAGGCCAGTCGACCTCACATGCACGTTGCTGACTAAGAGACTAAGTAAATGCCGATTCCTTTTCCAACTCCGAAATCGAAAACAGCCAATCACGATTCATAAAATAAAAGCCTAAGGAAATGTATCACTGCCTCTAATTGGCTACAGTTACAGACTTCAGCAAATGGGTGCGCTTGACAGCTAGTAATGGTTAGGTTGTGAAATTTGACGCTGTTTTCGTGGGTGAAGCTTCCCTCAACAAAATATTTATATGTAAATAAATTGGTGAAGCATAACATAAATCGATTACGGAATAAATATGACTTAATGGTTCTACTATTAAACATTATGGCCACCGATGGATCACATTGCCGTGTATTTGGTAGAACATTCAGCCTCCGCATACCTGCACAAAGAACTCCTTCTCAATGAAAGACAAAATTTGAACCAATCATTCGGGTTTTCACCAAGGTATTTGTGTACGATAAGCAATAATGTAAAATGACCGCATTTTGCTGATGCTTGACGATCAAAATTACCAGTCTATTTAAAACACATGATTCAAATTTCACTTTGCCATACCGTAGTTGTTTTAATAAATGTGTTCAGTAATAAATCCATTGAATAAATAAATTATAACATCCATGGGTGGCCAAACCCCTATTAACCCATTTCGGCTTCGCACCAGGAGAAGGCTTACAAGAATAGATCATAGGTTTGAGATACAAGATAAATAACTCAATCGTTTATTAAATTAACATACATTAAATTTTAACCATTCGTTTTTATTTAGTTCCAAACTGTTTAAAAATGGCAAAATGTTAACTTTACAAAGAAACCCTATCAACTGAAAACCAAATAATAATCTAAAAGATGTCTTTTAAAAAATATGATGATTTACAAGCCCGAGGGAACTTGCCCAACTTATGAAATGTTAAAACGCCAATAAAAATATTTTTGTATGAAATGAGATTAATTCTTAATATCGGAACTAACCGTCTTAACCACGGAAAATATTTATTTTCCTTTTCCGGCACCAAAACCAGCATAACTCAAATAAAACTTCAGACCTTCTTCAACAGATGAAGGATACAAAACAAAAAAACGAGTCTTTCCTCGCTTCAGAAATCTCTCATTTCAAACGATCCCCGTATACGGACCGCAGAAAAGCAATTCTCGAAACCGCAACTGCTTCCAACAAACTAATCCAGGCGCTAGCGTGGTCATAAATGCTTCCCCATCTCCTCTTGCTAGGTTTCTGAGGGACGGGGACGGAGGAAGGCGCTGTAGAAGGCAAGAAAGCTGCGAGCGAGAGAAAGGCACTTTTCCGTTCCACCCCAAATTCGCTCGGAGAGAAACTCGTGACTCACCCTCTTCATTGTTCATCCAACTTAGCGGAAATGTCCTCGAAAATTTTCGAACCAAAATGTAGTATATATCACATAAGGTGGATTTTTATCTTAAATCTACGAAAAAAACGTCAAACTTTTAAATGGCACTAGTGAGCTTATATGTCTTGTTCCAAGTTGAATTTTTAGCATTTACATAAAGTGCAAAACAAAAAAATCGCTACTCCTAATACTACAAATCTGCTTATGCAAAATATCTGAGTTCTTCTGCGCGTACTTTTATGTTAGCAGTAGATTGCTTGCGAATTGATATTGTAACTGTGTGTAATTTTACTGGAAATAAACGTCTCTTCTTAAACGAACATTTTAAAAATTATTTAGAAATAAAAACTCATTTTTGTAAATAAATAGTGATTATATTCACAAAATATATACATTATCCCACTCTCAAGTTTTCACATCATTATTTTTCCCTACGTTCTCAGAAATATAAATTCAGATATAATGTATTTTAATTTCAACCCGATACAATCGTATTGATCTATAATAATATAACTTAAATAGCGCCTTAGCACAATTGGAATATATTTATTTGTTTTCACGTCAGACTTATTAGTCATCATATTACAGTTATGACTAAACTATATATGTTAGAATTTTTATGTCTTCCCACTAAACCTTTCTCGTAGTTACAGTGAACCATAACTGAAAAAAACACACCCCAACACTTTTACTCTTTAATAATCGCTACAAACATCAAATAAGCAGCGTTTACATTAATGGTTCTTTTTTTAATTGTAGAAAATTCATATAGTTGAAAATTTATTGCAATAACTCTATAAGATAGATAAAATTTAAGAATCGATTAGAAACTATTGATAGCAAAATATAAATAAAACTTATGCATAATATGTATCTATTTTTTACCCATGATCGTAAAAATAACCAGCTGATATAAATTCAAGATATGTAAATAGTGACTGTAATGACAAAAAAAACTCTCCCATCTAAATTTCGGATATTGGGCAAAGGGCCAAATTTTTAGATAAGTCACAATAATAAAAACCCAGCTAACATGGCGGTATAATGTTACAGGTTAAATTATTTCACGAGACAAATATTTTGGACAAATATTTTACTTTACAAATGAGAATCTGGTTTCAAGTCAACGTAAATTAATTCTGTAAAATTGGTTATTTCGATATGAATAATATGTTCACTGGGATGAAGCCGTAAAACAAGTTAATATTTTCGTAATTAATGAAAATTAATTGAAAATAAACTCCTCAATTTATGCTACTTAGTTTGACATGAATTAAGAAAGGAGTTCAACTTTTATATAAATTAATTTCACATAATACTTCCTCTTGAGCGATTTTTCTGTATATTTTCAGTACTTAGTGAGCAGCATATTCTATTGTTTTCATATTTCGGAGATGACGCCAATAAAATTATCTAAATTTTTCATCCAAACTAACAGATTTATATCATTAGATACTTATGATCAAAACTATAACTTTTTTAAATTATCCATCTCCTAACTTTTATAACTTCGATACCTAATTTGGTCGTTTTTGCATCGAAGTTGTCCAACTGTATTTTTGTATTCACGATAAAATCACCGAAGTATATGAGAAAATAATCTACGATATTCATTTAAGGTAACACTCATTTTTTTCTGCTAAATACTATTGCTCACATTTGAAAACAATAAAATGATAAAGTTTTAACAGTGAAATAGTAATAATTTAATCCTCAAAATACTTCATTAATAGACGTAGGAACAACAATGATTTCGGATGCTTATTTTTTGTTGAAGTACAAAGTTTTGAATGTCGACATTTAAGAGATAAACATGACTGAACCTCATCTACCGATTAAAATTTTTTGAATTAATTGAACAAACTGAGGATAAAATTGAGCTGACATGTTTATAGTTTAGGGCTCACTTATTAAACCTGATTGATAGAAGCAGACTTTCATTTAATATAAAATAAGTTTTATAAATACCAACCTTCAAACGACAAATTAAAATATTTATTGCTGATAATATTACTTGACATAATTTTTATGAAATATAAATATGACGAAAATGAATTAACCATACCTGACTACAAAATTAGATTGGGAGATTGTGCAATTTTTCACAATTATCAATCAAAGACGTTACTTCTTCTAAAATATTTTGCGAATGATAGGGAATTTGCAAAATTAACGCCGCCAAAATGAATTAGGAATTTTTGGAAAAATCGCATCAGAAGCAAACTACGCTATCGCAGCCTCGTTTTTACGTAGCCATATAAAAAAATTTTTAATGGTCCACAGATATCAAATACTTCGCTGTCGACTGACGCGTAAGCTTGTCTCACCTTTTGCCCCGACGAGCGACAGTAACCCAATCTACCACGCGCGAGGAGCGCGCGGTCGTTCGTGTTTCTTTTTTTACGGTTTCATCTCCCTGTGCACCCTGTGGAGGATCATTTCCCCTCTCCCATTGGTCACCTTGTAGTCTCCGCCCCAGCCTTCCTCTTCGTCGCAGTCTTCATCCGTGCCGCTCTCTGCTCTGTTCTCCTCCCCTTCGTGATCCACCGCTGGGGCTTCTTGACACGGCTTGAAACACCTGCACTTCTCTATCCACTGGACGCTCAACGTAACGAGTTCTTCTTCGCTTGCCGACTCGTGACTCCAGTCGAAGGCGTGGTGACCTGTCACGCTGCGCCTTCCCCTACCTCCTCCCTGCCTCCCTCCCCTCCTCACGTCTATCCTCCTCCTCTTCGGCTGCCTCGTCTCTTTGGGTAAGTTCGGCTTGATCCCCCAGACGTCCTCGCCTCCCGTTTCGCTCCTCTCCAAGCCTCCCCTCGCGTGCCTTCTCTTCCTCGAGTTAAGCCCCTCTTGGATTATGCTGGGAGCTTCCCAAGATTCCTGTATCTCTGAGTATGACATCTGCTTGCCTGAGCCTTTCTTGTAGAAGTCTAACTCCCAGAGGTCCGACCCGGGCGCTGCGAGGGAGAGGAGGGAGGCGGGAGGAGCGGGCAACCATCGCCCTCCCCACCCTCCAACCAGTTGCTCCTCTTCCCCAGATGATCCCTCGCCCTCCGATATGGCGTGCCCGCGGCGGGTGGCGCAGGCGAAAAGGACCCGGATGGTGTGGGTGGCGACGGGTCTGCAACAGGCGCCGGGGCAGCTGCCGCAGGAGCGCGGGCGGTAGCGCTTGCGGCTGATGCAGGGACCAACGCGCAGGCGCACTAAGCCGGATGGACGTTGGGTGGCCTTGCATTCGTGTCCCTTCTAAAAAGATAATAGATGGCATGTCAAAGTTCAAGTTTTTATCGCAGTATTTTTTACTTCGCAATGTTTTTGGGCTCCATTAGTTACAAGTTAACCTCAATCGGCTACCCGATGAATTGGTAAAGTCGAAAAAGTTAGTGGTGTTTTACGGCGATTAATTGTCTCAAGTTTTATTACGGGTGTTTATTGACAGATATCAACAAATAACGAAATATGATTTTTTATTTCGATGCTGCTTTGTTAAACGAGGATTGACCTTTGCAGTCGGATGCAACTTCCGCAAACCTATAAGTCTGATGGGCGTAGTAGATAAGAATCATATCCCATTAGCGTTACACGATCCAAAAAACGCCCTTGAAATGAAAACTATGTTGTCAGGCGATAATCTCCGAAAATATCTCCATTATACTAACACAAAAATTGCAATGCTGCTCCTTTGTTGTTATTAGCATCCAATTATATTACGTTCTGATATTCGCCATTTAAACTTCCACGGCATACTCAAATCTTAAATTACAGTACCGTGTTTAAACGACAATTTATTTTATGGCCATAATAACCTAATTAATGGCTAATTGTTGCGAATCCACAAAAATCTTGTGGAACGAAGCGCAGACCTATCTTTTGTATATCGATTTTGACATTGATTAAGAAGGTACTTATTTAATTAATAATATTATTTTAACTATATCATTTTTTATCAAGACGGCTCACCTCAAAAATCACGGGTTGAATTATTTTACTTTAGCGTAACATTTCAGAAATATAATCTCGACGGAGGTTTTACGGCGCATGGAAAAATGGAGTTTCCCACGGAGTTAGTTACTTCGCTGCCTTATTTATCACCATATAAATTTAAAGCGCTAACTTTTTCAGAGTAAGCGGTAATAAAAGGTACGGATTTATCTATAGGTTCTCTAAGTGTATCGCTTCTAGGAAACGCTCGGCCGAAAGAAAAAAACATGTCCCGAGGTAATTCCCGGGGGGCTGATTTAAGCGCAGAGGAGGCGGCAACTTAATGGCCATTGGAAACGTATTTTTGCCCGAAATTCCTTTTCCGTCAAAGACAATCTATTCTAGCTTAAGGCGTAGCCGTAAAAGTGTTGTCAGATAACCTTTTATTGCGTATTAGTCTGCGTCTATAATTAACCCGCGAGAGTCGCGCGGCATGGAATAGCTAATGAATCCAATTAAGTCACGCTCGTGCATATAGTGAGCTGTGATTGGAACCGGGAGAGGCGCGGAATTCCGTGGAAAAGGAAAACTTCCGCCCAAAGGAATCTAATTGGAGCGAATGCAGAAGGAAGGCGGAGGAAGGATTCGCAAGGATTAATCCAGTCGTCAAGATTTTATTCGCTAACGTGTTGTCACGTGAGATATACTCATCGGGACTCAATTACGACCCAAGATTAAACGGAAAAGTCGTTCCGTAGATACCGAAAACATCGCCGAGCTACAAAACGGCCCATCGATGGATACTCAAAAACGAATGGGATTCGCCGAGAAACGACGCCTTTTTCCCCCATGTCATTTCGAGTTTAGCGTCTTAACGAAATAAGACAAATCGTATAAATCAAATCTTTTTCTCGACATAGTTTTTTATCGGATTCTCTAAAAAAAAAATAAGCCAAAATGATTGACATAGAATTTTCTCTTCGTAGAAACCGCACTCGAAATCTTTCTCCGTACGAGGCGAACGGATCACTGCCGACGTCATTCGCTTATTTATTTTGCTGCCGCTGCAACGCTAAGGCTCTCATTTTTACTGGCGCGATAGCCCTCTCTTGACTTTATAAATCTTTCTTTGAAGAGCGAATATCACGAGTCTTTTGTTTTTTTTTTATCATATCCTTCAGGAGAGAAAAAAATTTTATAATAAATCGGCATTTTACTTCGGGTTTGTGGTAACACTCCGAACACTCCCATTGTCAATGCGCACGCCCCCCCACCACCACACAACTCCATTGATCTCAACGCTCCATCGCAAGCAAAAAAAAAGACCGCGTCGCACGTTTCCCTCACAAAGGACGCCACCACACTCCTGCAGCGTCATTTCCACGTCTCTTGAACCCAGTCTCCGGAGACACGCGTGCTTTGATTCTCATCCCCCGCTCTACTATTTCGCTTATCCCCTGTTTCTCTTCTGCGTTCGATGCATTCCCCGCGGCCTCGCCTCCTCTTTCCGTTGCTTCATCTCCTTATTCAACCCTTTTGCTTCAGCGTCTTGACATTTATTCCCCTCCGAGAAAGCGCACTGGCAAAATAAAAATCCCCTGGGTAAACTTAACGTGCGCGTGAATAATACTTCGGTCGAGGTTTTATAGAATTCTCGAGAAATTAAGTCAAACTTTTTTTTTTAATTGGGTTAATTGGTTGTGAGTTTTCTTTAAGTTGCCTGAACCCCTTGTTTAATCGGACAATGAACGCCTGACTTAATTATTGCAGCAGGAAATAGCTATGAATAAAATTACTCTCGAGTTATCGAGCATCACTCGGCGCGTAGGATGTGGAATTTCGCTCTCCTCAATGTTTGTGTCGATAACCCCGCCATTAACGTTAGGTGGCATATACGGGAACGAGAACACACAATAGATCCCATTACATCTGATCTCGATGTTATATTCAGTTAATTAAATTCCTCCGTTGAGAAATAAGATCCATTATCAGCCAACCCGTTAATCTTTAAAGCCAGTTATATTGAGATTTAGGTTCACTGAGGCTCTTTCTTTGCAGATAAGGCTAAATAGATAAACCAAAAACTTCTCGTTTCCACACCTTCGATGGTATAATTTAAACTTTCTATCATAATATCTCAGGATAATCGGGACCGGGATAACTCTTTCTCTATATGACAAAGCCACAAGCTGGTCAAATGAATTAACAGTAGATATCACGTTAAATTTTCAAACATAGGATTGAGACACAAATTATACAGAATCTCCTTATAAAAGTCTTTATACGTGAAGTATACTAACTATTTTCCGTTTGATAGAACAGCTGAGGATACGTTTGCGGAAATGGAACATTAAACATCTTGCATCTTATCAAAAAATATAACAATTGAGCTTTAACTAAGTTGTTAGGATGGAATCGTCAAACAAAAATTCATATTAACGATTGACTCTCACGAAAATCCCGAAAAGTTACGCCTAAAAATTGGAGCTGGCTTCCTTATAAAAAAATATAAAAAAACTAAATAAATATATTTTAATAAACAAGAAAAATCTATTATAGGCCAATGCGTCGAAGACAGAGGCCTTCACAATCACGATCCCTTTTTTTTTAATTCGATCGGAATTCCAACGAAGTTTTTCAAAGTATGCCGGGAAATCTGATTGGATTCTTCTCTTTATAGAGACTTTGCATTATACCCATGATCCTCGAACTCTGTCTACTCTCTTCAAATAACAAAAGATTCGAGTCGTGAGACATCCCTTTCGTGAAAGTATCTCCCGACGGATAACGAGGAAATTCTTTCGTTGGAATGAGAGAGAGAGAGAGAGGGCGGGGGAGAGAATTAAAGAGAGAGGTGGGGGAGAGAATAAGGGGGAGAAAGAGGGGAGGGAAGAGAAGTGAGAGGTTCTGAGGAAGGGTGAAGGATAGTGATGTAGGGAAAGAAAGAAGTAAATAACGAAAGACAGAAAGGTAGAAGGGAGAATAAGAGAATGGAGGATAAATAGTTAACGTTCCTTATTAGGAGAGAGAGAGGG
Source organism: Uropetala carovei (assembly GCA_036926305.1). Classification (NCBI taxonomy): domain Eukaryota; kingdom Metazoa; phylum Arthropoda; class Insecta; order Odonata; family Petaluridae; genus Uropetala; species Uropetala carovei. The sequence goes on along the minus strand of JAXCHB010000118.1, from coordinate 4,606,226 downwards.
GGGGGGGAGATAGAAAAAGTGAGAGGTACGGAAAGAGAGAGAGAGAGAGGGAGAGAGAGGCATTGACGGGTAGGCCGTCTCCCTTCAAAACGTCTTTTCTCCGTGCGCATTTTGCCTCTCATTCTTCCCTCCGTTTGAATCATAATTCATTCTCAACTAATTAACACGAGCGCCCGAGGGAAGTCGGCGGGGAACAGAATGACGGTGAGAGAGAGAGAGAGAGTAAGAGAGAGAGAGAGAGAATTATAGAGTGAGAAAGGTGGAGTAAAAGAGGTTGGCGTGGGAGTGACGAGAGTCCCCATAACCCATTATATGCCTACGCTCAAAACTCCTCCCTTTTTACGCCTGTTTGACTCAAGACTCCGACTCCCCCCCGCCAGCTCCCTCTCTTTTCTCTCTCTCTATCTCTCTTTCTCCCTCCTCGTTTGCTTCCGCCGCTTATTTTTTCCCCTCCCTTCCTCTCTATCTTATCGACAAAAGCACTTCTTCAATCGTTTCCTGCCCCAACCTGTCTAAGGCCATCCCAAGTTCCTTCCTATCTTACTCCGCACGTTTCTCCTAATCTTCCCGAGTTTTCACTTACACCAATTTAACTTGATATTATTATCTCTTCTCTTCCTATTCGTTATTATTATTATTAATTTCCTTACAGGAGTGGTTCAAAGGTGCAGAGTTTCGTTTACTTCTTATGGATATCATTTCCTCCGTTTTAAATTTCGAATATTTTTTAAGGTTTTGTCTGTAGCGAGAAATTAGGCGTACTCGCAAAAAAATCTTTCATTTTGGAAGGTGATACCCGATAACTCCTCTGGCGGATTTGTTCCTTCTCTTTGATATTTACGCAATTTCTACCTATCTTCTCCCTTTTCCCTAATTTTTATGCCATTCGAGATGTGAGATGCCGAGTTTATTTATTTCCGATCCTTGCCGTTACATTTCATTTTTACCCTGATGTTAATCATATTATTTATATCATAATGTTTTCATTCAAATCACATAAATATGTTTTCTTTGAATGTAGCGTGTTCGATGGCTGGATAACACGGTTATTGTATACATTAAACAATAAGGTATTCCCCCTCTCTCTCTCCCTCTGTTTTTAAATTAGCGCTGATTACCTTTTGCGCGTCTCTAACCTACACACTAATCGTCCAGTCTTTTTTTTATTATTTATCCACACCTCTTTATCTTTTAAAATAGCTTAGCAATTATCGTTTTTTTTTATTCCTCCATCCTTATTCAGTCCTATTTTCGGCTATTACCGCCTCTTCGCCTTTTCCTCCATATTCCCTGCTTCATTTAATCGCCTTGACTGCGTAGTCCTCTTTCTTCCGGCTATTGACGTCGCCTCTCCCCCGCGCGATCTTCCGCCCTCAAACCGCCTGCTCAGAGATTCCATTCATTAATCTCTAGCTAACGAACACGGCTGAATTCTCTCGACTTCCATTCCTTTTCAGTTTTACTCTCTTATATTTCCTCCCGCGTTCGCCACCCACTCTTTATAGGCGCCTTCAATTCATCTTCCCCATTGTGTGAACGCTTATCGGAATATTTGTCGTTTTAATCTAACTAATCTGGCAGAAATTTCAATGAGATATCCGTAATCCACTGTTAGTTAAGAGCATCTCGCAATTTTTCGAAAAAAAATTTATATCTAATAAGTTGTTTCGAGATGAAAATTTCCAATCCTTTTTACCACGCCGTAAATAAAATATCATCAGCGATTTTATTAACCTTAATTAATACTTTTAGAATCCTACGGTAATATATGCACGTATATATGCATCAGATATAAAAAGTATTTAAAATCAAATAATGAATTAATGACTTGACCTTTTCACTCAGCTCTGTTGATTTCACAGTATACGCTGAACTCTGAAGTTTTTGAAGAATATATACACTATAAGTATATAATTTCACTTTTAAAAAACTGAATAATCATTCCATATTCCATTAACAAATCTGACATTGGTTTGTTGCTCTAAACTTTCAATGAAACCTCTTGGAACGATATCGTACAAATTTACTCTTTAAATTATATTCGCGACTGGTTTCATAGTAACGCAATGGTACAGTTGATAGTGTGATACCAGTCATGAATAAAAATTCAAGTGAACACTTTCATAATGAAAATTTTATTCCTTTCTCAGATTCAGCTAACACACAAAACCAATCAAGATTTTTTCGCTCTCTTTAATCGTTTTACCACGCAGATTCCTCAGTTTACCATAGAAAATGCTTCTCAGTTGCTACCTAAAAAGGCAAGAAAATGAGTAGGCGGAACAGCTCATATTATATCGGGGAAGGCCCTGAAATTAAAATTAACCCTCTAGCGAGAGGTTTCCTTTTAATTTCCCCACCCATCACTCATTCTCTTTCCGTTTTCTCTCTCTCACTCTCTCTGTCTTCCGCAAGTCAAATCCACTTCAAAACATCTAAGAAACTTTCCGAAACTAACTCTCTTTCTCTCCCTATCTCTCTCGTTCGCTTTATAAGCTTATCTACATCCTGACCTTACTGTCTGATTTATCAAGCTTGTAGAAGCTATGTTTGGGCCATGGGTCCACGGTGAGTTGTTCAGAGGATCGAACCACGCTGAACTGCCCTCCAAATCGTACGCAAAGCAACACCGGAATCAAAAAAAATTCTTAATGTACTCGAACTTTATTTTTTGGCTTCTCTCCTTTCTTTTCGTAAAAAAACTGAAATCAATAAAATTTAATAATTTTCATTTTCTTGACTTTTCATTATCCATCCCATAAGAAAACGTAGTAAATATAAACCTTTACAGTAGCCATTGATTTTATTTTTCGCGACCGGTGTCTAAGTTATAAATACATCATCATAACGATAACCTGCCACAGCTGCATTATATTACTGGTAAGAAAAATCTAGCAAAGGCATTCGTCAATCGATAGGTCGAGAAAGGAAAAGAGATCAATACGCTACGGTTGCAGTAATTGAGTTCTAAGATTAAACCCCCCAACTTTTCAGGACGATGGAAATTTTCGCCGCAACGCCTTGGTCCCTACAGTCTGCAAATGCACGGCACCCTTTAGATGCAAATACTACTATTTCATTTGAGTCGTGACGCATTAGTGAGAGGCAAAGAGGAGATGATTGAGTACAACGGCGGTAGGGGAGAAATATACTAAGGTCGATGGAGGAGAATTTTATTTGTGAAATCGTTTATAGCAGCTTTATCTCATTCTACCTCAAAACGGAAGGGAAGTATGAAAATACATGGGCGACAGTATTGAAAGAAATAGAGAGGGAGGATAGAAGGGAGTGGGAGACAGATGTGCGTGAAAGAGATTGAGAAATGCATACAGAAAGAAGGAGAATAAAGGGACAGAGCTCAAATGAATTTTATATGAACAAGTTATGTATAAGAAAATATTGTAAAGCATGTAGGAGGCGGACACTAAACCAGAAATATCTAGTAAGGCCGTAGCGGTTAAGGAAACCGTAGGCGGGGATGAACGCGGGAAGGGCAAAAGGGGCGGAGCCCCTTTAACAGTTACATAATCATCTTAAGTTATATTCTGAGAAGCCTTTCAGGGAAAAATCATTTTACACGACCCATTATAACCTTGCTGCGGGGATCATGTTCCAAGTCATTGTTTCCCTCCGCTTATTCAGTAGCGTATAATATTATCCGCAAAATTTTCATCCCTTAATCCCTTATTGGTTTACACGAAAATAGATTCTTTCTTGCCCCCTTCCTCCCAGCTACCCCTTGAGCAACCTACCAGCACCTCCCTTTATAAACAAAAACAAAGGCTAATTTGTACAGGCGAACGCCTCCTTCAAGTGAGAGTTTGGAATACTCGTCTTTTTATTAACTTTTCCCATACTTACAACAACGGAGAAGGACTTTGAGCCGAGAGGAGACGGAGAGGTGGGAGAAAATTCGAAGGAGAAAGAAAGTTTGTTCCTCTTACTCTCCCTCTTTCTCTTTACCTCTCTTTCTCTCTTACTCCTGCTCGTCGTCTGAGACACCAAGGGAAAAAATATAATCCCCTTTTTAACAAACTCGCTTCCTTCTTCCTCCGTCGCTTTCTCTTTCCTCTCCCAACTTCCCTCCCTCTCTCTACTCTCTGTCTCTTTCCTCCTTACTTCCTCCCTTTCTCTCTTTCTCCCTCTTCATCAGCGAGAAGGGTAATATCCCTTTTTCTCTCTCACTCCCCCCCCACCCCACCTCAACAACGCCACCCCAAAACTCTTCCCTTTTTCCCTCTTCCTTTCTCTTTTCATTTCCTGCTCGAGTTACTTTCGCTTCTTTTCTCCCATCCCTTTATGCTAGACCCCCCCTTCTCCGATTCTCCGTATCGCTTTCCCTTCTTAATCTCTCCCTATCTCTGTCTTTCTTTCTCTCCCTCATCTTGAGCTCTTTCTCTATCCACATTTCCAAAATCTTTAACCACCCCCCCCCCCCACCTTCCCCCCCCCCCACCGCCTTCCCTTCCCATCCTTTTTTCTTTTTTCCTCTTTACCACTTCAACCCGCGGGAGACATGAGACCCCTTATACTTCTTGTAAAGAGGTTCATGGATCATCCACCTTTTTCCCCTCTCCTTTCCTTCCAACGCTTTCGAACGTTCGAGAAGGAATTGGAGGTTGCGTCTAGTAAAAATAAAAAGAAACGAAGGAAAACTTTTTCCTCTCTAGCGGAGTTAATATCCCGAGCGTCAGGGTACGAACACACAGAAAGCAGGTTGCCGGCTTTCCGGTAACCTGCGCCGATCAACTGCTGAAATTATACATACATACAAGTTAATGGCGACACACACACAGCAAAAGCGTGTCTAAACTTGTCAGCACCGATCGTCGGCTCCGACCTGCTTGCCGGAATGATTTTTAGTTTAAGCTTGCAGGTTGTCGGCATCGGTCGCACATTTTCCATTATGGATGTTGATGCGTTCATTTAAAAAATTTAAGTAAGACGGCCAGTTTGGGATAAAAGAGACAAAGCACACTCAAATAGGAATGCTGTGGAGAAGTGTTGGCGAGAAAATAGCATTTTTATTTTAATGCAGTATTTTACTAGTATTCTTTTGATAATTTTATTAACATAAATAGATAATTATTGTTGCTAAAACAAATTTTCCCATTGTAAACTACAGGATTACTACAAATAAATATTTTAAATATATCCCTTACAGATTTTTTGGCTTGAATACTCTTCTGGTACTTATGTTCTTAGCGCCGACAAAAGGCGCTGGTAAACCTGCTTTCTGCGTGTTCGTACCCTTAGGCACGGATATAAAACGAACGAATGAAGAGAGGAAGAGAGAGAGAGGGAGAGAGAGAGGGAGAGAGAGAGAGGGAGAGGGAGAGAGAGAGAGAGAAAGGGGAAAGATTTAATGAATATGGAAGAGTGAATTGAAATTATTCGTTCATTGGTGAAATGGTAAACGTTTTCGCGCGATTCTTTTTCACGCAGTTGCGCAATCAATTCTCTGCTTTATATGGACTTCGTAGCGATGTAAATTTTTACAGATGGTTATTCAAATGGCGTCTTATTTTAGCATTCGCTGTGTATTAACATTTCTATGTATATTGCGATCAAACCAGGGGCGGATCCACCGGGGGGGGGGGGGGGCGATCGCCCCCTCCTTGGAGAACCCCATTGCACTTCACTGGGCGCTTTCTTAAATTCGTTCCGCGCAAAAATCCTCAATTAGTTCTGTATAGTAAGGGAAATAAGGATTCTGATAGGGGTAGGGATTTTCAAAATATAGGGCAGTTGGCAGGGGAGGATTCGATAGGTGTAGGGGCGATCGCCCCCCCCCCCCCCCCTTGAGAAGTTTATGGATCCGCTCCTGGATCAAATCTATCATTCTTTATTAAAGGGATACCCAAATAATTTACTTTAGATTTGAAAATATTTAATTTAACTTTTCTCCAATGGAATTTCAAACTTTATATTACTTCAGCATGGAATAACAAGGTAAATTTAGACAATAATCTAGGCACAGTATGAATGAATTTATGAAAATTTTACGCATACGAAATTCTGAAGGACTATGACAAGAACAAACAATCTTCAAATACCGTGTCTTAAGTCATGCTATCGAGAGAAAACAGAAAATCCGCTACATTTACACCTTATAAATGGAATTCGGAGCTCACGCCAAAGGTCATTCGTATATTTGAAGGGGTATACAGACGTTTCGCCCGCCTGGCACGTAACGGCACGTGGGGTGGCTATTCCCACATACGTGAGAAATTAGGTCACGAATTGGTTTAGCCGGTTGGCCCATCTCTCAGCAGAACATGGGCTCAACAGCTGATACGAAGGCATGTTTGCGTTTAACTGCCCAGTGGTAGAAGGTTTCGCTGCGGAATGCGGTTTAAAGGTATCCGTTCGGCTTTGCGAGGTGTCCCTCCTATCCTGGAAGTCAAAAGCGAGTTTCCCTGAGGTTTAGACTGTCCGTCCCAATGAAGGCAAAATATGTATTCGTCGCTATGGATTTTACGAAAGTTTCAATCATTCAAGAAATTGGTTAAGATCCATGGTTGCGAATTAATTCGAGAGTTGGAGTAAAATTTTCACTTGTTCGTCCAGTCAAACATCTGAAGAGTTTCTGTTAAATGTTTTCAAAATATCTCAAGGATTTTCACGCGTACCTACCATGAGTTTTCCCATCCGATGTGTTACACGACATCACTTTTCAGTGTGCAAAGTATCGAGATGAATTTTCATTACAATTTTAAAGACCATTTAGGAAATTTCCTGTGGAGTGTAATTAACTTTCTGCTGAACCATAATTACATTTACGTCTATACAAATAAATAACGAAAGTATTTCAATTTCATGAAGATTTAACTTCCGCCTTTATGTAGGCCATGGAAATACTCTTCAGTTACATTTAAAAATGTCTTAGGTGATCCAACCAATGGTGTTTATTCCTTTGCATTTATATAATATTTACAACCAACTGACGCAATAAAGTATGGATTTTTTATTGTTTCGCAGTATTTGGTTGCACTTAGGTGTAATTTTGAACTTGCATGCTTAATTAGTAAAATCAAATAAATTTGTCTTTAAGGGAAGTCTATATATTGTCTAAGTTAATAAAAGCATTCTCGATTTACCTATGAGCATAAATGTCATTTAAAAGTTGAATTTAGTTTCCAGCCGTTGCTCTACCAGTTTATTAAATTTTCACAAACGTTTTTACTGAAGTATTAACTTAAGCAACGCTACCCATCCAAACCTTTCTCGTGTATTTTCGACGTGTATTTCTCCATTCTCAAAGAATGAATGCACTTCCTGAGCCCTTCAGCTTGTAAAAGAAGAATAGACGAAGACGAACGAAATTTCCCGAATTTTTATTGCTGTCGTAAAACGCCCACCTTTCGAAGTCCTCTCTCTCCCTCTCTCTCTCTAATTTTCACTTTTGTTCACTTTTATCATTCATATCCGCCGACAAAAACGGAAAATTTTGAAAACAGAAAACTCGTCCGGAGGTTTCCACGAGATTTGCACTTCGTAGAGATATTTGTCAACTCAAACAGCATTACCTTTTTAAAATCTGCTTTGATACATAGATACCTAAATATTCATATGAGTAATTCAGTTCATTTGATAATGATAAACTTCATGGATAGTTTCAGTTCTAAAAAGGAAAACAACTCTGCATTTAGGTCAGTTGAAGCCTGTTTTTAAAACATTGTATGCAATGTAACCAACAGAATTACCCAAACTTAACGGAAAATTGCTCAAGGAGTATGTACTAAGCAAGAGTACTTATTTTTTTAAAATAGAGTACATATAACAGTTATACATCTAAAAAATGCAGCAGTGAAAAAATAAACCGTGAGAAGATAGCGCGAGAAATCAAAACGAAATGTACCTCATATAGAGACTTTCCGTAGCAAAGATTACAAATAATCCTTTTAATAAGGTTTACAAATGTACAAAGCGTTTATTACGTATTGATTTCATAATGGTATATTTTCTGAAAAATCAATTGCATATACCTGGCACATAATTTCTGAAAAGTAATGCCACCGGTTATAAAAATTATTGCATGAACAGCTTGGAGGCGTAAAACTCGATTCATTACCACGTCACTATGAACAATATACCTACTATTTTGATTTTCCGGAATGTGGATTATGGTGTATTGTTGTCGATGACGTGCTCTAAATATTGATGAATTTGAATCAAACTCCAGGCTGAAATTTTCGAGTAAATCGATATTTTTTTAACTTGGCAGGAATAAAGTTCCGCCCAGTTTAGCGTGATACGGTTCATTACGATAAATTTTCTATTCTCGGATATTTTTTGCAAATAATGTCTCTTCATTTAAAGTCGCCTAGAGGCGACAAGCTACAGAGAAGTAGATTTGCATATAAAAAATCTTCTCTAGACTCAGGATCGCCTAGAACAGGGGTGGGGAACCCTTGGCACGCGTGTCAAAAGTGGCACGCCAACGACTTTTTTCCGGCACGCAACCCAGGGCTCACCTTAAAAAATAATTAAATAAATAAATATCCAACATCTTCGCTGGAATGGTATATTTTAACTTAATAGAATACAGTTGTATTAAGTAGAGCGATACCAAATAAAAATACAATAAAGAAACAAACACTATCAACTGTTTTAGTAATAATAAGTAATAAGAAAATGAAACAAACATACTATTTCCAAGCTATCTATCTCCGCGATATACTGACGTACAAGTTTTGTCCCGTTCAGGTGTTGCATCATTCGCCAGGCAGCCAGACGTGGCGTGACTCCTTTACCATCATGTTGTATATTTTTTCGTGTTTCGTAAAGCATTTATCGGTTTTATAAAGTGTGTATATACGTGGATTTGGATTTAATTCAGTCGTAATTAACTAAAATATGGATTGGAAGTATTTATTGTCAATTAATATGTTTAATTTATTAGATCACTAATTTTTACATTCATTCAATCTTACATGACTTAAAATAATCACTCTTACAATATTCTTTGATTTTACTGCTCTAGTGTGATTTTTGAGTATTTGAAAAGGTTCTCATAATACTTAAAAGACACGAAATAATAATATGTTCCACAAAATTTCGGTTGGCACGTGAGAAAATGATGCATCAAAGATTTGGCGATTTTGGCACGCACACTTAAAAAGGTTGCCCACCCCTGGCCTAGAACGTCTCGGAAGTAGAACTTTTTCACAGTCACAATTATTTCTCTATATAATTAGTACCTATATAAGAAAGTACTAAGTGTCCACGGTTATATTTACAGATCATTCCACATTCGGTCTAATTTTTTGCTGCTGCTGATTAATAAAGGAGGCGTGGGATACCGAAACCACAAACCGTGATACGGAAATCGCACCAGGTATTTATGTCCGTAATGTTCGACTCACCCTTACGTGGTGGTGTCGCGCTCTGAAAGGCGTTGATTGCGGCTTAAGTGGGAGGAGTGCGCTCTCCTCGGGAATGCACGGCTTCTCTTGGCAAAGCCTCACTTCCACGCCACCTGGGGCGCCGCAGTCGCTCTCAGAGGATGAGTAGGACTGCGGAAGCAAAAACGTGGATTATAATGCCTCGACCACTATCAAACTATGTTCAAACAACAAAGAACCACAGTTCCGTAGCCTGCAGGAATTTAATCCCTTCAGGCAGCGCTTAGTTGAGGAAGCCGGTAATGGCTTAATGAAAACAGTGATTTATTATGCAGGAAATTATCACATAAAACAAAGTAATTACTCCTAAAATTACAAATGTCATCAATAATTTTAATGTATATATACTATAAATCGACTGATGAATAGTTACGTAATTACGTTTTGACCCGGTGCTTACCTCGCCCTGTGTATTATTTTTCGCATCCTTGGAGATGACTCTTGTGGAAAGGCCGAGGCCACAGCGAGACGAACATTCTGACCAGGCAGAGAACTGCGCGTTACAAGGAGGTGGCGGCCTCTGAGCTGAAAATTCGAATAAACGGACCAATAAGTATAAATATCATATGTTCAAAATTCAAAAGAGGCCGGCATTGGAAATTGAAGGTCGTTATCAGTATTGGTCAAATCAACCGGGCAACGTTCGTAATATATAGTAAAGATTATTTTTGACACTGACTGGCCATTATCAGTAAAGTCCATTGACTTATGCATAAAGTTCGACAAATTTTGGATGTCTGAAAAGCAAGTATATAATAATATAAAATATTTTCGAGGATTATATCATCGAAATCCACAAAACATTTTAGCTTAGTTTCTCTACCGATTCCGCGCGGCATAGAATTTCTTTGTTGGGCAAGTGGTTTCCTGGCGAGGCTCATTCCAAACCCTCCTAAATTCCCCTCAAGTAACCACAATGAACCCAAGAATTCCGAGTCGTGTAGCATTGGTGACTCGAATCGACTTTGGCTAGCACAGCCCATCCTATATTAATATTGCCCAGTGCAAGCACGAAATTCTTGATTTTTATTAATTACTTCATCCATTAGCAAAGTCGCATGGCCATAATTCATACTACCGAGAATGATCACAGAAAAAGTTACTCTGTATTCGTGGAATAGGATTAATAAATTGTGCAAATTTGAGATCAAGTTTATTTCAATTGTGTGACTTGTGACTTTAAACGACTCCAACGCTAGTAGCCTTTTAAGTCTAAATCACAAAGCAATTGAGGAGAGAAACCCGATGCCGGCATTAGCATCAAGGAGTCAAACGGCTTTACGTCCCTTCCAGTTAATTGACGAGGTCTAAAAAATAACGTTTTCCTTACCTGTGGCCGAATCACACATCCATTCCCGGCAGCACTGGCCTGGAACCTCGACGAGCCTTGGGTGGAGGCATGAGATGCCCCTTGGGGATATACTCTCTTGAGGGCACAGCGATGCGCATGCGTAAGTTCCGTTCTGTATTTAAAATATAAATGAAAGTTAGATTTTAAAACACATTCGACATCGAAACCTACAAATCCTTTCATTTCTATCGATACGAGGAGAAAATAAACGTGCATTGGTGAACTGCACGAAATTAAACATTTCCAGGTCCACTTTTCATAAATCTATTTCTCATCGAAAAACGCTCTAGTTTGCATTTTGATTTCCGTATATTGATTTAAAATTGATTTAAATTAAGGTTTTACTCATTATATAAATCTAATCAAGTCTCTTTGTGCTTTCGTGTAATATCATTCCGCAGTTATTTATTATACACATTTATCAAGCTAAAATCATTCTTTGAAAGATAAATTAACACACAATTTCACTGTATGATCTCTGTTACTTAAAGTTTCAACAAAACAAAATGCAGTGCAACCCAATTATAATTCTGTTGTTTATACAGCGGATTCGGGTATATCGCGTCTTCCTTGGTCGCTCTACATACCATATGAACGTGAAAAATACAATTTATCATTTATGTGGACATACCAATTTTTTTGTTTTAAATTATTTAAAATTAAATAAAACCTAAGAATACTGAGTAAATGGGATAATGTCCTGGGAAATGCCCGCGGAAATCCATAACGCGGGTTGCCGCAGTAACTCCGATGCCCACAGTATTACCTGGAAAGTCCATATTATCGCACCGCATTACCCTGTAATGTTAATGCGATCAAAGATATTTTTGAAGGGTCGGCTACGAAGTAGTTAATTTAAATTCACGAAAATTTCTATATGACAATTTAAGACCAAAAGAATTATTGCATCTATGTTTATCTCGCCTATTGGATAACAATATATAATATATCAAAAACGAAATATTAATATAGAATCTGTGTACGATGGTAACACTGCTTAACAGCAGTAATGGTAACACGAATTATGTTATGTGTGACATATGTAATGAAAAGTCTCGTGACTTTTTTCAATGGAAATAAATATCCTCAACAATATTTTAGTAATTATATATAAAAAATCTTTGATGGTGAGAATCAAGAAAAAACTATATATTGTTACAATTTCAAATATTCCATAAACGAATTAAATTTAATGCATTTCAATTCGAACGCAATGAAGGATTCCAGCGTAATGAAGAATACCTCCGAATTTTACTCACTCAAATTACATTTTCCGTCGAAATGATCGTTTCATCTTATTTGTGAACTATTATCACAACGTAGAAACAAATATTCTAAAATAATAAAATTAATTTCTCTCTATTTTCGAGGGACACTCATTAAGGAATAAAACGTTTTTTTTGCCAGCCATAAATCGCTACTCCAAGTATTAATGTTAACATTTTACCCTAAAAGGCGTCCTATGAACAAGGAATTGCGCTGAAGGAAATGTGAGAGTTTACAAGGCACGAATGAGCGATCAAGAAAAGAACGAGGAAATTGAAGCAGAGACGCGAGAGAGAGAGAGAGAGAGGGCGTTTGAGTAACACGATCTCCGCATTATATCACGGCGTGGAAGGAATTGTCAAAGAATGATACCGTAAGAAATACAAAAAAAGATAGCAAGATTTGAGTGATCAACTTTCGACTCCTCCTTTTTATCCCCCACCCTACTCCCCCTCTCCCTCTTTCCCCTCCCACGACTTCGATGAAACCTGCCACCCACTCGAACAAGAGAAACACCATTTTTTCCCAATTTTATTTTCCAATTTATTCGCCCCATTCCCTTAGTATTTCGCTTCATTTCGGATTCTCTTGTTTCTTTCTCTCGACGTCCCTTTTTCTCTTGAGTTACCTTCTTTCGGATCCTCCTCCCTTTTCTTTTTACTCTCTCTCTCTCTCTATATTTATTTTTCGCGCATTCCTGCATTAACCGCCATTTAGCTCAGGATAATGTGAGTGAGGAGGAAATTATCAATTCGGGAAGAAGAATAGGAAAGTGCGCCCGCGAAAAATGTATCCAGGCCACTAGATATCTCTCTCTCTCTCTCTCTCTCTCTCTCTCTCTCTCTCTCTCTCTCTCTCTCTCTCTCTCTCTCTCTCTCTCTCTCACCTTCCCACGCATATTCGGAGGAAATTTATTCGTGGAATTCTTTTCCAATCTCCATTCCCTTTTCCTTAAAACTGATTTTTTCTGGGTTCGAATTAATCGGCGAAGTGGGGGGAAAAATAGGAAGAATTCATAAACACTTTCACCCAACTTTTCCAAATGGATTCCGACTTCGTTATTTGTTCCGACAGATCCACGAATGAATTTCAGAGACGTAAAAGGCTAAAATTCGATTATCAAGTATTCTTATGATGGCAAGTTTTGTAATGTACGTTTGCGGTAGGTTTTAAAAACATGTATTCCAACCAACCAGAGGAAAGCTCCATAATGGTTAGGAGCCTGAAGCATTTTTCTTGAAATGTGAATTTTTAGAGTGAGTTTTACATGATATTTTTTCGTGCATTTATGGAAATCTTTGTAATTTAACAATATAGGACTTGTGACGTTATCTGGCCTGATACTGGAGTAAGATCTCTGTTAAAAATAATTACACTATCGATCTCGACTCTTAAAACTATTCTTAAATCATTCCAAAAAAATAAAATATAATGAAAATCCTGATCGTTCTCAATAATGAGAAGAATTATGACACAGTGAATTGAAGTTTTATTGAAATGTGAATTTTATACCATAAATTATTAATTACATGGGCTCAAAAGGAATAAAAGTTAAATTTCATAAAGTGAAAAAGTCTAATATGCAATTAATTCTACTGAACTGTCAAACTTCGTTAAATTGCGTAGGTATATATTAACTTTTAGCATTGATTACGACCACGCTCTGGGCGGTGGCGCGCAAGTTTCCCGAGCATTTTAATATTTACGGCAGAACTTCTCCCAGATCCGAGTCGAAGAATGCATAAGAATTTTTTAAGGTTAAGTGAAGAGGAAAAACATTCCAATATGGCGGTTCATTCCTCGGCGTACAATTTTAATGCGCATAGATTTTGACGGCTATGCCTTACCTCCCGTAATATTTGAAGTGTGAAAGGCAAAAGGGAAATCACATTGACGGGGCGTAAATATGGAACGCCTTCTGAAAAACACACAAGCAAGAATATCTTGAAGGTTATCTTTTACGACGCCTTGAAGCATACAATTTTCGTCATTGTGTTCAAACAGCCAGAATTTTATACCTCAGAGCAACTATTTTCTTTCATACTCTCCGAAAAGCTTTATTAAGCAGAAATTTTTAATCGCTTCTAAACATTTATAATGGTTACATTAAAAGGAATTTACATAATTTCCAAAATTAAAAAGCCCGTTCCACTCTATTAAACTCAGCTACTATTTTCGTAATTTCCTTTTTACATTTGAATTACAGTTTAAATGGTAAGCAGGTAAATTAAAATGATTCATCAAATTTAAATTTAAAAACTGCGGATATAAGAGGATTTTACGTATTTTACCCTTAATTAACTTTAAAGCTGGCCTTTTTTAAAATACTACGCTAGCTTTTCTCTTAATGATAATTTCGTCGAGTTTTGGAAACATGCCAAAAATTGTAAAGATATATTTTATTTTATTTTTTATTGGTACATTATTGTCACTTTTTATAAAAGCACTTAAAATGCTAAAATAACTCCAGAGCTCCTGAAATTTCGTGGGTAAAGATGACATTATCACTGAAATACACAGAGGTTGAATGGCAGAAAAATAAAAATTGTAAGGTCAAGAAAATAATTCTGAATTACAAGGTTAGTTTATGACGAGCAACGTTAAAATTTATAATAGGTTTATCTTAAGATATTTAAAAAATTTTCCATTGAGTCAAACCTCAGCACCTCGAAAATATGATATGATACGAACCTGACAAGAGCACTGCGTCCTGCAGTCGAGAAGGAACGTCTCTCCATTGTCGTAAGTCCTGTTGTGAACGGTGCAAGGAAGCCCTTTGATGACTGTTCGGTGTGTTCCAAGGATAGCAAGGGATGGCAGACAGTAAAAAATATAATAGAAAACACAATGCTTAGCCAGCAAGTTCATTTTTAACCTTAAACTAAAATATTTACATCCTTTCTCTCAAAATGATAATCAAACTTTTAACTGCCTGGGAATGTATTTGTTACCTTGCATTACGAAAACATTTTGAAAAACTCCAGAAAAAAATACACGAAACACAGAACTTCGTTAAATTATCCTGAAACGAATTTTCATGGCTCAAATCGGGAATGAGCGTTTATTTTATTTTTTTCAGGAGAATCACGAATTACATTATCCTCCACATAATTAAAGTCTCCATTTTTATATTCAAATTAAACCGTATATTAAAATTTAATCACCACATTTAAAGATAAAATTGTCATTATTGGTTAGTATCAGAGATATTTTTTAAAAGCTATGGAGTTTGAATAGCTCATCAAGCAACACCTTGTGTGTGAATATAAATTTGCCGTAGCTGTTAAAGAATTGCTGACTTTTTTTAAACAGACAATTAAAATGAAATGTGAGACTCAATGGTAGAATATATACTGTATATACTGGTTAACTCTACAAGACTATAGTGAACTCGACTTGATGACGTCTCGTCGTTTTCATAGTAATGGCGGCTTAAACCTAATAGGAAGGCCGCCCCCTTAAAATGGCAAGATATAGCTGTATTGGTTTTTGACAACCTTAATTTCTTAGCAATCTTCCTCTCGAATTTCATCGAGCTGGTGACAAAGAAGGCCATAAATCTCATTTTAACAACGGTGTGCTTTTTTTGGTAAAACCATTCACCGATCGCTTTTACCGGCATTAAATAATTAAAAATAAATATGCCTAAAAACAGCGAGCTCGGATCTAAATATAATATCTTAATTTCGTTTCCCTCTATCGTTTATCCAATCTTCTAATGAATAATTTACCCTGCGTATGCTTCTACTTAATATATGAAAGAAATTCAAGTCAGACAAAGATAAGGAGTTTTAAGGCTAGCGAAATTTGTTGGCTGTATCAGTCGCGGAACTTTCCGTCTGGAATTTAAGTTTCCATCTTGAGGGCTATTTTTTCGATAAAAAGGGGAAAAAAACTATCATTCCCGTTTTCTTCCTTCCTTGTAACTTTTCCGTCTCTCCTTCAACGGCACTTAACTCTCGCCCACTCGGTGCAGGGAATTCTATCTCTCCGCATATACGAATATAGCTCCGTCTCCACCCCCCACCCACCCCTTCTCCCCCCTTTTCCGACAACCACTCTTCTACCTCCTAACACCCACTCAAGAGCCCCATCACGTAACACCTACCATCCTCTTCAATTTCCCTCCCTCTCTCTCTCTCTCTATGCCTCTCCTCCCCCCCCCTTCCTCCTCCCATTCTCTTTTTTCTCTCCGTCTTTCCAAACTCCTAGCCCGTTCCCTTTATCAAAACTCTTAGCTATTGAATTTTTCTCCCTAGTCCTATCGCTTAATTCCTTAATTTAAAACGTGACGGTACGTAACGCGAAATGGTAATGGCGCGCGTGGAATATTGCGTCAAATTGCCGGACCGTGTTACAGGCATTAAGATTCAAGACGACGCTTAAATTCAATATGGCTGGCACACCGCGCGAATAAACTTCTTCTATCATCTTAATGTCGTTAAGGATTTTTAAAATGGTTCATTTTAGTGCGGGTTATAATACGAACAATTACTGCTGCAATATTGCAAGAGAATACATATAAATTTATTTCATAGAGATGGAGGAATGTATATAGGTATGGAGAGACTTATGCGGGTAATTTTCATTCATTTTTAAAAGGCACAGTTATTTTAGAAAGCATGGCCAATCTATTTTCAAGAATGTCACTAAAATTAACTTTTTAATTGAGACGTATGAGGGAAAAAATAAAAAATGTATAGTGGTCAAAATCATGAAAATTGTGAAAATGAAACTATTGTACAGCAATTTCCATTCGCTGAAATCACGTACATACTCTTATTCGTATGTTGCACAAACTGCATTGCACCACAATTCAATCCAAGGTAGAGAAAAAATATCCTTGTGTGATACGTTGATATGAGATGCAGAGAGGGGATAAAAATTACTGCTGGACGGGGGATCATAAGTGATATAATGATCTATGAAATCATATATGAATGTAAATTATAGCCTCAAAAATAAACGCAAAGAATTTGTAAGCAGTGTGCCATAATACACAAGTCATTTTATCGCAATATCTCTCTACAAGGACGCGCTTTTAAAACGTTGTCTGGCGAAAATCAAAAGAAATAAATAAATTTTTCACTCGGATCTATAAAAAGTTGCGAACGAGGGATGCGTAAGAGGAAACGGAAAACTTTGGGCGAAATAATTGCGACTGGCCGAAAAACTGTTTAAAAGAAGCATTCCGTGAGTGCTCACAGGTTTCAATCTACGTCAGCGGTAGCAAACACCCCGTCCACTGTAAAAGCCTCCTAAGTAGAATTTAATCTCGAGAAGTATTGCCTACAAACTCAACTAGTGACTGAAACAGAGCGTCTGGCAGAAGAAAACAACCGAGAAATAATCACAAGAGCGGTTAAAAGAAAACTTATCTCACTTTCCTACCAAAACGTCGAAGTGCCGAGTTTATTTCTCGATTAAAAGTATTTTTAAATACAAATTAAGAACACCCATCATACGTTCTCGCGTCAATAAAATTTAGAAAAGAAACGTTCCCGTAATCGAACCTGAGTCACTTACCCTAGATTAGTATTTTCTTTACGATAACCAATCCATTTAAAGATATCTGTATTTTTATTTCATCTGGAAGCGCTACAAAAACGTCCAATGGACGGACACTTGTGGTTCATAATATAGACTGTTAACAGTGAACCCATAAATTACATTATATAATGAAATACAAGAATTGAACTTTTATATTATGCATCATAAATAAAAATATACAGTATCTTATAGCTAACAGCAGCAATCCACCGAAATGAGTTAAAAGGATGCAATAAGCGACAATGAATCTGCGCACGAAAACATGAGTCGGAGGAGTTTAGGCGCCAAGTAAAGACTGCGGTTGAATACTATAGAAGCGATGCGCAGCCCCTATAGTGATTACCATTTACGATAAAAGTCTTCATCCCTCGTGAGTTTTTTAAGTCGCGAGAGTTTTTACGAACATCCTGATTCCCTTTTTGATTGGTAGCAGTTCCGTTACCATCTTGAAAATCGATAAGAAAAACCTCATGGTATTCGGTGCGTATTTTTTAATGTCTCACAATAGTATCGCGAAAGCTACTGATTATGTTAACGGATTGATCAAAATTTCCCGTTTTTCGATTTCTTTCCTTAATTTCATATCTTAAAATCGTCTTTATCACCGTATATGTACCACTTCACCTTGGGAACCACCTCTTCCGTCACTCATCCTCGCCATCTTCCTGCTCGAGTTATTGTAGAAATTAATAGCAACGGGCGATCGATTGGTATCAGGGTGAGAGGTGTAGAAGTGGGTTCGGAGAAATGGGAGGAGGAGGAGAAGTAGATGGAGGTGAAAGGTTGGAAGAAGAAGAACGATCTGATGCAGGAAAAGGTCTCACGAGAGCGATGACGTAACAACGCGTGGGTGGATGATGGATACACAAAAGACCAATAACATATCTCGTGGAACGTCGTGACTAATGCTCGACTGCCGAAAGGGTAGATTGGTTGAGAGAGAATGAAGACAGTGAGTGAGAGAGAGAGCGGAGGGAGAGAGTGTTGCGAAGAAGGGAGTGGATGAATGGACGCGATGAAAGAGATATCGGGTGCTCGAAAAAGAATTGGCAGGAGGCAAGTTGCGGTTGTTATGAGCAAGCAGTCCGCAAGGAATGAGGCACAGATGAGCGTACGTCACTTTTAAAATGTTACCGAAGATCTATTTTTTTTAAATATTTCGAGCCGATCGCGCGGGGAAGTAGGTACATTCAAAAAAAATATTAATCGAATTAAAACGAATGGATCGTAAGAGTGGAGAAGGTCCTATAGATGGAGCGAACGCGCATTGTGAATCAAAAGCGCAAAATTGTTCCCCATCTCTATAGATCTCGAGCTCGGGGAATCAAAGTTGCGAAGAAAACGAAAAAAACTTCGCTACGGAAAATATCCGCGTCCCGTTTCCAAACCGCGTCGTTCCGACCGTTAATCTCGTTTCTCCGTTGAAAAAAAAATAAACAAGTATCGGTGAAAATCTGCAGTTTCGATCGAAACGAATGAAGCGCGAGAATGACAGCGTACGCGGAAGCGGGAAGGACTCCACGGACGTGTTCGTATCCTTGCGGACCGAGGAGGAACGACGGCCGTTAGTCAACAGAAGCGCAACAGAGGCCCGTTTTTTCCGTGTTCTTTTGCGGGAAGAGGAAAGAGGGAAGAGCGAGGGAACTTAATAAATAAAAAAAGCTTTTATGATTGGTTGTTTTGTTTTCCCGGAATAACCGGATGAGACGCGTGATTTTTTTCACGACTGCTTTGGCTCAAATTCGCGGACGTTCCATCTTTCTCCCCCCTCTCTCTCTCTCCCCCTCTCCCTCCCTCCCTCTCTCTCCCTCTTCCTCTCCACCTCTCCCTCTCCCCCTCCCCCCCTCCACCCTCTCTCTCTCCCTCCCCCCCTATCTCTCCCCCCCCCCAAAGAATATACTCCTCTCTCAATCTCTGTTACTATCGTCCCGTTCTCAAACTCTGTTAGTGATCTTGGAATAACTATAAATGAAACTCTTACTTGGAATCACTGCATTATTTAAATCTGTAAGAAAATTTACTCCTCCCTTCACTCTCTCAAGTGTTTAAACAACAGACTTTCCTTCTCACTAAGAAAGCAACTAGTGAACACGCTCATAATTCCTCAGTTCGACTACGGCGATATAGTCTATCAAGGTCTAACCCAAGAACTCTCTATAAAGCTTCAGAGTGCGCAGAAGGCGTGTTAGATACATACACAGTCTAAAAAAATCAGATCACATCTCGGAACCTCTACTTAAACTATCATGGCTGAACCTAGAATCTAGAAGACGCCTGCACTTACTTTCGTTATTATTTCAAATTCGTCAAAGTAACAAGCCTTCTTACCTCTCTTCGCAGTTCAAATGTATCAACACAGTTCACAATTTACATACAAGAGGGAACCACAAACTTCTCATTCCAGATCACAGAACTGAAATATATAACAAATCGTTCAGGGTAACAGCTTGCAGATTATGGAACGAACTTCCAGATTTTCTTATAAACTCACCATCTTTAAATTCATTTAAACGAGCTTATCATAAACACCTACTTGCGTTACAAAGGAATAACAACACTGAAAGAACAACCTACTAATTCTCTGCTTCTCTCCCAAACCCTCTGATAAAAATGACACATGAAGGCACAGAACAACTCGCACTTATCAAAACGGATTTTTATTCTTACAGAAACTCGCCGCTGACATGAAATAACTTAATCTAAATAAGATTTTTTTCCTTTTGTATATATGTGTTACGCAAGCGAGGACGACCGCCACGAGAAGTGCTACCAGAAGCGGGACGGAGAAGGAGAGTACTAAGAGATCACGTGACGCGAGAGAGAAGAGTGTGTGACGGGACTCGTGGTAGTGTGGGCCGTGTGTTGGCTCGTGGAAGAGCTTCTGCTGGAGAGCAGAATGCTGGTGTAATTCGGGTTTAAATAAAGTTGGAGTCCCTTGGACGTGTTGTGTTATTTCGGGTGTGCCTCCCCGAGGAGGAAGTTGGAGAGTGGTGTAGTGTTTTCTGACAGAGCAGCGGCGGGATCGGGATCAGATAAGGATAAGAAGATCAAAAACCAGTTTTCGGAAAGGAGCACGTCGTGAGAGAGCCGACTGTTTGCCGATGAAGACTGTACCCCTCCGTAAGTACGTGAAAGAAAAGTGATTCCCGAGTGAACAATACCCCAAGTATAACTAGGGTTGTGAGCGTCGAAACAGACCTAAAAAAAGCGAAATTAGCGAAAAAAAAGCGACCGCATGGCGTTTAGTGGGGAACCGGAAATGACGTATCCAGTGGCGGGAACAGGAGTAAGCGAGGCGTTCTTGACGCGAGCAGCGAGCTTTCCTGAGCTACCGAGAGCGATGTCGACGCCCTCTGTGACCCGACCAAAGAACCACTTAGCGCCTAGGGCGAGCGATAACGACATTGAACGTGAGATTCTACGACGAGAAAGACAGTTGCTGGAGAGAGAGCGCGCGTTGTTAGACCGCGAAAGAGAAATAATGGAAGCGGGACATTGTAGTACGATGGCGACAACTGTAGTTGCTCACCGAGACATGGCGGAAAGATTGTTGCCCGAGTTTGACGCGTCGACGACCTTAGGATTTACCGCCGAACAGTGGGTGCGGCGAGTGGAAGGGGTCGCTTCCGCGTATTCGTGGGACAATTCCGTATTGCTTACTCATGCGGTGAATAAGCTGAAAGGAGTAGCTAAATTGTGGTTAAATAGTGTCGCGGAAGAAGTGTATTCTTGGGAGACTTTTAAAGAAAGGTTACTTTATAGCTTCCCATCAACAGCTGATCAGGCCGATGTCCACATGAGTCTCACGAAGAGGAAGAAGCAGCGCGACGAAACCTATGAGTCATACGTGTATGCCATGAAAGCGATAGCGCGACGAGGTAACATAGATAAAGAATCCTTGATTAAATACATTTTGAACGGCTTAGGTGACAAGGAATTAGTAAGGTCGCTGGCTTTGTGTGAGTTCAAAGATGTTGAAGGGTTACTGCTCAAGATAAAGCGCTATGAAAGTATTACAGAAAGAGCGAGATTAGGTGAAAGACAGTTTTTAGCTAACCGTTATAGTGTCCCAATTGAACCGCCAAACGAAGGTAATGTGGTGAGGAGAAATAAGCAGACAACGCAGGCGAGGTGTTATAATTGTAACGGCCAGGGACACATGGCTAAGGATTGCCCAGAACGACAGCAGAGCAGGCGATGTTTCCGATGCAATAAAGAGGGACACATGATGAAGGAATGCCCTCAGGGAACCCAAGTTAATAGACAGAATTTGGAAATGAAAAGGCGAGTCCAAAGAATTTCGGTGCCGAACGACCAAATTAAAGACGAATATTATAAATGGATAAAGGTTAATGATGAACAAGTTGTTGGGTTCATTGATTTAGGGAGCGATGTTGTGACCATGAGGCAAGATGTCGCTGAACAGCTAGGTGTAGAATACTTTGCGAGTCAAAAAAGTCTGATTGGATTCGGCTGTGGAAAAAGTAACGTAATAGGCTCCAAACAGTTAACCCTTGTTGTGGACGACGTAAGCATTGAGGTAGAAGTGCTTGTGGTCCCAAACTGTTCGCAAGACGATGCCATAATTCTAGGACGAAGCGCCCTAGACCAATCGGGGATTCGAGTTGAGAAGAGCTATCAGAAACTTGTAATTAGGAGAGAGACTGATGGGCAGGAGGAAGAAAGTAACTTCGAAGCCAAAGTTCGAAATGTCAAAGAGAGGGCCGGGATAGAAATGGAAGAAATAAATTTGAATAACGACCTGTCTGAAGAGGAGAAGGATGCGGTATACGAAATGGTGAATGAGTATCGAGAATGTTTTGCGAAAAATTTGAGTGAACTGGGTACAGTAGAGTCTGCCAGTTTCGAGATAGAATTGTTGGATAACCACCCTGTGAATTTAAGACCGTATCGCCTACCGTACGCCCAAAGAGCGACTATGCAAAAGGCAGTCGATGAGTTAATGAAAATGGGTATCGTGCAGGAGTCGACATCAGAATACGCAAGCCCAGCATTGTTAGTGAAGAAAGCTAACGGAGAAGACCGGCTGTGCGTCGATTACAGAGCATTGAATTTGAAGACGAAAAAAATAAAATTCCCCATGCCAGCCATTGAGGAACAATTAGACGCGCTTGCAGGAAACAGTTATTTTACCATTTTAGACTTGGCGTCGGGATACTATCAAATCCCTGTAGCCCCAGAGACGAGACCCTTGACAGCTTTTGTCACCTCAAGTGGACTGTACGAGTTCACAAAAATGCCTTTCGGAGTAGTAAACGCACCTGCAGTGTTTAATCAAGTGATGAAAAGGGTAGTGCGAATGACAAAACCAGGAGAGGTCCTAGTCTATATGGATGATCTGTTGATACCCAGCAAAACGGTGAAGGAAGGGTTAGAGAGATTAGAAAGACTGTTGCAAGTACTGAAGAAATTGGGGCTAGCGCTAAAAGTATCAAAATGTGAATTTTTCAAAACTAAAGTAGACTATTTGGGCTTTGAAATAACCAAAGATGGGATCCGACCAGGCGAGAGAAAAATTCAGGCAGTTAAAGAATTTCGAAGGCCGGAGAATGTTCACGAAGTGCGACAATTTATTGGTTTGACGAGCTTCTTTAGAAGATTTGTATTAGGATTCGCTACGTTAAGCAAGCCGTTAACGCTCTTGACGAAGAGAGATACGGTATTCGAGTGGACGGAGAAACAAGAAAACGCATTTCAAGAGCTGAAGAAAAGATTAATCGAGCGTCCGGCACTTGCGTTGTTTGATGTAAATGCCGAACATGAAGTTCACACTGACGCCAGTAAGAATGGACTAGCGGGGATTATCTTACAGCGCCGAGAAGGAGAATCTCAAAAACCTGTGGCATATTATAGCCGACAGACGACAGATCTAGAGAAGAACTATCACAGTTATGAGCTAGAAGCGTTGGCAGTAGTTGAAGCCGTAGACAAATTTCGAATGTATTTATTGAACAGACCCTTCAAAGTTGTTACTGACTGTAATGCTTTAAAGACCACCATGTCCAAGAAAGAATTGTTACCGCGGATAGCGAGGTGGTGGCTTCGATTACAAGAGTATGATTTCACGATCGAGTACCGACCAGGACGCAACATGAGTCACGTTGATGCCCTCAGTCGAAATCCCGTGGGAGATTCCGAGGAACCGGATACAGCAGACTTGAAAATCTTCACGTTGCGAATAAATCAGGATGATTGGTTACTAACGATGCAGCTGCAGGATGTAGCTATCCAGAAAATACATCGTACCTTACAGCAACCTGCGGTCGCCAATGAGGATAGGCAGATCCACACAGACTATGTGCTGAAAGACAACCGTGTCTGTAGAAAGGTAGACGGTGGGGTCCGTTGGGTTGTGCCTAAGAACTCTATTTGGCGCATTCTAAAGGGAAGTCATGATGACATGGGACATTACGCAGAAGAGAAAACCCTAGAACACGTGAAGAGATATTTTTGGTTTCCGAAGATGAGAAGAAGGGTAAAGAAATATATTGCAGCTTGCATTGAGTGTGCTTATCATAAGAGACCGGGAGGTAAAAAAGAGGGGCAGTTGCACAGTTTAGAGCGTGTAGCCATCCCATTTCACACAGTTCACGTGGACCACTTAGGGCCATTCCCAAGGAGTAAAAGGGGCAACGAGTATGTTCTCGTGTATCAAGACAACTTTACAAAGTTCATCCTACTAAAGGCAGTGAAAACCACAAAAACCAAACCAGTGTGCGAAGCTATCAGTGAGATTACGAGCTTATTTGGGTGTCCTGAGCGTTTAATTACAGATCGAGGTACGGCATTTACAGCGAAGGAATTTGAAGAATTATGCGAAAGAAACCAGATAAAGCATATAAAGAATGCGACTGCTACCCCTCGAGCAAATGGACAAGTAGAGCGATCAAACGCATCCATTACAAACGCCATATCCACTATGTATGCACAAGAGGATGGAGGCGACTGGGACACGAATTTGAGAAACATCCAATTCGCCATGAATTCTATGTCAAATAAAACTACTGAGAAGAGCGCTTATGAGCTATTGTTTGCTTATAACCCAAGGAATTCATTGCAAAACCGTGTTATATTGGCGTTGCAAGAAAGCGAGCTCGATGAGACTAGAGAGACCTTAGGCGAAGCAAGGGAAAAAGCGTTAGTAAAGATATCAGAGACGCAGAAAAAACAGAAGGAGCGTTACGATCAAAGACATAAGGTGCCGAGAGTGTACCAAAAGGGAGATTTAGTCATCGTAGAACGAGAAGCGCAAGCGACAGGGTGTTCGCGAAAATTAGCTCCGAAATTTAAGGGTCCGTATCTTGTCTCAGAAGTGCTAGCGCGAGATAGGTATTCTCTCATGGATATACCAGGGGCAAAGAGGACTCAGCGAGCGTTCAATTCCGTGTTTAGTGCAGACCGAATGAAACCCTGGTGTAAGCCCCCCCAAGGCGAAGTAGGAGATGACGACCAGGCCGACGAGAGCCAGGACGAGGGAGATGACGACCAGGCCGCGGACAGCAGAGGGAAAGAAGACGAGAAGCGGATGGAGAACGGCGCGAGCGCCAGAGGAGCAGTTCGACCGGAGGCAGACCGGACCGGGACCGAGGACGGCCCCGATGTCAGGAAAGGCCGACTGTTACGCAAGCGAGGACGACCGCCACGAGAAGTGCTACCAGAAGCGGGACGGAGAAGGAGAGTACTAAGAGATCACGTGACGCGAGAGAGAAGAGTGTGTGACGGGACTCGTGGTAGTGTGGGCCGTGTGTTGGCTCGTGGAAGAGCTTCTGCTGGAGAGCAGAATGCTGGTGTAATTCGGGTTTAAATAAAGTTGGAGTCCCTTGGACGTGTTGTGTTATTTCGGGTGTGCCTCCCCGAGGAGGAAGTTGGAGAGTGGTGTAGTGTTTTCTGACATATGTATGTGTAGATTTATTACTATTATTTACATATTTCTACTTATTTTTAATATTTATGTTTTCATTTAATCTCACTCAATTTGATTAAAATTCATGTTCATTTTTCAACACTTAAAAATATATCTTGTGATTTTCTATATCTCAAAATTGTACGTACTATTTTAATTCCACAATTGTTCTTTCATGTATGTAGGATTTTCGCAGGTTTTTTTCCACCCCCCTTCCCTTCGTGTGTGTTTTCCTGCGTGGTTTTTTACTAGGTTGGCCATGTCAGGTCCTTCCTAGGTTTTTACTTTTTTTACTTCTCTTTTTAGAAGTTTCCGAATTTGTAATTCAATCTCTTAATTGTGTTTTTTTTTGTGTTTTCTGCTTTTTTCATTTGTTTAGTTTCAGGTATTTGTCTTCTGTTTGTATGTTTATATGTTATTATTTTTATTGTCATAACGTAGGGTTAAATGTAAGAAGGGACTATGTAGCCTCAATTTCGCCCTAAATAAAGTCGTTTGTCTGTCTGGCTGTCTGTCTTTCTCTCTCTCCCCTCTCTCCATCCCTCTCTCTCTCTCACTCACGACGTCTACTCTTCTCCTGACTTCGCCGTACAGCCATTGAGATTCCTCCTCTTTCCTTCTCCACTCTAGGTACTTTAATATATTTTTTGTTATTTCCACGGTGTTTTCGACGGTCGGATGTTTTGTTTCAGTTACCCGTTAACTCTGCAGGCAACACATCTCGAGATTAAATTCTACCAGGAGGCGTTTTTATTTTTTCAAGGTGGGATGTTTGTTTGATATCGCAGACTTGTATTAAAACCTGTCAGCACTCGCGGAATCCTTTTTTTTTGTAATAGTTTTCAGGGATAGATTAATTGATTCTCCGTATTCCATTACATGTACTGGATTCGTGGAGTAGGATTATAAAATATAAATAATATTTAGGTCAATCAGGCTTCTTTCGTCCTAATAAAATGATTGCGTATCGGGAATAACGATTAATTAAAATTGTCTTTAAAAATAGCCACAAAACTTGAAATACTTGTCATAGTTAATAGGTGCGTAATTAAATGCACGATAACCTATCCTTGCTAAAATTGAATCTTATAACAGAACATTTATTTATGTTATACGAACTCGATAATTCACTAGTCAAGTATATGTAAGGGAAAACAGCTCCAGATTTGCGAACTTTCGATTGAAGAACTAGTTTCAGCAACGCATGGTTTTCATAAATCGGCATATTACTATACTCCCATTTAACTCCATGCTGCGCTACCGACAGAATGAAAAACACTGACAATTATAATATGTATATGCGTAATAAAATTCCTTTGTAAGGACATTTTGAGTCCCTTTTTTTTCAACATTAGGCCAAACAAAATAAAAATGACATTTTACAATATCGAAGATCGAAATATATTTTAGAAAAATCATAATTTCTTTCTTTTTATTTTTTTAGCTAAAATTTATGTTTCTAAATTTTCGGTATCATCATTCACTAGCAATTTTTACTTCACCGGATCCATTTGAATAAGATCGATATTGATTGGAAAAAGAATGAATATACTAAAGGAGCAGTTGTATGAGGAATAGGAAAAGAGAAGATGGAAAGTAGAAAAACGCAAGCAAAGTTACGATGTGCTAAGGAAGTAGAATAAATTAAGAAGATGAGAACATAAGCTGTAGCCGAAGGATACGGGGGTATAAAGTTAAAGGAAGGAAGGTGTGCACGAGGATGAAAGAAATCGAAAAAGGCGAACATAAGAAAAAGAGCAGAGAAGGTAGCAGGGATTAAGGGTGAGCTAATGGAGGTCGGAAGCTGGAGTGGATTTCCACAAGGAGGAACAGGAGAACGAGGGGAAGAAGCCGTCAAAGCGTAGAAGGAAAATGAGCGAAGAAGGTTTGGTGTGGAGATACAGAGGAATAGATAAGAGGATAGGATAGGCTCAAAGGAAAGAAAATTAAAAATAAGAAAGATGCAGGTGGAGGAGATAAGAGAGTGAGAAGAAGATGAAAGAGGGAGATGAGATTACAAGAGGCAGAGGCGAGAACGGAGAACGAAAAAGGAAAAAAAGGATCAAAATGTTATATCGACGGAGGAGGTGCGGAGAGAGTGCGAAGAAGGGATTAAGAGAGCAAGAGTATTGGAAATATGGACGCGAGAAGAGGAGAGAAATGTAAAGATCCCATAGAAAGCGTGAACTTGCTCACGGCGAATAGAGAAAGGCATTTAAGAGTATGCGGAGGACTACCGATTGAGGCGCCAAGGTCAAGAACGAAACAAGAAAGAGGATAACAAAATCAGATGTAAATTCTCGACCTGCTACACTCATTATCGATTATCGAATTCCGATTCGTTGTCTTAAACTTCTTCTTCTTTTCGTAGGTAAACTCCCACGCGGAATCTCACCGTATATTCTTAACCCAGTACCATCTCCCGAAGTCTTAAAAAAAAAAAGAAAAAAGAGTAGAGACTGTTTTAAGCCAGCGGAAAATTATTCCGCGCGACCGGGAAAAAAATGGGTGTCCGCGATTGTAATCTCGTTTCCTCCGCCTGAAACAACAAAGGAGAAGTTTATTCTATTATTTTCCGCCAAAGTCAACAGCGATGACGCATACAGATGAAGCCATTCTCGTGCAGAATAGCTTTCGGTGGGCCTGATGAGTTCTATTCTTTCGGAAATTATAATTCTTTCGCTCCGGCAAAGAACTTGGATATTTTTCCTTTGTTTTTTTTATTCACTTAAAATTCTTCCATGGCAAACTACGGGTCCTGCATAATGTCCATGGGAACAGTAATCAGGCTAGACAAAAGGGGTTGTGTGCAAAGCTTTTAACTTTTCCAGAGCATTCCCATCCCCTATTATTCGGAACAAAGGTCCGCCGGGCGGATGCGGGGGATTGAGCCGTAGATGAAAACAAGAGAATGTGCGGTGCGCGTCCTTTTTTTTTCTCTCTCTCTCTCTCCACGTATAGGCTTTTCCCAGATGAACTCGGAATATTTTCCATGAAAGCTTTGCCAAAGAATACACACAAAGGGATCGAACGCAGTAGTCGCAATTGATATCATAGCATTAGTTTGCAAAGAAGTCCTCTTAATAGCCGTCAACGATGAAAGAAAAATAGGATTAGAGATTGTTAAGATCCCAAGGAGAAATATTGCTGATGTGGGTTTCAAAAAAAACATGATGGCAAAAATAAATGGCCAAGAAAAATTTTTATGGCGGAACAATAAAGTTAGGTTTTTATAACCGAAAGAAAACGTGTAACTTCAAAATAAATCATCAGTACTGATTACGTGGAAGTATTTGAGGAAATGAGAATATATTATCTAAGGGTAAATTAAGTTATCGTAACCTGATGCCATTTTACGATTTATTTCAGCAGAAAATCATTCGTAAACATAAACAAATGAAATTTTACTTAAGATTTTTCTTCTAATTGGCTGAGGAAATTTTATAATAAACCTTATAGATAGAGAGAGAGAGAGAATTGAGTTTAGTTTTCTTTGTCGCTAAATATAATGTACAAAAAGCTTACGACTCATCTCTATCATATCACTAGCGGCTCTCCTGTTTGACAGTAAGTACCGACTGAACTTCCATTCTATCCTACATCTTCTTTTTTGTCTATCCTCTTAATTAATTATATCAATAGCGTCTGAAATTGAAGTTAGGCTACGTGGCACCATTAGTTTCACTCACCTTCGCACACGCCCGGTCCTGTGGGATAATCAGAGGGGAACTCGCACACCAATCCTTTTCTCGGATCGCATAGCGCGTTTCCATCACATGGCTCTCCTCTCTGCCTCGCGCACACCTCGCAGCATCCACAGCCGTCTCTCACCACGGAGACATTCGGAGGACACTTTATGCTCCCAGGATTGGGACAGTCGCAAGGATACGTGCAGTGAGAGCGGATCTACGCGTCGAGGAAAGGAAGGATGAACAAAATATTACATAGTAAGCATTTATCGACTGTTTTGGCTTTTTATTGCGGATTTAAAAAAAAAACGATCGAAAAGAATGAAAATGAATGAACATCAACTTCCGCAGTGATGTCGCTAATAATAATCTCGTCTCAGAATTCACCAATGTTACTTTCAGGTAATCGAGATCGACAGAAATAAAACACGTCAACATTCCTAGCTGCTGTTATACATATATAGAATAATCTGTCCAGTGAACGCCAGGAGGTTATTCAAAAATGCAAACTACACGCCAGAATTCATCCAAGCATTCATCAGAAGCATGCTAGAGATCAGATAAAATGGCTACAATGGAAAAACTGACTCGTCTTGAATCAGTCCATGTCTCCTTTAAGACGATTTCTGAGATCTTAGAACTTTTCGTTACTCTGCACGTAACCGGTGATAAAAATATTCACGGTTGCGCAATGCCGTCAGGAACGTACGCTTTTCTAAATATCAATGACGTCCAACTTGATATTACTTCTGATAGTCCCCTGTTGAAGAATCAGGATTATATCAGTGCCATTTGTCAAATTGGTGGTAATCCTCAATTCCAGTTATGTATTTGGTTTACGTGTCTATCCCCGCATTGGTCCATTACTCGTGAGACCTAGAGTAACCTTTAATAAAAAACGAGGTCACGCGTAACGCGGAGATGGAAGATAACGCGAGGGAATTAATCAATTCACTTCTTTTGCTCCCAATCGCCCGAACCGATCCCTTGCTATCCGAATGGAATCCGTTTCCTCTTCGGTTCCCCGAAGCGGATATCCTCTCCTACGGCCTCCGCTTTACTCCATATATGTACAGCGACGCGCCATCTTCCAGATATCGGTATACACGTATATGATATAACGAGGACGTGCCTCGCCCGCAGCGGGTATTTCCTTCTTCTCCAGCGGCGATCAAATGTGAGGTGTTGCAGCCAAAACATTCTCAATGGCTTTGGGAAAGGGTTATTTAACGTCGATTAAAACCGCGAATTTTGCCATACCTTATCCAGGGATAATTGAATTCTTGGAAAAGGTAACCACAGCATAGTCCTTTCACGCAAATAAAATTATTATTATTTTAATTCTGAGGCCATCGATTTTCTACTTAAAGGAAAATTCTTCGATCGCGTATGTTAATAAAGGACTGGTAACTACCTCAGGGCACCTGTCATTTTAATTAAAAACGTCCGATAGTGTCTCTAACATTAGACACCTTTTACCCCTGTTCACTGAGGCGTTATAAGGTGTTTACGTGTAGGATGTACCCCTACCTATAAGCTGACGATAGGGCAATCGCTTTGACACGCTATCGGCCCAAAAATGACGCCAACCATGTCCAGGACTTTGATATGATCAAGTACCGATAGGTTCATGTCCGAATAAATGCTTTGAGTTTCCTTTTACGCATTAAAGCTTTTAAACGGAGTTTTTTAAAATTTTTAGCTAGTTTTCTCGCTTTTGAGTCCGTCCCCTATGTACATCCGTAGGCATTCCACTTTTATTTTTAGAGATAGATGAAAAATTCTCTTTTGATTTAGTAGATACTACTCATAAAATATTACGATTCGCATTTTACGAACCCTCTATTACAGCGTTTCTTAGACTTTAGTAACCTGAGGACCCCTTTTCATTCAAATATTTGTTTACGGAACCCCTAACTATAGGTGTATCAATATTTATAGCTAATAGAATATTTATTTTTCCTGCGTTTTTAGAAAACCAACATCACCCTGTAGCATCATTTTCTCTAAAGGTAACTTATACATGGAAGCCTGTGTTCACTTGTATGGGTTATTTTTAATCGTTAGTAATAATTCTCGAACATTACTCGCGGACCCCTGGCCTACTTCTCGGGACACACGTGGGTCCGCGGATACCAGTTTAAGAAACGCTGCACTATTAATTTGAATTTCCACCGTTAAATGGCACTAAATTTATGAGATGATTATCCTTTAAACTAATATTGTAAACAATTAGTTATGGTACAGGACTAAAATTCGGCATTACTATAGGTTATTGGATACAACTGACAGAAAAATACAGATACCGTTGAATTTTTATTGGAGGGGTTTTTTCAGAGGCGATTGTTTAATTTCTACACCCCATAAGAAAATCATGGGAATCGATGTATTGTTAAATCAGTTAAAATTAAGATAGAAACTGGAGACATAAACATTTTTATAGCTGATAGAACGAGATTTATTTTTAAGGCTAAATTCGAATCCTTGCAGGATTTGCGTAAAAATTGTTTTTAATCTTATTTTAAAACGATCGCGTAATATTGTGAGATTACTATAATGAATGTAAGAAGAAAATACTCCCAAAGAATTCCCGTATTATCGATATGGACTCCATCTTGTATCGGATAGGAATCCGACTGCAGAACTGAATAAAATCATTTATGGAGTTTTTACCTCTACGGTGATGATGATGATTTCGACGTCTACATTCATTTACGTGAGTACTTTTATTTTTCATGACAGGTTATTATTATCATATCTTTTAGATGAATTTCAATAACAATCAAATCATTCAATAACGAATATAAGCAGATAATATAGGATGTATTATTTAGAAATAATTTCAATAATTTCTTGCGAATGCATTGTATATTTTTCATAATAAATGTATTTTTGGACAAAAAAGTTCATTTTCTTCGAAAAAGCGCATTTCATATTTTCCAGAGGCGATTGGATATTCTCTTTTAATAAATCCATTCCTCAATAAAATATCGAGTTGGGAAGATACCTATATCGATATATTTACCACAAAAACTTTGATAATCCTTGTAGTCAACGGAAGTATTTTTCTTTATTCTGTAGATAGAATTTCAAACATTTGAAACGTGAAGAATGTGCAAGGCTTCAGTTTTCGTTCTGAAGCAAACATTCTCGAGTTTACTTCAAATCTTTGCAATGTAGAGTTATATCCAGTATCAGAGAGAGAGTATTCTAACCAAATCCTACATAAGGGAAAAGGAAACGTTGATTACCCACTCCAAAATTCAGTACACATATTCCCCGAGGATTGCTCCTTTAAGTTAATCTTTTTCACAAATACATTTTGTCTAATTGAACGCCACTATTAGTAGGTATTAACTTAGAAACACGACTTATTTAAAATTTCACCAAAAGTTGACATTATCCAGGATATCTTAACAGCATTATTTACCTAATGAAAAAATTAATAACTTTTTAATTATTATAATTATTTATTTAGAAAAGTTGAGTTAAAATTAGTTACTTATAAATGTATAAAGTCATTTTTAATTCTTATTTTAACTTGTTTTTACGAATTCACTCATGGTATTACTTGCTTATGATACTTTCCATCTGAGAGCGTTTTTTCAGTCGAATATTATATGTAAATATGACATGAAAAAACGGCTTCGTAAAAAAATATATATACATAACAATCGATAATATCTTTCTCAATCACCTTAGGTTTTCATTCTCGTCAATTACCGCACTATAAAAAATGGCGTAAAGATGATCTGCAATTATTCTTCAACGCGGAAAAAAATATCAGCTCTCGCCATCAATTAAATCTCCGTCGATACATCAAAGAACGCAGCTGCGTTTTTTTTAGCACGGCCATAAACAAGCTCGGCTCTCATTCAATTCAATTTCAATTCAGTCGGAAAGAGTCTCGCGTGCTCCCTCGCTTTGGGTGTTTTTATCGATCATAAATACGGGTTTCGGAGCGCTTTCATTCATTCAACCATTTGTTTTTGCAGGGAGGCGAGCGAAATGCCTCTGTGGGATGTCCAGAACCGCCTATCTTGACCTATGACAACCGTCAAAGCATTTGAAGGGAGAAGAAACGGAGAAGAGTGCTCTCGTCATCCGAGCCAAACCATTGCGCCACAGCTACTCTCCTGACTTCTAGGAAAGCTCGCTATTTCCCAAGTTTCCTCTCTCACCCTTTCGAAATTTTCATTCATATAAACAAGAGGCGCAACAAAAGGCACAAACAAAATTTTCGAATAGATAATGTTGAACTAATCACATTCTCGATAGGGTTTGTATCCCGATATATTTTTTCGACGTGGAATAGTCGCGTGAGAAAAATACGACGGAGCTTAATCCAATGAAAACGCTAAACGTCATCGAGAGTCTTCCCCTTGTAAAACACAATGATATCATCATTGAATTCTTTGATACTGCATTTAAAACTCGTGAAATCACGCATCCGTCTGAAGAACAAAAATTGCGGAAACTGCATTTGAGTTGCGTCATACAATCAGACCCTGAAATTAAAGATTCTTTTGCAGTAAAACGTTTCTCGGGATATTATAAATATTTAGAGCTCTGTGTTTGCTGGAAATGAGTTCACAGGCAAATAAATATCACTTAGACCATTTAATCTGTAAAAAATATTTGTCTTAACTTTCAACAAATAATGGCAATTTTAAAGCAATATTTCATCGTACACTGAAAATTGTTGGCTCTCCTTATGGTTAATATCATACTGACACAATAGTTATACGTACTCAAGAGCCATAAAAATGCATATTTAATTTTGGCTACATATCATCCGTCACCAATGGTGTAAAAAATGAATTTATTATAAAAGAAATACGAATATTGATTTTTATTGCAATCGAAAATAAATTTTCCTAATTCAGCTACCTCACCGTAAAAATAATTCGTAAATCTTGAGGAAAATCATAGTTTTCCATTTCAAACGATATATTAGGCAGAACTTTATTTCTAATTTATTTATACCACTAAACATTTTGATATTTTAACTACGACGCCACTACGCCGAAAAACGTTTCTAAGAAGAACAAAACCTCGCTCGATGTAAAAGTCGCACAAATCTGACGGGTAGGTGAAGCAGTTTGTAATTAAAATAATTTGATTGCATGATGGAGTCTCCTGCGAGATAAAGAAGGAAGCATTCTTGAAGGATGCTTCTCAAGAGAGTGTTTGACTGTCATGGGACACGTTTTCGTCAGCGCGCCAGTGCGAGTATGCAGTCAAACAAGGGGTGCATTGCAATAAATGTGTTTATTTAACGGGTGGAGAAAGTAGGGAATTCAGAATAGAGAGGGATAAAGATTATAAGGAGAAGAAATCGGATAATCTGAAAAGAAAGGGAGAGAAGTAAAATAACATAATTCGACAGGAATTCAGCAGTTAAGCAACAAAAACGTCAATTAAACGAAAAAGTTAAAAACTTTAAAAATTGACAATTTAAGCTGAAGCTACAAACGGATTTCGAGAGTCGTGAAAAAAAATTAATCATACTGAAAGTAACTGAGAAGATAAGGAAAGGTTTAATAAAAAAATCGGTACAATATATATCTTTTAAAAAAATATGAACTACGTAGAATGGTTATAAACATCAACTTAAATAACTATACGAAATTGGATGAAAATCGTATGAGTCGTTTTTTATAAAATCCAATTGTTGTTAAAGTTGTCCAGAATAAACTAGCCTTATATTCATTTTTTGAGTAATATGAACTATGTAGGATTATTGAAGACGTAAACTCAAGTAATTATGAAATTTGATCAAAATCTTTGCAGCCGTTTTTGAGAAAATATAATTGTTGTTAAATTTGCGTAGAATAAACTGCCATTAATTATGGTGCAATTTCAACCATTTCTTCACAGATTCTACTCTATATGATAAAATGCCTAATTACGAGATTTCAATCATTTTCGCTCTACCGTTTAGGCTCTAGATCCGCGAACAGACAGAACCACAGACAGACGGCATCGTGAAAACCAATTTTTCGGACACCTAAAACGTACATTTTCCATCAAAATCTAGATATCGAATTTTTTCGCGATTACAATAATTTCTCAATATACTTCGTATGTGATAAATTAAAAATATTGTGGCAAGATAATAATGCTATAATATGTTTATAATAAAATAAAACTATGATGACAAAAATATAATTATCAGCAAAATAAAATGTTTTTTATGGTCATAAAACATTTCTAGATGATAAAAACGAACATTAGCACTCTTCGTGGAAAACATACGGAATAAACGGAGAAACGGAAAAAAGCTGCAAGTGCAGTGACGAATATAACACGAAAAGAGTGACTAAATTGGACAGGTCGTTGATGGGCTATAAGGAAATAGATGAGATGGCAGAAGGGAAGGTAAGGGAAAGATAATGGCGAGCTTAAGGTTATGGGATGGAGTAGGTATATATAATGCTGTGACGAGAGGAAGCGTTAGAGAGGGTGGTAATTGGGCATAGGTAGCGACGTTCCATCCTCTGTGCAGTATTTAACGGCGTCCAAGACGCAGAGGACGAGAGTAAGAAAGTGGACGAGAAGATAAACGAGCGGTAGTAATAGTAGACAGTAGGTGTTCTTGCGCGCAGATGAACCCAACCTCCCGTCTTAGCGCTCTCCTTTTTTTTCCTCCAATTACCAAGCGGGACCCAACGGCGACCGCCTCCATCGTGAGCATCCGTATAGCCAATCTCCTTGACACTAACGCACTTAACCTCCATTCCTAACCTAACCATCGGCTTCCTCTTGTCCTCTTCTTTTCCATTATCCTCCATGTATTCTCATCGGGACAAAAACTTCTCCCCCCACACACACACGACCTTCCTTTCGCCTCTTTATACTCTCGTTCTCGCTTCTACTTCTTCACTTTCTTCCTCGAATTCTCCTTCTCCTCGCGTTCCGTTCTCTTTAAATGCCCTTCTTCGTACACGTACACACACACGCATACTACACGGACCACTTTCTCTGTGGACTCGACCGACCGACTCGACGTCTATTCCCTCCTTTCTCTCCGAGTCTATTCTTCAGACCTGTTATTTGGTGCATGTGCGAGGGAAAGCGATGGAAAGGTGAGGAGAGGTTGACAAACGCAGACCTTAATCCTCCCCGCGCGGAATTAATGATGAGGATCCGTTTTGAGTTTCCACAGATTTCAATGGGAATTACGGGTCCCTGGGACGATTTCAGTCGCCGTGGAGACGGCGGAGAAGGTGAATTGGCGTGGGCGTGTTTGTGCGTGTAAGGTAGAAAGACGACGGGTCGCGAAGAAGGTCATAGGGAAGGTGTGAACTAGTTTGGCGGAATTCAACGGTCCGTAGTTAGTTTAATTACAGGATTTAGCGCATCGTTATTCTTAAATGATTATTTAGGAAAATTGGCCTCGTTTAAAGTTTCTCCGCTATCAGCGAGAGAATGTGTCTCCAGTTTCACCGAGTGAAAATCAGGGTCGAATAAGCTTAATTGCGCCTCATCACTGATTGTGAGTTCCACTAATAGGTTTGCCAGAATAGCTTATAGGATTTACATTTACTTGAAATGAGTGCTCTTTGACAAATAAAAAATTTTAAAGAAAACGTAATCCAGTTCATCGGATTCAAATTAAGACTTTTTTGTTAAGGACATGAACTTAGGCGAGTTTTTATATTATATTATCATTGGATTTATACATCCAAATTCATAAAAAAGTAATGTTTTTCAATAAGTAGTTGTGATTGTAATAGGAAACATTTATTCAAAACTTGAAGTTTTATTCTGTCAACTAGAAATAGAGTTTTACAAACAAACTCGAACCGCGAAAACAGCATTCATGGCGAGTCCAAGATTTTGTTGATCGATCTTTAAAGGAGTGTTTTCTTGTGGACTATTTCGAAACTGAGAGATCATTTTCGTTAATGAATATCTGTTTTACACAATATGTCCCTTCAACCCCCTTAAGAAGGTTAGGCAAAAACCGCTGAAACCGAACTATGCATCTGGTTTTTTTCATTATTTTTATGTGCGTTGGAGAGGCATATTGTTTAAATTTAATGTCAGTAATATATCGATGATTCTCCATTAAATGTGCTTTATCTTTGCTATATTTGAATTTTATACGTTCCTTCTACATATCTTCACCTTCATTTCAAGTGAATTGGTTTTAGTTCACGAATTAATTTTTCCAACGATTCCAAATATGCCAGCATATAGTATCTGTCCGTGAAACTACCTTTTCAAATATATTATTTTACGGAATCGTACTATGATCAGATTGAGACCATTTTTTTAAATTTCCCTCATACAGCAGTTCTCCATCGTTAAAGTAATGCACGGTAAAATACGACGGGGTACTACGGCGAGCGAGAGAGAGCGAATCCATGAACCACGAATTTGAATTGAACAGCAACCTGTTGTAGCATAAATATTTTGAATTTGGTGACCCACATTCACTCAATAGACATATTAGGAGACATAGCCGAAATTTCCGCCAACCATTAAACTTACTGCGCTAATTATCTTCCGACGTATTAACGCAAACATCGGCGCCTGCCGAGGCAGATTGTGTCACGCCTTACCCGACGTACGTATCCTTGGTAGCGCGCAAGTACGGCACAGGCGGAATAATAACCACCGAAACGGGGACAATGCGTGCTCACGGACGAATTAAAAAAAGTAGGTTATCACTTTGTGGTTAAGTTCCCGCTTTCGGAATGAAGGGAAACTCCCCGACATACACACTCGTGACGAGAGAAGGGTTTTCGGATAGCGAGGGAGGAAAGAGAACGCAAGGGAAGGGAGGAACAGCATTAGGGCGGCGTTATGAGGGACTCACTTTAACACGGAGTGGCAAACAAAAGAACCAGCTGCACGTGACAAGGACAATGGCTATGAGAGAGAGGGCGAAGAAAGAAAGGTGGAAGAGGAAGCGACGGAAATGAAAGAGGAAGCGGGTGACAAGAGAGAGAGAGAGATGGGGAGGAAATAAACGAGAAAGGGGGATCACGAAAAAGAAAGCACCTCCTCCAGTTTTTTCATCTCACGACAGGTAGGTTGCTCACGTGCTCTGCATTGTTTATAATAAAAAAAACATCATTTCTACTAAAATGCAAAAACAGACTAAAATATAGACATAGTCTGTTTGACGTAATTAAAAAAAAATATGATGCATATAAGGCCGCGTTTCCTTTCACGATAGGAAAATCTGTCTTCATATTTTAATTATAGCTGTTGATTAAACCGTACAATGATATAGGTCAGAAATGGAAGATGTTCGTATCGAAAAAATTAACCGAACGAGTAAATTACTCCGTTATTACATGTTTATCCGTTGCATAATAGAAAAACATAGTAAAATAAAGCTGCATTATCAAAACCAACAATTCATGAAAATTCGTGGAAAATGAATGCAGGTACTCGCATATCCTGCCAAACGGAGGAAAGTGTGGCAAAATAATTAATCTTTAATGTGGGCTGTTTTTTTACAGGTTTTGTTTCTCAAAAATGGAGGCCAATATTTCAACACGTCAGTGTTTAAATACTGGTTGCGGGTTGAAAATATTTTTTGTTTTGTTGTAGACGAGTATGAAAATGGATCCGAAGCCAAACAAGCGAAAGGATATAGTAATACAGAAAGAAGAAGAAATTGGGGAAACGTTTGCTGCAATAGAGTTTTAGAAGCATATTCTTATCAGATCCATAAAAGTTAGAAAGATTAGGGCAGGGAAATTAAGAGAAAATTGGGAAAGGATCAGCGAATAACCTAAAATGTATATTTCCCTGTGTTTGTGTATGTATACATACTTAGCGTGTGTATGTATGTATATAAACACACACGTAGTAGGTACACAAGAAACGAATTTCGAGTTTGTAACTACAACGAAGGACGGAAGATGTTACTGCTGACATTTGACAGGAAGTGACAATTTTTTTCTTTTCCTTTTTAGAGGCTTTTTCATATCCAGGAAATCCAACAGCTTAAGGAATGGCTGGAGAAGCGACTGAGAAAAAATAAGACGTAAAGGATGGCGCAGCAAAAGGAGGACGAAGTCGCAGGATAAAGAAGTGGAAGCAGGAAAATGAAAGAGGAGAGAATACACGAAAATGTGAAAAGTTTCTCCAAGAATGAGCGGAAGAAGATAGATTAAGAGTCAGAACGTCTCTTCAAGGGAATGGAATATTATCTGGCCGTAAAACGCGTCCTCCATAAAAAAAACTTGAATGGAGATCTTAGAAAGAGAGAAAGAGAGAGAAAAGATGCTTCGTTTAACATCCGCGTGTCGTCGGCCTAATGACGAGATGTATCCATGTAACCACGCTACACGCCGACGGGCGCGTGCCGTAACTCCGTTTTTTTACGACGTCGATTCTCTGTTTGTGCTGCGACGCCCACACTTGGAAATTTTATGCGTGCGGTCGTGCAAGGTCAAAACTTCTTCTCCTCCTGTCAAGATTTTTCCGAGACGCATGTTTTCTCTGCCTATCCATCTCCTCTTCCCTTCTCAAAAATTTATGTAAAGACCCTCCATTCCGCTTTCGCTATTTACCCTTCGACGTTTGTCTTTCTTCAGAAAAAGGAGGAATTATATGGTTAAACTGATTCGCCAGAATCTATTTTTTTATCAAAATAAATGACAAAATAAGTACTGACGCAACTATTTTATGGCTATTGAGAGACTTCGTTTTTCATATATGTGGCTGATTAATATCTTTGGCTCCCAATTCCATAATAGTGCATCTTTTTAATGGCAAAAATTATTATAAACACGATATATTGGGGAAAATATCGAGAATAGGCAATTAGATAACCTCGGTAGATTAGTTGGTTAAAGCACCTGGCCTAAAAGTGGGAGGCTCAGGTTTGATACCAGTTCAATCTCAGAAATTTTCCGCTTCTCCGAGTTCACAAGTTGCAATGAAACAATGAAATCCATGACGCTGGAGAAGAACGGGTAGGTAAATCCAACTATAATATAATTTATCGAATTAATTAATTACAGTTAGTATACATGAAACTTATTTTCATTCGATATTGCATGTATAGTTCCAACGAGAAGACATTCGAGCTAGTTAATTTAAATTGTACACCTTAATAGATATGGCTAGAAGTTTTGGGCTATTTGTTTCAAATATAGGAAAATTGTTGATATTGCCATTATTTTCACAAATGCTCAAAAAATTAGGAATCATGAGAGTGTGTGCTTTTCTGTGAGCGCGCGTATATGTAGTATGTCAGATATCACTGCCTAATCTTTCGTCCAACTTAGTTCACTTAACAAATAATGTTCTTGAGATATTTTCCGAACAATGCTAGGAATTATAAGTTTTGAATAAAACGTGCAAATAAACCTATCTGTAATGAGCAACCGACCTGTTAAGAAACATGACATTTTATACTCGGCATTCAAATAGAATTTAATTTTTGATGCATTACAGCTTTAAAATGTCGAATTATACACAATAATGATGATGGACGACAGAATTTTTACAATTCCAAAACGGTGTCAGTGAGAGAGCGAGATTATAGCTACTTTCGAAGACTGATTGCATGGTCAAAGTCAGAGCAAACAACGCGCAAAATTTAACACCGATCTGATAAACCAATGATCCGAGTTTAAATATTATTCTTTCTCTTAAAAAAAATAAAAGCTGCATCACGGTCAATGGCCACATATACACACACACACGGGCCGAGCCTTTAGGTCTGCCTTTGTCGTCCTCACGGGCAACTAATGAGTATTTGCTCTTCACAAATGGCGCACGCGAATTACAAACCGCCGTTTCGCGCAGCAATCGGGCGCACAAAGGGAGCGCGCGGAGCGTAGAACAGATGAGGACGGAGAGCGAAAGAGACGGAGAAATAAGGAGAGAGAGAGATACAGAGATACGGGAGAGAGAGAGGGAAGTTTGAGAAGGATCTAAAACAGGAATATGGCGTGTTGGGGGAAAAGACTCGCGAGCTTAGTTGTACACATCAAACGACAGGTGAAACCACTTGGTATCCGCATTCCAGAATCCCTGGGCACTTTATATCTCTCCATCGCTATCGTCCGCCCATCCCCCCTCCCTCCTCTCCCATTCCTTTCAATCCCCCAATTCCTCCTGCTCCCCACCCCCCCTCTTTCAACCCCTCTGTCTCCTTTGCTCACGCTCCGAGTGCATACACACACATACACATATCCCTTTCGCGGTGCAACCCCTGCTACATCCACCCCGTTCAAGAGCCACTCTCCCATCCGACAGCCACCGATTTCTACCGCCGCGTATTTGGTCAACGCTTGGAAACACCCAATATCGGACGCTGCAAGGACCACTCAAGCCTTCACCTGTGTGCCTCTTACCCCATCCACCCCACGTGACCGAACATCTGTACACAACCCTACTGCTGAACCCTCTCATCCATCCCTAAACCATACTGTCTGCGTCTGATGCATGCACTTTTCCAAGAACCCACTCACCCTTCTTCCTAATTACTTTGTATCTCTATATAGAAGCGCCATAACCAAGGTTAAGGCACGATATTTCTGAACTATTGCGACTGGGCGTTATAATTCATCACGTTAGTACGGTAAGAACTTTTTAAATATATTATCATTGAGGCGAGAGTTTTTATAGTTTTTCGGAGAATATTCCTTTCCTCGGGAATAATTTTGTTAGTTTTTTCGAAGATCCTTTAATTTTCCGTTCTACTTCGTAAAAGTTGGGAAATTGTTTGAGCTTCCTTCCTCTCTCTTTCTCCCCCTCTTCAGCGCTCTGAATCTCAGAGGCAGCAGTGCTTCAGCCTTTCGTGTGACGTCACTGTGGATGGATGAACAGCTTAAGGAGATTTTTTTATCTTATTTCTTTTTTTAATCACGTATTTCGATAGGCCAAACATATGGTTTCGAACAAACAAAAAAGGAACTAAATTTGATGGCTTATAAAAGAAGGGTAAACTTTTATTGCGAATATTTTCACTTGTGTCGGCTGCTTTTTTTTCTTTGGGTATTTTTGATTTTATGCTTTACACAATAGAAAGGTAATAATATATTCATTACATTATGGTATCCAACGGTATTTAACTGAATATGAAAATTCTAAGATAGAGTTATTTTCGTTAATTAAAATTATATATTATGCCCCTAGTTATATATACGTCTTTATATATACCGAGGAAGTTAAATAAATAAATTCATTAAAATGAAATAAGGATAATAGATAAGAACATATTTTTTGGAATCTATAACAGAGCTAGTAAACGAACAAAGATTAAAGAAAATTCAAGTATTAATGGAATATAAACTTTGATTGTGCTCTAACTCAGAATGAAATTATAATTATGAAAATATGATACAGAAGATATGAAATTCGACGAATGAATCTTGTGCTACATATATGATCGGCATAAAGTCATAAATATTAGCATGGATCGTAACACTACTTTTTTGAAAAGACAGAGAGGGATAGCATGTATTTCATAATGATATTTGGACAAAGCAGTAAAAAATTCAATAGACGAAAGTAAAACAAATGACCACTTACTGGACAGGCTTAGAATATACGTTCAAAGGAGATAATTAATATTAATTAACATCACCTGGAAGATTCGCAAGAAGATAGAAAATACTGAACGTCATAGAAATTAAGACATCACATTTAAGCAAATAAATCAGAAACACTTCACAGTTTGAAGGAAGAGAGTGTGAACGGATGATGAATTAGTTGTAATAAGATTAATATGCAAGATCATGTTTATTTTAAGTACATTCAAATTTTGTTTTTTTGATTCGTTCCATAATAGTAAATTAAACTTTGCCTTGTAAAAGCATGTGTTATGCCTATTTTAATCCATGATTTATCAATAGTACATGTTTATTTAACGTGTGATAATATTTTATCAGCTTTTCATATAAATACACCAAGGTGGCTCTGGTATCGAAACAATGAGTAAAACATTTTTTCGATTCACACACTGGACTGAATCGTTAATTTTTTTCAGTATTTCTTAAAACGCCGATGAGGTATTTTATAGCAACACTGAAATACGTGCAGACTCCCATTAAAATTTTCTACCAATTCGGTGAGCGGGAGCGATTAAATTTTTTTCCTCGATCGGTATAAAATCTGTCGGGGGTTTCTCTCGCAATTGATCTCTTTGTCTTTCCGTTCAACGGTCTAATCTCCGTTTTGTCGCAGCAAAATAACCTCTGGTCACCGCTCCTGAATAACACGCTCCCTAATGCACTGTCACTTGTCCCTTCCTGATTGGCGAGGACGAGATGGCGCGAGAAGGGGCGGACGTGGGGCGAGACGAGAGGAAGGGAGAAAATGCGCGCTTGAACTAGATGGGCTAACCCATTACGCCTACCTCCTCTTTCTAGTGCTCAGAAAGCTTTGAATGGCCCTTAAGCAGAGTGATAACAACAGACCACGAGCACAGTGGCGCTCGGCAAAGTTCGCGGTAATGGAGGATCATCACGGCAGATGAAAAAAATGACTGGTGATGTGTTTAGGCGCAGTATCTTATTTTTCTCTTATCGTGTTTTATTCGTACCATGAATCATATGATTTAGCTGCCTTTTTAAAGATAGCTTTCATTTGAATAACTGTTATTCAATAGCACGCATTCACTTTGCTAGTAGAGGAAAATATATGATAGATCGATGAAACTGATCCTTTTTCGTTAGTGGTGATTTGCGTAATAATTTAATGCCTCTAAAAACAAAACTGTGTTATAATCTCAACTTTTTCGCGAATTTGTAGGTAAAATCAAATTCAACATCGATATAATCACCTTAGGATGCACTAAGAATATGCTTAAACATCAGTTTCACTCGCACATTTCCGTTTTCAGATTAACAATATTTCCTAATCCCATGTATAGCGCACTGATAGATAGATAGGAGGAGAGAGAGAGTGCAGAAAATAGGGAGATATAGAGAGATAGAGTAGAGAAGAGAGTGTAAGTGATGAGGGTCAAGCTCTCCTCTCGATAGACTCGGCGAAATATATTGCCAGGGTTTCCATGAAGTCGGCTCCCTGACCGCGTGCTTAGGATTCCATTGGTCAACCTTTCCAGGGACGGTGAGAAAAGGGGTTAAATATTGCGAAGGGATGTTGAGGAATGAGTCGTACCTTGGGAGGATATATTAAAACGGAAGAGAATGCAGTAAAAGTAAATGAACAGAAGACTCCATTGGCACACACACACACACACACAAAAGAACCAGGCCCTGTAACCGCCTAGTTGATATTTAATAAAGTTAGTTAGTCTTATCCAATTATTAGTTATTTCCTTCTTAGAAACCACGTGTCAATTGATTTTATCTCACGCCACTACCCAGATATTGAATTAATTCGTCTCAGGATTAAAGTTTTGTAACGCCGAGATTATTAAAAGTTTTGATTGAAATTTCTAATATTCC
Source organism: Uropetala carovei (assembly GCA_036926305.1). Taxonomy (NCBI): domain Eukaryota; kingdom Metazoa; phylum Arthropoda; class Insecta; order Odonata; family Petaluridae; genus Uropetala; species Uropetala carovei. The sequence continues at coordinate 4,561,644 of JAXCHB010000118.1, read as the reverse complement.
AACGTGGGCACTTAAGAACTATAAAATCTCGTGGAATTTTAACGGTCGGATAGAGCAAAAAAATTATGTGCATACACAGACACACACACACACACACAATTTTATAAATATATAAAAAACATTTATTCTGATAATACCCTAAATGCAGCACAGCTAGGTACCATGCATGATATTTGAACTGGCTCAAAACTCTAAGTAGAAGTGCTTCCAATTCTAAGGAGCAGTCCAACCGCATGAGACTCCCTCGGCTTTAACGAGGAAGTTGAACTGACTAGGCATCAGCTTCAGGAGAAGAAGTAGTTGTAATAATGGCCATCGGGGAGTGAGTGAGAGAGAGATGGAGAGAGAACTGTCTGAGAGTGGCAAAGGATGGGATGAACGCTAACGGCTGAGTGACGGACGGAGTAATGGAAGTAATTCGCGGAGCAATAAGGAGAGAGAGGGAGCGGCGGGGAAAATGCGGACGGGTGTAAAAGTACTCAACGAATTGAAATTATGAAGGATTTTTTTCCGAAAGCGAGGAAAAACAAAGAGGTTCTTAATTCTTTCGCCGTCCTATTGTTATTATATCTGAGCTTTTAACAATCACAGAATATACGAAAGTATCAAATTTAACTCTTAACAGGTCCAATAATTTTTTTAATAATTCAACTCTCAATGAAGACGTTCACTTTTACTTTGAATTTAAATTATTAACCTTGATTAAAACACAAATGCTATTATTTTTTTAGAAATGCAGAAAAATAGCTTCAATTGAATTCGACATTTCACAAAGGATAAGACGATGTACTTTTATACAAAAAGTTGTACTTTCATACAAAACTAAAATTTTCTTGAATACTTTTCTGTTTATTGCTTTTGCAATAGAAGTCCTTAAAAGCTTAAATAGCCATTTTGTTTATGATATAGTAACGCTATAGATACGGATATTTCACTTAATTAATTATGGTTATTTCTGAACTCATTATTTCTGCGTTCACGATCATCCAAATGGTTGGCGGCAAGAAGTGCAAGAAAAAATTTGCCGAATGAAATATTCCTCGAAGCACAGACAGCTTTGTCATTATTAATCTTCCATCAATAAAAATAAATCCTTAAAAAGCTAGGCACTTCGTAGCACCACTTATCTATCCATTGTGGAGGTGTCTTCCCCGTATTACCGTCTTGAGATTCACATGAAGTCCACGACTGAGAAATTTGCGAACATCATAAATATTAATGAAAACCGCCTCATCTTTATTTATTAAATGCCACTTAATATCATAAAAGGTACGAGACACTTTGTCTGAGTGTGCACTTTCATGGCATTCGCTGCCTCTTAAAAGCATATAAGAAATCCGTCTCGATTTGGAAACACTAAACCAAACGTGAAAGTTCCTCCTCCAAAAAGCACTCCCCAAATCTACGCTTTTCGCAATATTCCACGAAATAGCATACCTTTGACACTCAAATTCGACTCTCCCAACCTCTGGAGAGAGGGGAAGAGAGTTGCGCTAGCACACAATGATGGAAAATATAAGAGAAGTGGTAAAGCGGGTTAAAGAGTCTCCTTTCCTAATTCGGGAGAATGGAGAAAAGAGCGCGGGGAAGATCTTGAGTGGAAAAGGAATGGGTGGAATAAGGAAAGAGGTTAAAAGATAAAGAAAGGAAAAAGGAACATCAGAAGCGCCTCGGAGATTGGTCAGGGTGGCGCACGTAGGAAAAGCGAATTTTCGAGATTAAGGATTGAAACAGAGATACGCGGAATAGTTTTTAAGCGAGAGTACAGAATTAATATTATTTTTTTAAAAATAATCTCCTCTCAAAATTACGTATTCATGTATTATGTTATCAACCCTTAAGTGGGCGCGCTGGCGGACGGAGTACGCCAAATATCTTTAAAATGCTGTCAATTTGTAAAGAATGCTTCATATACATTGTTCTCTTATCTATCCTATCTTTATTGCCTGACTAATCGAACAAGTTGTTATCAACCTTTTAGCTATTGTTCTTGAGGAGTAAAACAGACGAAAAGCTATGTGCGTCGCTTCAGCTGTGATAAACACGCACCGCGATTTGCCTGTAAAAGTTTAAATATTTCTACAACGTAACTTTTTAGTATTTTTTCCTCTATTTTTACATCTTTGTGCTTAAAATGACGCTTGTGTAAATATATTATGTTAAAAAATTTTAATGCTATAATGTCATACGGTACTTAATATATCTTGAAAATTTAGTTGGTATATAATGTAGAAAATCCTAACAGTAACTTCAACAATGAGAATTATAAATCATAACATGCATTAAAAGGCTAAATAAACAAAATTTAGAATGAATCTATCGTTATTATGACTGTTTACTTTCGTATTTTCCACACAATGCAGCGGCGCACTCATGTCAGTACGCCACGCGACCAATTGCATGACATTTTTTGACGCGCCCAGTTAAGGGTTAATAGGCCACAAAAATTTCAGGTTTCACGACGGTGCGCAAAATGTAATGTTCCATAATTACCATCCTAAACATAGCTTAATACCTGCAAACATAATTTTCAAAAATCGTTCACACTCAGAAGAAATACTTTTTTGATAAAATTATTGATAAAATATCACATAAAAATAAATAACTAATTAAAATAATGGATAAACGGTCATAAAATATGTGGAATGATTTGCATAAAAAACTTTACATTAAACGCGAAAGAAAAACGTAAAAGAGGTAGTGGAATAAAAAGATGTGTGATGTTATCTGACCGCGGCGGTAAAAGAGGATAACAATGATAAGATGGCGCAAGAGGAAAATGAGCACTGAAAATATTTATGTCGGCCTGTACAGGATAAAAACTAGCTTGGAAAAATTAAAAGAGATCCTGGCTAGATTTCTGCCCAGAAAAACGCAATTAAATTATTACAGTCAAACAGAAATGGAAATATACAGAAACAGAAATATATGTATATATGACAATGACCTGCTTGGCGCCAATGGGAGCCTTTCTATAAGGGCTATCTTTCCACTTATAGATACATATTATCTCCACTATAAATATTTTGAAGAATGTGTGGGTGTGGTTGTGCATTTATAGCGCAACAACTACAAAACGTAGAAGCAAGAAAATGGTGCCATTCTAACCGAAATAAAAAGTTAAGCACAATGGGAGGAATTTGAACTACATTTTTTACATTAAAAATGTTTTTCTGTTTTAATTTTTCCCATTTAAATAACACGGGAATGAGCGTACTGTTGGATTAACAATTTACTTGACAACCTTTACAAACAATACGTAATATTAACTAAAAGAAATAATATACACCTAATATAAACTAAAATAACTAATATATACCTAGTATAAACTAAAGTAGCGAAGAAAAAACACAAAGTGTGGCATAGAGTTCTCCAAAGCAAACCGTTTTTAAAACTACGTAAGTAACTTAAATAATTAGACACAAATTGTGATTTTCAAACCTTTGAAGATATCGTCACAAAGCTTCGCATAGGTAAATAACTTTATCCTGAGGATAACATAGGCTATATGGCAATAAAAAAAATTTGGGGTGCGGTGCTTAATTCAATAATTATTTTCCCATAAGTTTACAGAGTTTTCAGAGTGCAAGATTTTCTTCTTTCATTCATCTAAATAGGTAATTGTGAACAGGTTTTCTTCATTTTTGCTTTATTCGACGGTTAAAACTGTGTACTATCTTATTCTTATAACGTTTACTTGTTACACGGTCGAAGTTTTAGATTCATTAAATCCGTTAAAATTCAATGGGCACTTAAGCTAGTAGATATATATATATATATAAGAGAGGGGGAGAAGGAGAATTAAGAAAAAGGAAGAGATGATGGAAGAGATGGAGGCAGAAGGCGAACACTGGCGAGGCGCTAGGTTGGGTAGAATTGGGAGAGAATTAGCCCGAGGCCCAATTACGCCGCAAGGCAGATCCAATAGGACGATGGGGAGGGAGATGAGAAAAGAATCTAGAGAGAAGGAGGAGAATTAAAAGAGAAGGAACTGTTGAATTAAGTGCAAGAAAAAGAGACGAAAGAGAGAAGAGATAGATAGAGCCCCTTTAAGAAGCGGGCGACATCCTCTTGAAGAAGGGACTATCGCGAAAACTACGTTACCCCTAAGTTTGGATGTTTTGAGCGAATATAGAGCCAGACGAAATTAATCCGCTTGAGTTTTGAACGGCAATAAACATTAAACGCCTTTTCATATTCAGGCAGTCTCGAACAATTTAGGCTTATTGCGCATAACGAACATAAATTATTTCCCCCTTGACGCTGTGAAGCGCAGTATCTGCATTTACGATTAATTAAGACAACAGGGCGAAAACATTTAAAGTCCAAATTACCTATTTGCAGTCACCCGCAAATTATGCATCAGTAACTACCTTCTTAATAGCAAATATTTGAATGTTTCATTCGCTCCATCTGAGAGAATATTCAACGATTTCTTTCGTTCCAGCCGAAAGGGAGAGGCCATCAAGATGATAAATACACTGGAACGGACCGATAAGAAGCGTTTTTATTTATGCCAACCGAAATGTCAGAGCGTTCGAGGAAATTTAGCCCTGAAGTTTGCTCATGCAAAAACTACCGTTGTTTTCAAAGAAACAGTAAGGTCATGCCTTTATGATTTTGGCTCAGAATATATGCATTTTCAAGTGTCTTTTACGTACAGAGTTAATTTCTCTGTGCCACATTTAATTCAGTGAATATGAAAATTTTTAATTTATGTTATTTTAATGAATAATTCAATAAAGAAAGTTGAAAAGATATGGAGTGTTTTTTAAAGGCCGTTATTTATGAATAAGCTGAATTAATCGCTGTCACTGACTCATTTTAGGTCATACTACTTTTCACGATTTTAATTATTCTACGAAGCAGGATACCTCAACTGAGTAACAATTAAAATAGGCACGCTATCGTGATAATATACAAAGGGTTTTAAATAAAAACAAAATTAATACAATACAAACTTTTATACGAGTTCGAACTGAGCCTATTCCATATGCAATATATATATATATTACTTACGACCGGTTTCGTTGAATAATCACCATCATCAGATTAATTCTGGTAATTGTATTCAAGCCGCTTATGGTAATCACCAGAAAATTTACCGTTTTACTAGTCGATAATTTATAAGGCATTTAAATGAAAAGTTATGATTGAGATATTAGCGATAGATAACCTGATAACTACAGACGGATATATTTCATATTTCCGGTATAAGTCGAAAATAATTGTAACAAGTTAGGAAAGTACTGCCAGAACAGATATTATAAGGCGATTTTTACAAGCCCCGCCCCTTTTGGCACCGCCCATCCCCAGCAGCTGATCCCGGATCCACCAAATTCTAACCACGTGTAGCTTTCGTATGTAACAACTTATCCTGAAAATTTGGTTTTTCTAGACTCAACCGTTTCAGAGATATCACCTACACAGGCAGACGGACAGACAAAGTGAATACATGAGCTGATTTTTTTGTAAAACAAACAATCGCTAACGAGTGCAAAGGTAAACAGGATGAAAACAAAATATTCTATAATTGGCGGTCACAGAGTTGCTGTCTAGTTACTTTAATTCTGGTAGCATTCAAATCTTAAATCGCTTGTGTAAAAATATATTACGCTTTAATCAGCATTTTTATCTCCATTATTCTTTAGACAGTTCCACAAAGCAGTGGTTCCCAAACTGGGTATCATAGCTGATTATCAGGGATACCGCAAGAAAACTTTGTTTGGTAAAATAATCAACGGTTTGGATGTGTTGATAGGTAACCACAACAATAATATTTCCTCTAATGAATTGATTATTTTGTAGTACCAAGGTACTAACTAATAGATGCGTCCAGAAGGTTGTAATGTTAACATGTAAAAATATAAAAACCTCCTTTCAAGGCTGGGGTGCTGCGAAATTCTGTTTGGTATTGAAAGGGTGCCGCGCCTACGATAAGTTCGGGAACCGCTGCCATAAAGAAGTATTTCTCACGTCTCTGGCAAGACAGTATAGCAATGGATGCGGACATTTTCAAATGCGTTTTCTATTGAATAGTCGTATATTAGTATTGATAAGCCATATCTTACAAGGAAATAGTTTCAAAATCTTTTTCTGAGAAATTTTACTAATCAAGTTATTTATAATTAGTTCTCCACTTTTCAACATTAATCACGCTATATATGTAGATACAACATTGCTATGCCCCATTACCTGTCTGTAAGGATTAGAATCCGGATGAGCGTCTTTGTATGCTTCACACTCGTAGCATGGGGCTCTCTGAGCATCAGCGCAGCAGGCCAACCCAGAAAGCGCCAGTAATAAAACACCAAGCATCATCGCACCAAAGGAGTAAAATGAAACCTAAGAAAAAAAGAAAAATTCTGTTACCATTCGCACAGAATTTGTTAAAAATTATAAAGTTTCTAAAATATGAATCAAAGCAATAGATCAGCCGAAAACAAATTCAAATAAACGCCATTAATTTTTTCTGTTAAAATCAATTTTACGTCTTATGTCAACGCTGTGTTCAACATTTAGGAAAATTTACAGCCGAAAATGTTTAAAGGAGCCTTATCATGAAAAATGGAATTTCAACCACATTAGAGACCTACAGAATTTTGATAAACCGAGACGAGTTCAGCGGAATGTTTTTAGATTGAGAAAAATATATACCAAACAACGCATTTCAAATTATGTTAAACAAATGATAGGGTGACCTGTTAATAAATGTGTGCAGAGAGCTCAAATAATTATACTAATAAATATGGGATCGCAGAAATTACGGGATATTCTTTCGATGGGTATAATTTTTTGTTCAATTCGATGGTAAATTTATTCATATCCAGACCTATACTGGCATTATAAGTTTTGCTACATTAAACGGTTTTCTAATGTAATAGGTGGTATTATGAATATTATTCCTATTCTTTACTCTTAAGCTGTGTTCTAAAGAAATAAATACATTACGTTTCATACGTATTTCTATCGGAACTATCGTTAACGAAATTCTTATTTATGACTGCGAAATAAAATAAAAGCCTTTGTTTTCTTGCAGAGCTTAAGGAATACATCCCATGGGTTATATCGCACGAAATAGAGGAGTTACTTGGAAACTCATGAATACAGTTGAACTTAAGGTTATATGAGTTTATCGGCTGAATATTCGGAGCTCAGCGTAATCGGATATGGCGACGTGAGTTGAAACAACAAGCTATCGTTACGGGAATGTTGACGGGAACATATTAGCATAGTTTTACTGTAGTTCATTTCCTTCTATAGAGGGTGAGACTGGGTCAACAGAAAGGTCAAAAACGAGAAAACAGGATCACTGACTGATAGGGAGGAGTGCCAGATTTTTTTAGTTCAAATTTGTAACAATTCAGTGATATCGATACGGAGAAATAAAAAAATCGATTATTCACGTCAAATTGAATTGCCAGAGATAAGAATCTTTTTATTTTTAAATTTTTTTCTATGGGTGTTCTGTATTCTAAAGAAGAGAATCTAGTTATGCATTTGTATTTATCCATGAATCAACAACTTTCGTATTTATGCGTAGCATATAAAATTTAATAGTCTTTTAAATAAGTAAATATTTTTAAAATTTTACTAATTATGATCCATTAAATTAAGATAAACATGGTTACGCCAGTAACGCAGCTGCAGCTTCCGACTTCAAGAAATCTCGAAGGCAACTGTATCACAAAAAGACTATTTTGGAACCGTTATTCTGTGGGTCCCGCATCAAGATTAAAAGTTAAACTGTTGAACCTTGTTCATATTATCTTTGAAAGGACATTAATAGTGTCCTTACAGCATGTTTGTGTCTTTTTCATGTAGTTAAACAAAAATTTGCCAATCGTTTTCGATGATGGAGGAAGAAAAGGATCGAAATTTGTTAACTGTTTTAATTTTCTAATTTGGGGTTATCTGTTATCATTATTTAATTTAAATGTTACACCATTATATATGCACATTTTTAATATTTATAACATTCATTTCTTATCTTGATACAGGGAGCCACTATATGTTTGGTTTGAAAAATATATTACACAATTAGCCAAATTTTAGCTTTTGAGCAAACTAGCAAAGTGAATTATGTGGTTTAATTATGTAATTGGTTCGGAATTTTAATTACCTATTCGCGTCTGTTTGCTTTATTTGTTATTACGCAGTGCGCATACCGCACGAGGCCAATTGCCGGGGACTATGCAACTAAAAATAAATTTAATACTGGAAAAGAAAGATGTAATATAGAGATATAAAAATCAACGGTAATCATATAACAATAACATATTCAAACTAGAACAGTAAAACGTTCAAATCATGCATCGAGAATCGGAAGAAAATTTTAGTGGCGAGTGAACTGTGAAATAATTTAATATCTTTCTGACTAATGATGAGATATCTTTGTACGTTTTACAGTTTTCTGCAAACATTTCATCATATTTTTAAATAAATGCGTAATCTTAGCGATAATATGAAACCGACCTTGGAAGTTAAAATTATAGTAGACGCTAAAAGTTCTCAAACATTAAATGCGCTTTTTAAAGTGAGAAAAACGTGAGGGTATCTACGTACAAAATCTTAAATTCGATATTTAGAACGTTCCCACATTTGTCTTAACAATCCTAACTAACCGCATGAAACATTCCACGCATTCTCATACATTTATCTCCAGGGTCAACAAATACGTCGCGGTATGTCGCCGGCTGCGTTGTTATCACACCTCAATAAATAAATCCCCTAATAGGTTCAGCAACCTTTTCCATACTACGGGTTATTTTTTCCCTTCTTCTGTCCAGTAATTGAGCCGTCAGGAGTTCCATTATTTTTTTCCGGGCATCAAACGGTGTGAGAGCGCCGAAGATGAAAGGGTCCTTGCTCGGTTCACTTTGGATCAACCACAACACCCAGTTCCCACTTCTCGCTGCTCTACCCTTACGCCCCCCTTTTCTCCTCCCTCTCAATCCCTCTTTCCTCCTCTTCCTCCCATCCTTCGTTACTTCTCATTCAGGACCCCTTATTCCGGCGCTGATGGCCCGCAGCCGGACAAACCCCATGGGCCCTCATTAGCGATTCTCCATTATCCGTCATCAGCGGAATTGTCTAGCCCTCTGGCGGATGGGTTTAGAAGCTGGTAATCATTAGTTAATCATTCATCAGCAGTTTCCGCGGGAAATCGGAGAAAATGGTGAGGCGAATGTTCGTATTAATCCTCGAAATGGAATTAGAGGCACCATAATCCAATTGTTTTTGCCGCTTTCGAAGGGTTGCAAAATTTCAGGTGGGTCAGAACTCATAATAAAAAAACTCTACTGATTAAGGGTTGATTTCGTCGCCACTCTTTGAGCGGAGAGTAAACTGTGAGTACGCTTGAGGACAATTTATGTTAAGATAAATCTGCGAGTCAAACTTATCCCTATTGATAAGACTGCCCTTAAAAAGCTCTAATTTTCTAGTTACAGCATTACTAAATGCTAAACTGAATTTTTCAAGTACAAAAATTATTAGTTATCTTTCATGAACCCTAGATATCATTAAAACAACGTAACAAGGCACCTAGGAGATATTTCCAATCAATAATGATCATACTTGCAAAGCTAAAGTTGAAGTGAATTATGCCATTACATTGAGAATACTTATAAAATGTATCTAAACTAAAAAGTAAATAGTATTACACTTTTGCGTACTCATTCTGATTTACATAACACCTACAAATACATGGTCTGTTTTAATAGCTTGATAAATGACGTTTATCGAAAAATGCACGGCACTTAAAATGACAAATCTACCCGCCACTTGAGGTATCTTATTAAAATATTAAATATTTATCTTTTTAACGAATAACAATAATAGGATAAGAAAACGTAATAAGAACGGTTTCTACTATTTCGTCATTAATATTATTGACCGCTTGAGTTTTAGAAAGGTGTTGTGGCTACACAAGAGGGTTTGGTCACCATTTGGCGCCCTAAATTGCCTCTGCGACCTTTTGACAGTCCAGAGAAACCCTTCCACCACCTTTTATGCTCTCACAATAAGGGTTTTGTATTCACACCGGGCAGCCTTAGGCATTCATCACTCAAGAATTACGCAGGAGTTTATTTTCGTCTGAGAAAGTCCTTTCACCCACCCTTTTCATCTCAGCTTTCATACCAAACCCTTTTCATTCACATCCCACCCCTAGCAACCGTGTTTTTCATTCTTCTCTCCTTTTGTTTTCCTTTTCACTGGATCACCTCTTTTTTACGCTATTTTAAACCAAATATCTCGCGGCCATAAATATGGTCATGCAGCCTACGTGGCAACGCTACTATTTTATTTATAATTTTTTATCTCAGAGGGACTTTTTTAATTATTTTAAAGGCTTTTGTGAGAATGAACCACGGAAATTAATAAATATTTGGTTATTAATGGTCTCTGTAAATGATTATTTCGTAGATGTTGATGGTAAAGGAATATTATGACAAGAGTTCTTTCTTTTCAGCAGTAATTTTTTTTAAATATGAATTTATAAAAACATTAACTTAATAATTATATACCTACCGGTGATATTTAAAGTTATACAGCAATGAGTAGGTCTCTAATGAAAAACAACAGCCATTTTCACCATGTTAGGTTCATAACTAAATCCTACTTTTTATAATTAAAGTTAGTTCCTAATATGCAATGTAGCTTATTCTAACTTATGAGCTTATGGACAAACTGCGAAGGATGACCGAAGTACTGCTGATTTTCATGTACGGCGGCTGTTTTCATAATTGTTAAAATTTATACTATACGCTCTACTAAGCAAATCCTGAGACCAACGAAGAATTTTGAACGCTCTGCTAGTTGGTTCTAAAATTCAGCGATTGATTTGCTAAAAGAACACAAGGAAAAATATGATCAGATAGTTTTTTCAAAGTTACTTAACGGATTTTGTTGCTTAGTGATATCCATGGTTTGAGTGATTGTCATTTTAAATTACTTAAATTCACTTAAAAACTTATTTGACACATTTTTGTTAAAAAATAGAATATTTTTTTAATGTGAACACTAAACTTACTAAGAAGTTTTCTCAAGAGAATTCCTGCCAATTTCTTTTGACTTTTCCCACTAATTTCTTCATTCAAAGAACACTTTTAAAACGATTTCCCTATTTTTTACAGGAATATCCACAAATATGATAAAATTATAACTCTCAGTTAATGTAGAAATTTTTTCCAATGTATGGAACAAACTAACAACTACTTTTGTAGCAACGCCAGATTCTTGTTTGTTTGTCGAAAACTGAAACGCTTTGCATGTTCACCGCATCACTAATGATTATAAACCTAAGCTTAGTTTACTTTAGCGGAGTCAAAACTTTAAGGAACGCATATTTTCGGCACCCGAAGAAGCAAAACAAACTTATTTGATCGATAAAGTGCTGAGGTTTCGGATTACTTCTTCCAAAATAAACGGAGAAGTTTCGTTTCATCCTACGTTCAATGTTGAATTAAGATAATCATGGGAGGAAGTTACAAACATTAAAGGATCTTCATTCTCATTTGTATGCTCTAAGAAGATGCTTAGCAAATAAGGCGTACAAATCATCGCAGCATGGTCTACATTATCTCCACCGAAGAAAACTCCGGTCAGATTGTTATTTTTGGCAAGATATGTAAGCGTTAAATAGCTGGTAACTTTTGAACTTAACACGAATATAACACGGTTCGCATAACCCCTCGCGAGATCTTAAGGGTTAACCGGACGTATAGTTAACAAACATCTGATACTCTTGGGGCCAAAAGAATCTTTTTCCGATTAAAATTTAATATAATTGTCAACTCCTCAATCCCCAAAGTTACTCCCGATCGGAGGGTTTCGGTTTTGCATTTCTGCATCTATATATACATGATACCCTGCACATCACCAGATTTATTGACTAAAGGTAAATTATAATCGTTCTAGGGACTTTTTAAAGAGAAAACATTTTGAAGTATAACAACCAGCCGTAAATTCAAGGTAAAATATGCCTGAATAGTTTTTAATTTGCTAATATTGACTTTTTTAGGTTTAGGGTACATTTGTAAAGCCCTTGGAAACGATGGCCTTCTGTCTTTATGGGAACTTGAATGGCCCTGAAAACATATTACAAGTCAATGTTAAAATTAAATCAATTAATTCAAAATGCCAAACTATCAGCAGGGCACTACAGTAATAGAATATTTTTTTCCAACATAGTGTTTTACTCGCATCTGAGCAACATGGTTATGGCCCCTATACGAAAACCGGACCTACTAGATCGAGCGTTCGCGAGAGTATTTCTGCGTCACATGTCGTGGTCGCTTGAAGAAGATAGTTTATAAGTTTAATTAAATTGTCCTTCGACTCTGGTTATTTTCTTCTCGTGGCCCGCGATAAGTTCGAAAATTGCCCATGTGACCCTCAAACCGAAAATGCCGGGTCACCACCGGCATAGAGTGCGTGGGTGCCCAGGAAAGGAAGACGAGTGGTTTTGAAGGTCGCACCAAAGGCAGTCCAATGCGGCGTAGACGTGTCGATCCGCACGTTTGCGTCCTTTAAGTCGTAATATTTGCATCACATTCTTTTGAAATGTTAAGTTTATTGTTCTAAAATATAAGGAAAAATATGTCGTCACGATACATTTTGAAGCACGTGAATGGATGCAATTTCAGACCGGGCCATTTGGGTTTGGAAAAGGAATGCGCCCTCTATGAAAATCAGCATCATTCTTTCAACCATATAAATAATTATCTGTCCACCAACTGCATTTTACCCACTTCACTATTTGGTGTGAAAATTTATGTCCGTCGTAACAGTTTTGATGGCAAAATTCGCCTCTGCACACTTTCGTTAATGTAAGTTATTATTACCTCCTCGCAAGTGGCTATTTCACCGTGTTAGAAAGTAATAACTGCAGTTAAAGTATCGCATGCGCTCTTCAATCGATTTCATAGGGTAGTATAGAAATATGCGTAATTTCTGATGCACAAAGCGTACATAATTTGCCATAGAGGTATAAATTTAAGGACTAACGAAACTAAACAATTATTCACGCTAATGAATTACATTTTATATAGTGATTATACAATTATTATACAATTCGCTAATTCAAAAATGAATTACTCGGCCTATTATTAATGGAAAAGATAAAGTTCGTATTCACAATACCATAAAGACCCGCCTATAGGACGCACCCGTGTATAGGACGTAGGGAGGTTTTCGACGTCAAATTTTTAGAATTTTCTGTTCCCGTGTATAGGACGCAGGGTGGTTTTCCGAATCAAATTCTGAGAATTTTCTATGTCCTCGTGTACCTATAGGACGCAAGAAGGTTTTCTCTTAAAATTCTAGGAATAAACAATAAGTTGCAACAAAAATTCACGTCCATTCTATTAAATGATTTCCTTCGAATATACTTTCTGCTCAGTATGATCTGAAAAGTGAATTTACCGAAGTATTTGTAATACTAGATTTACCTATATCGAAACTACATATTACAGATATAGTAAAACACTTTGGAAAGCAATGTAGAAGATATAATGTTGCAGATTTTCGTGACTCCTACCCAATTTAAATAAAAAAATCTGTAAAAATTTCTGCGATCGTCTGTGAAACTTGCAGTAAAAATAAAATATCATGAGTTTAAAGAAGTTATTCATTTCAATTATTGATAAAGATTTCTCCAAAGTTCCATCCCTTAATATTTACTATAATTTTCATGGTGCTTCCAAACGACGCTTCAGCCGAATAGAAGGTTGAAAGCCATCTAGAAACAAAATGTTTAACTCTAGGCGGATATGGTTATTCCTCTGTTGAGTTCCCGCAATTACCTATTTTACGTTTTAAATATTAAAAATTACTTTGAACTACTTTTGCGAAACCCAGCTGATTCTCAGGTAAATTTGTTAAAGTATTACTACGTACATAAAACGAGTTTACATTCCTACTTTACAAATGACAGCACGGATTATAAATCACCTACTAATGGATCTTATTTTTAACCTTATCTATGATAGAAAAAATGAAAGTCAAGAGGCAAAGTTATGACGCTAAATATAAATTAAGAGTGTGTGTGTGTCTGCTAAAGAGCACGGTAATAGAGCGACTGAACGTGAATTTGGACCCAGTGAATGTTTTATAAGAAAATGGAGAAAGGCTGAAGAAACGATAAAAAAATATGTGGAAGAGCAAAAAAGCGAACCGAGGTAGTAAAGCAAACCATTCTGAAATGGAAGAATGCCTGCTGAAATGGATAAGAGATACGAGAAGGGACTGCTTGGGTGTTAGCACATCAGCTGTTCGTGAGCAAGCTTTGAGATCATCCAAAGAATTAAACATTAAAAACTTCAAGGCGTCTATGCATTGGTGTCGTCGTTTCTACAAAAGGTGCAATTTATCAATCCGCCGACGTGCTACGGTAAGTCAAAGTTTACCCGAAGATTATGAGGAGAAATTAATTGCATGTATGTAATACAATTAAGAAATTGTATGTAATACAATTAAGAAAGAAATTCAACTTTCCACTTAGTCAAGTAGGCAACGCCGACCAAACACCATTGACATTTGATATGCCGTCTGATACAACGGTAAATGAGAGAGGTGCAAGAGCCGTCACGATGAGAGGCACGGGAAATGAAAAGAATCGTTTCACTGTCATGGTTGCCTATATGGCGGATGGGATGAAACTGCCTCCGTATGTAGTTTTTAAAAGAAAAACAATGTCGAAATGCGAATTTCCCCGTGGCATCATAGTCCGAGTGCAACAGCAAGGTCGGTTTGATGAAAACATCACCAAGGACCGGATCGAGACTGTTTGGAAGAGAAGGCCTGGTGGAATGCGTCAAAGATCTCTCTTGGTCTTAAGAGGCATTCCGATATCACACACACCCCGAAGTAAAAAAGCAACTCCTTGAAATGAAGACAAATTTGGTGATTATCCCAGGGGGAATGACATCGATCCTGCAGCCTATAGGCGTTGCTGTTAATAAGCCGTTTAAATCGGCACTGAAGAAGAAGTTGGCCGATTGGATGGTGAATGGCACACACACACACACATTCACCATAGGTAGATATAAAAACAATCTGTCAGTGGATCGTGGAAGCATGGAATGAACTCCCCTCAGAAAAAATAATTAAGGGATTCAAATAATGTTGCATAATAATGCTTTATATGGAATTGAAGACGACGTATTATGGGAAGATGAAACCAACAAAGGCACGACGACCGCAGAATTAGAAGCAGACGAATCTGAGGCTTCAAAAACAAATGAAGTCCACAACGAGTTCCATATTACCGATGATGACTCAGCTGATGGCGAGTTTCTAGGATTTTAGGGAAATTGTTTGAAAAGTTTGATTTATTTTCCTGATTGAAGATTTTTTCAATGAACACACACTCGATTTTGAAATTTTAGCAATTTCATTTTATATTTCATATTTTATTTCATTTTAACTGAAGACTTCGTACAGAAAAAACGAAAAATGTTTAGTATCCAAAAACATGAAATATTATGTACCCGTGTATAAGACGCACCCTACTTTTTAGCTTCGAAAATTTGGAAAAAGTGCGTCCTATACGCTGGTCTTTACGGTATTCCAAAAGTGTAATCAATATTTTTTCTTTCGTAGTAATCAATGAAGATCTCCTTTGATAAATACACTAAAGGAAGGTATTAAACAAATGTTCAACTAAGCGTTTAATTGGATTTTTACAGCTTTTCTCCGTAAAATAATTGTTTTCACGCAAGATTGGTTAATAATGTGAAGATTGGTGACACCAACAAACTGAATCTCTTCAAATGAGAGAAGCGCGTCTCAAACATAAGGAAAACCCTTAATCTGACTTAGATTTGTTTAAAAATTTCAGTCCATACATAACATGAAAAATATTTTGTGGAAATAAAGGAACCGCGTACATAACTGCTATTGAGATGATATCACTGGGAAAGTTGTAAAAGTTTTTCTATAAATGTCTTGTAATTTTAATATTATTTGACATAAACCCAAGAGGCTGACGCTGATGTTCTCTGTGCTTTGTGCTCCGAAATAATTGAAGATTTGCAGGTTGCGATTCCCTGTAACTTTGGATGCAACTGCATATTTCATCATAATTGCATTAGTCTGAGCAGATTAGTTGCAAATGCAGTAATTTGCAATGAAAATCTGATTTATAAATGTAAAAGTTGTTTACGAAGTTCAAACGGTCATCTGAATGAAGCGGTGCACAAGATTGAAAATCAACAAGAATATGTCTTACAAATTGTGAAGGATATTCAAAACAAGTAAATCTCTTGCATTCAAATGATTGCAACTCAAAACGAAGGGATTAAATCTTTAAAAACTAATATCGTCACTGTGAGTTCGACGTACCCCGTGTGGCATACGGGACAGTCTGTATTGAAAGAGAATAAAACCATCAACCAGCTGCAAGAATCGGTAACATCGAGGAAGGATAGTTTAAACTGCTCCAACCCTAACCAGATAAGTGAAAAGTGTGATTCAATGGTGAAACAGAGGGAACAGAACTTGATGACATCGAATGTTTTGCGACCGTACTTCGAGGTTGCTGTTCAACCGAGTAGCAATAACTGTCTCAATTCTGACAAATCTGATGCAGATATGAAGAATCTTAGTATCAGCATGAAACAAAACGATACCCAAGATAATGGTCTCACTAAAGTGAGCTACAAGCGTAAATCCAAACCAAAGTCGATCACAGGATGTGCGACCATTGCTAACACCGAGTACCAGCTAGTTGGAGTCCCAAAGAAGATTCACCTACATGTCTGGAGATTCAGGAAGGACACGTCGAAAGAAGGACTCATCAGGCATTTGAAAGCCAAATTATCTACTAGTGCTGATGTGGAAGTAGAACAACTAGTAACGAAGGGAGATTGTGCTTACTTTCGTGTGTCAGCTGATGCTGAGAACTTAAAAGTGTTAAGTGAGCCAACATTCTGACTAAAAAATGTTTCGATTAATAGGTATTTTTTTCGCAAAATTCGAACCAATATGCCCTTAGGCTAAATGATGGACTCACATCACCTCACTTTCTAAAAATAAGCTATCAGTGTTGCACATCAATATACAGTGTTTGAGAGATAAGCTCAGTTTATTGGAATTATCATTAAGTAAGTTGAATATTGATGTACTGTGCATCAGTGAACATTGGCTCAGTGACTCAGAACTGACTGATTTTCATTTGAACAACTACCATCTAGTGGCATCTTTCTCTCATGCTGAATTTAAGAATGGAGGTAAGCAATTGTTGTCAATAATAACTTTTCATATAAATGTAAAAATATTAATATTTCTATGAAGGAGGAAAAACATTTTGAATGATGTGCTTGCTTTATTAGTAAAGAACCTACAACTTTGTTCTAGTAGCATTGTATCCTTTTCCTTCTAGTTTCTATGAATCCTTTATGAATAGACTGGATAATTTGCAGAGTAATAAACATTTCCTCATTGTAGTTGGTGACTTTAATTGTAATCTTTTGGTTAACACCTGTCAGGCTTCCCAATTAACAAGTATTTTTGAGTCGTATGATATGAAACAATCAATTTTTCTACGAACACCAATAACACCATCTTCAAAGTCATTATTGGATAATCAATTTAATAAGTTCTTTCACCACTACAGATTTTTCACAATCAAACATCTCAAATCTCTGTACTCTTTTAGGATGTGAAAACTGGTCAACTGTATTCAATGCAGTACAATTCAATGATTATTTCAATAATTTCCACTCAAAATTCCTCTACTTATTTAACTGTGTTATTCCTGAAATTAGTATAAAAAGTGACAGAAGGCTGCATATGGGGAAGCACTGGGTTACACCAGAAATCATTAAGTTATCTGTTGTTTTCAAGGAATGGGCTCACCTTGATAAAGTTTATAACACATATGAAACACATTCGTTTTATTTGCATATCAAGCAACTCTACAGGAAATTAATTAATGGAGCTAAGAAGTCTTACCATGATGAATTATTGATAAGCACCACAAATAAAATGAAAGAAAATAGTAAATAGGGAGCTTGGTAGACAAAAGACCAAATTCATACCTCAAGTCTTCAATGGAAATGGTGAACCTATCACTGATCCAATAGAATTATGCAACTACATAAATGATAATTTTTTAATACTCCCAAGACATGACTTTAATATCACTGATAGTAGCTATGTTAACTTGAGTAATGAATCTGCATCTAGTTCAATATGTTTATATCATTGCAATGAAACAGAACTAAATTTCTGTTTGTGCAGATTAAGTAAAGGGTCAGCAGCTGGTCTAGATGGTGTAACTGGTAACTTGTTGTACAAATGCAAAGATTTTATCTTGAAACTGCCATTATTCTTAATGAATGAGTCCTTAACATTAGGAAACTTCCTTGACGCATTAAAAATTGGCAAAGTAACAACAGTCTACAAAAATAAAGGGGAAAAAGAAAATATGGGCAGCTATAGACCAATTTCTCTTTTATCACAATTTTCTAAGTTATTTGAATTAGTATTTTTCAATAGACTTATTACTTACCTTGAAAGTTTCAGGTTAATATCAGACACAATGGGGCTATAGAAAGGGAAGAATCAGCTCTTTTCCAGGCTATAAATTTCATTTTAGGTTCAATTGACAACAAAAACCAAACCCTAGGACTATTTTTTAATTTTAGTCATGCTTTTGACATGCTGAGTCATCAAATCCTATGCATAAATGTCACAATATGGGAATCAGAGGGGTTGCTTATAATTGGATAAATTCTTATCTTTCCAATAGATCACAGAGAGTAATTTTAAACTTAAATAATGCTAAGCAGAGCTCTGATATAAAATCATGCATAACTAGTATCCCCCAAGGCTCCATTCTTGGGCCTATATTGTTTATAATTTTCATAAATGATCTCTCACTTATATCCAACAAATCAACAGTAAAAAGCATCAGCTATGCAGATGACACTAATTTCATCATCACAGCGCTTGATTCCAAGTGGAGGGTCAAAATATTATCTGCAATATGATCAGCTGATACAAAACTAATAAGCTGCATTTGAATTATGATAAAACTCAAGTGATGCACTTCCCTCAGACAAAACTTCAGGATACCATAAGCCTAATAGTCAATGATGTAAGAATCACACCTACTCCAAATACCAAATTCCTGGGCATTCACATTGAAGAAACATTAAACTTGTCAGAACATGTAGCACAACTACAGTATCATTTGAAATCCTCCTATCTGTTTAATATAGCTATTTTTATGCAAGAGCCATTGCACAAGTGTTCCTTATTCAAAAGTGCATTGTTAGGTGTATGTTGAATGCTCCTCACAGGGCTTCATGTAGATCTCTTTTTACTCAATTGACTATGTTAACTATTCCAAGTTTGTATATATATATATGTAATATTCTTGTATTAATAAAATGTAACATTAGCATGTTTATAAAAAATTATGTACACAAATATGGTACTAGAGGTCATGAAATGATACATCTAGTATATCACAGCAGGAACGTGACATGTAGAGATCCCCTCGCCATGGGGACGAAATTATATAACAAGTTACCTACGCAAATTAGTAATATTAACAAATTATTATTATTCAAGAAAGCTGCTAAAAACACAGTTTAAATGTTTTTATAATATTAATGAATTTCTTATGTGCAAGAGGTGACTTCTTTGTTATGCACAATTGTATGTATACTGTATAATATTGTGATTTCATCATGACGATTCCTATACCTACGAAATGTATGGTCAACTGGGATAATAAAGATTATTATTATTATTACATTTCTGTTATACAGTCCCATCTGGTTTTGCCTTGCAACACCGATTATATGAACAATTATAACAGAATTTTAAAAATTACAATTAAATCACCTTGAGAGAACAGTAAAATAAAATATTCTTACCCGCACAACTCTTGAGGAGGAAGACAGTGTTTCCATCGTCTTACCTACTCGAACCCAAGAAAAGAAGGACCCGAGAGGGAGAGAGAGAGAGGAATGATTTATGCGCAGAGGTTTAAGGTAGATTTATGCTAAGAGACCGAGAATGAATATGAAATGCGTAAAAGCAAAACATGCATGTTAAGCTATTCATATATTCATATTTATGCCGCCTATCTAAACGGCACCATTTAAATCCGAGATAATAAGACACGGGAATAGGTGAGACGGGAAATCGTGACTTCCCTATTCCTATTCCACGATCGGAATCGAACCCTAGACCTCCGGCGCCGAGGAATGTCGCTCGCCTTTCGTGTCCCACCCATCTCTCCACAGGAAGCGACCCGGAGGGCAGATAGTGCAAGAGAAGAGCGTGTGAAGGCGAGAGGGAGAGAGAGAGAGATAGAGATAGGAAACGAGGAGGAACTGCCGCGGCGGAATCACTCCTGCCCCCCAAAAAACATTGAATAATGCATGGTACAAGGCGTTGACTCGAAAATGTTGACTACTTTCGCGAAGAGTCTTTCCCATGGCTACGGCGCAGCGGCACCTTGCTCTTACACGCGCTCTTCTTCCTCTCTTCCTTCATTCCAATCCTCTTCCCCTTTTCCGTTACGAAATCCACCCTCTCTCTCTCTTCTCTCCAAGCCTCTTATCCCCCTCTTTCATCTCACGCCCTCCTTCCATATTCTCCCCCGTGAACAACAGAATGTGAGGGCTCTCTTTTCTCACTCATTCCACAGCCCTAAAAAAAAATACGCCTTCGGTTTCCGCGCTTCCCTAACTCCTACCCTTTTTTTCATCCTTGCCAACGCATGTTCTTGTTTCTCCTTCCCTCTCTCTCCCTCTCTCTCTCTCTTGCTCCCCCGTTTCTCCATTACATCCCTCTCTGGGTGTCTCGCTTCATAAGAAATAGATGCGTCCCCGAAATGTAATACGGATATCCTAATTGCTTGCAACGCAACCTTATTCCCCATAGACAACTATAAATATATATAACTAAAATTTGTCCTATCAGAAAAGAATTTTGTCCAAGACACAAGAAATATATTCTACAAAATGCAAAATTCATTCCCCTCAAACCTTATCTTTATCTTATTCACGCAGAAAATTATGTACATTTGGCTATCGTAACGACAACTTTATGTACGAGACAGTGTATCAAACTTAGACCGCGTCTGAAAGCTGCATTAAACAACTTACGATACAAATTTTTAGCCGATAAAAATTGCATATTGTCCTTGTTTCGTCGCCCTTATAACATAATCAAATTAAATACGAAGCATTCCGAATACACTCCATGAAATGAAATTCGAACGCGAATAAAAACCACCATAATAGCAAAATTGATTTTTGCACCGCATATATCTTTATTATTTTATACATCACGTATAAAGAAAATTATGTACAAAGATTGTTTTGTAGAAAGAGGAACGTCTGCATTTCTTTCCTAGTTTTCCTCCTTTCCACCTTTGTTCGTCTCTCTTTTCCGACGTCTTCTTTTCTTCCTCCGCTTAATTCCTTTTATCCTTTCACCTTTCCCACCCTGGCATCACTCTTTAAAGTCGCCCGATTGTCCCTCCCTTTATCTGACTACGTTTTTTCTCCCGGTTTTCCTCCCTCACGCATCCGTACTTTTGAAAGACATCCGACGTCGCACGACAAAGGATCCCTTAACACCCACTTCCCTCCTCCCACGCCATTTCACCCCTCTTCACTCTTGCGCCTTCCTCTTCCTCTCTCTCTCTCTCTCTTCCTCTTCTCCGTCCTTCATCAAATTTCAAACAAATTTGCTCTTCCCCCCTTCTTCCTCAATCACCCTCTCTAACTTTTCCAGAAATGCCTCGAAATCTTCTGAAATTCATGCTCCAAGGATACGCGAGCGTTGTTTGTTGTTCAAGGAAAAAAACTCCCCGCTTTAAGCCCGAGATTATCGGTTGCGAGTAAGATAAACGGTGTCAGATTTTTTTTAGTTTCGTCTCTCACTCTCTGTCAACTCTTAAAGTACATAATAAGCGTGTTTAATGGCTAGCGACAAGAGGAGGAACCACCAGAGGTTTAGGGCTTCCGTCCTTTTTCTTGACCCAAAGGCCTATGGGAGATGAAGTTCCTTAACGGAGGATGCACGAGATCACTTCTTCCTTCATTATGTCCTCGTGTTAACGCAAAGTGTGTTAGGAAGCCATTAGGCTACAACAGAGGCGTGATTAATAGTTTTCTTCCCATTCTGAGCTAATATCTAAGGAAGAAGCAAGTTTGTGGCTGTATTTACATTAAGATAAAATGCCTGTTTTTAACTGCTGAATGGAAAATAACTAGGAACTATATAAATACGTACGTCAAACGAATAGAGTTGAATTTTTTTATTGTAAAAAAATTCAATTTGATAATCACAGGAGCTTGCAACTTCCAGTTTCAAAAATTATGATGAATAATAGTAAAATCATGATGAATGAATATGTAATAATAATTATGATATGATGACATGATGCTACAAATGTAAGCATTAACCATCCGTAAATTTTCCAGAACATTTACAAACAGATTTTATACACATAAATTCCAGTTCAGCCTCAATTCTCCTCTATCCCAAAAAATAATGATGCGATAAAAAATATACTTCTTAATGTTTAAACCCGGTAGATATTAGGGGTGGCTATCTTTTTTGAAAATTCCCACCTCTCACGAAGATGCACAATTGCACCACCACATGACACGTCCAAAGTGGAGCATCATCCAGTCTTTCTCTCTTGAAAGCCCACTTTTTCCACTACCACGACCGCAGAATAAAATAGCGGTCTCTTCTTTTCATGTTTCAAACGGATGCGGTCGGTGATAGTGCCGCGTACAACGAAATTCACTATGAATAATTTAAACGTGAAACGATCCTCTCTTTTGTTTCTAATCGATCGTTCCGACTGACCTTATTTAGCTTCCTGTTCCATTGGCAATTAATGGAGAATCGTTCCGAGATCAGCACCAAATCTCTCTCTCTCTCTCTCTCTCTCTCTCTCTCTCTCTCTCTCTCTCTCTCTCTCTCTCTCTCTCTCTCTCTCTCTCAACCCGAAACCAACTGGACGCAATTTCCCAGGTGATTCAATGGCCACAAGCTCAATCCACCCCGAGGTCCTTGGAAGTATTTATAGGGTATATATTAGCGTTCCGTTTGCTATGAATAATCGCCATTCACACTGCGCGAGAAAATTCCAAAGTAGAAAGAGTGCGTCAATTGCAGGCATTTTTCCGCAATCCCACGTTTCACGCGATGAAGTTATATATATAAATATATTTCAAGAACAAATTGATTAAGACACGCTAACAATTCCTTTCCTCCGGCGTTAAAGCTAGAACAATTCCAACAAGTCCAAACCAACGATTTACTCTTTATAAAGTATTGATTTTTAAACTGTGGAGCGCATTCCCATGAATATATTGTCTGTCCAAACATCTTAATCCTGAGGTCTATGCAACCGTCAAATTCCAGCTCAAAAGTGGCTGGTTCTTTGCGTCGATGGTTTTCCTTAAGTTATATTTCAGATGCAGAAGTTATTTTTTATGAACTTTGATTGAACGAGGTATGTGGGGGACGAAAAGACAGTTTTCTTATGTTAGGGGAGCGCGACTTTGTAATGTTTGGAAACCGGTGATATAAAGACGTTTGTATCCTGAAACTTAGATCACCCTTTTAACACATCGCAATATGTACACTTGTGTATCCTGAAACTTAGATGACCCATTTTACAGCATAAACCAACATTTCAAAGAATCGCTCATCCATGACAACTAAATATTTTTTAAATGTTTCCTAATAGTGATTTCCCAATAAAAAACGATAAATTTTATTAATACCTTGTTTATATTATAACCAGCGAAGTGCCGAACGGAGCAGAATCTTGCAAATTGTCAATAGAGTGAAAACTTGAAAAGAGATACAAATGTCTCAAAATAGTTAAACATTCCGCAAACACGACACACTAACCAAGTGATTCACTACTTCGGGTCACGGTAAAAAATGGGTCCTCAGTAGGATCGCGAAGGGTCAACAAAAGAAGAAATATATTGCAAAATGCATCACATTTCATAAAGATACTTATTCTTGTGGCGATGAAGGTGTTTTTGATGCAATTTCACGATATGAATACGTAGTTTTAATTATATACATATTTAAATTTCATCATACGCTAGAGTGTCTGGAGGATCTGTAGTTGGCCAATATAGAATCGCATTAAAAAAGATGAGATCCACTGCTCTAAACATTGCCCATGGTACAAATGTGGAATGCTTTGAAAAATTATGAAATCGTCATCCGCGATATAACATTAAAAACATCTTTCAGCAATTTTTTCAGTCGAGTAACCCCTCAAAATCCTTCCTCGAAAAAAGTTTCCTTCTTTTACATCTGTAGACTGAAAATTGAAGAGCCTGGCAACACAGCCATTTTCTTTCACACCTTTTCGTTCCATTTCATATGGTTCTTTTGTCTTCTCTGTCTTCATGTAGATGCTATCCGACTTCGGGATAACCACCGAGAGGTCCTGCCTTTGGCACCATTGACTTCCGATGCCCTATATATCTAGGTCTCACTTCACGAATGCAATTTTTTGTCCCTCCGCACCTCCTTCCCTCTCTCTCTCTCTCTCCAAATCTCTCCCTCTATGTCTGGACCCATGAATCACGTGACTTGGCTCGGCATCCTTCCGACAAGGCGCTCTGCTGCTATCGTCATATGCAGGAAGTGAAGCGGAGTATGTGCACGAGAAGGGGAGAGGAGGAAGGCGTTGTACATACATCAAGGGAGGAAGTGGGTGGTCCGACCGACCGTTATCTTCTTCCCGTACGTGCTACGTACGACGCTGCATCGTACATCTAGAAATTCTATGACCTACATATATTATTTCGGAGCTATGGAGTCCGATTTCACAGATGGCAATTTTTCTCCCTACGTGAAAGAAGATTCTACCTCCTGTCAATTAGGGTCACGTTTCATACATCGTCACTTGTCGAATGGCTATACTGCTTTTTCTTCATCACAATAAGTAATATTTCCCAAGCCTGGATTTCTAGTCGAAATTTTTATTAGTGGTGGTTTCAACGAATTACGAGACTATTTCACATCCACCTTTCTCTTCTTTTTTTATTTTTTCTTATTTCGTACTTATATGTTACTGCAGAATTGCTTTTATTTTATTTTTTCATGACAGGAAAGGCTTCTTATTTTTTGCATGTTGAATAACTATCTGTGTCATTTAAAAGTATGTAAGAAATTTTTCTACAAAAAATTAATTGATTTGTAAAGATTATAACAGGTAATTTTAGCTGCACGATATTGAGAAATTAAATTCATTCACTTTCTTGATTATGATATAAATTCATGCTATTTAATATTCTCCACATAAAATTGTGAGGTGCAATAATACGTATGAGCATGCGTAAAGAGGCAGGTAAATAAATAATATGACGTAATAAACCCACAAAATTATTTTATAAAATTAATAAATATCATAGACATTCTGTTAAATTTAATATAACAATATGCGGAAACTTATGTACATTAATTCACACACTTTTCTCATTTACACTAGTAAAGTAACTATGAAGAAATTTCCGAATTATTTTTCAGGGAAGTCCTTTTTCAAATTCTAAACTGCTTTTAATAAGACGATCCTTATCTAACGATCAAAAGGCAACATGAAATAATATTAGGAACCCATTTATTCAGCAAGTAGGAACAATTACTAAAATTTGTTAAATTTAAAGGTAGTTTATAAATCGACTCAATAAGAATCTTTGTCAACCATAGTTACATTAATCGTAACGGTGAATTTATATATGATTCACTAATTTATGATCTTTCGTAAGAAAGAATCAGGACCAAATTAGCTATGAAAGTGTATATTAGACTCTTATAATTCCCTTATTTAGATACATATATTATTTATTTAGATAATTTGTCATTTCAAGCTAAATAAAATTCCAAAGGAAAACAATAATTGGCCTTTCCTCTGATATTTATCAGATGAATCTTCCCATCGAAAATTTCCCTCAATATCTGCTATTTTCGCAGCAAAACATACGGCGTGTATATATTCGGACAGACGGAGAGACAAAATCTAAGTCTTCCTTCATAAAATATAAACTTTTATTGGATCGAGATGGATTTGGGAAAATGACAAAGGGAGAACAGGAATTGACAATACCAGGGAGACAAAGCGCCGGCTTTAACCGTGCCGGGATAACGCTCGCTAGTTCTTTTCCACGGACAAGTGAAGAATTACTTTTCGAGCAAGCCCGAACGATTTCTAGTGCCCCTCTCTCTTTTGTCTTCCGGCATTTTTTTTACTCGCCCCTTTTCGAAAGGCTAGGCAGCGGCGTGAACGTCCGATCACAGCGCCAAAAAAAGCGATGACGACCACCACTCGTACTAAACTCCACGAGCAGCCAACGTGAAACCAGAACTCGCCTACTTCATCTGACTCTCCTTACACGTTTCGAGCACACACACAAACGAGTGAGAACGTGAATTTCACATCTCTTATAGCGTCCACCCACACTACCCTCTAACAGGCTCTCCTCACCACCCTTCTCCAGTCAATAGACGTGCTCTCGATTTAACCGTTTTTCCTCCCTAAGTAAATAAGAGCTGGGCAGAGAACGTTGAGTTTGTTTTTATTCTCTCTCTCTCTCTCACTCCTCCCTCTCCCCCCCATCTTCCCCCCCCCATCTCCCCCTTCCCTCCCCCTCCCTCCCTTATTCTTTTCGTGTAACGTAGTTGAATCCTACAAAAAATATATTAATCCGTAGCCTTGTCCTTCGTAGTTACAAATTATTATCATTCGAGGCAATTTTCTTATACAATGTGTTTTTGAGTCTGCTCTTCTGTATGTAAGTATCAATTTCCCTGCTGTAATTATGAATGTAGCGAATGGGAATTAAGCCGCTTGTATGAATTAACATTTAGGGCCTAATTAATTTAGGTAATTTTAGTAGGGATAGTTTTATGTATGTATCGAAACTAAAAAGGGGCATTATGATAAATATCGTTTACTAAAACAATAAAGGCCCCGAATAAGGTAACGCATAAAAAAATATTTTCACTTTATAAACAGTCTCCAACAAAAAATTTGATCCGTTGTGGTATGGTAGTATTTTGGATGCACAGTGGATGCACGCCGATCACTTGTTTGCAGATAAATGATTCATTTTCATTGTCAACATGGACAGATGATGAATTTATAAGGTTGAATGAATGTATAAATCCGTAGAAGTAACATTATGCGATAGGATGCGCTTGATTAATCAGAACGTCGGTCGTTGTATGAATAATGAGGTGAACAAGCTGAGGCGTATAAGTTGGCATTTTTATCGGAATCAAAACGAGAGCTGACCACTCTTTAAAGATATTATGGTGCCGTAATATTAAAAATAATATAAAAACATCATGATACACACTTGCACCCTTAACTAAAGATGGAAAAGTTTGTGAATTAATTGAACATATTTCTCCAATTATTATATATCTGCCGTTTTATAGAGAATACATCCATACATCCCCCCGTGAGGTGTATGTGTCCCTGGAAAAGATCGTGTGAAGCGAAACCGTGCAAAGTGGAATAGATTTTACCATAGTAATGCATGAGGTTACATTTCAGAGCCATCTGGAGTTCAATAGAAAAAGATTTAGTTGTATTTTATTCAGGATTGCTTCCTTTATTCTTTATGAGTCGAACGATAACATTTTATGAATCTTTAAAACTTGAAGACGGTTCCCATAACCGTGCTAAAGTGAAATTGACGGCCACGCAATTTGTGGTAGTTCTCCTAATGGAATGCCGTGCTAAACCGAAAACCTTAAAGCGCAAACGAGCAAAGCAAGGGATGGGAGTAAAAATGAAAAATGATTATAGGGGAAATTTCATGAGCGAGGCATCTTCAGCCTTATCAAAAATAAACGCCACCAAATTACAAAAAAATCCGTAATAAAATTCTATCAATGAAATTATATGAAAGTAACTAAGAGCAAATATAATAATCTATCCCATTAGAGTACTTGAAACCATTATTAAGAATAAGGTAGAGGTAACACTGCATATGGAGAGATATTTTTACATAATATATCGGAAGCAACATATTTTGTATTTACAACAGGCATGTAAAATATTAAGGCAATGATCGGAATAAGATTTAAACAATTGGAGGAGATACAGGATGGGGTAACTTCGTAACTTATGGGAGCGCTTTCGTCTTTAAAGGTATCTAAACTTTTCTTAATTAATATAAATGAACTTTTAATAAAAGCTTTTATATTCATAAAAAAGACCGCAAGAAAATCATACATCTATATCGTTTAGACCAGAGTTTCTCAAAGTACAGCTGGGGGTACTTTTAAAGGCGCTAGTGGGCAGTACTTGGCTTATATTATAACAATGGACACTCCAAATCAGCTTTCTTTTTAATTTGATGTTATTATAGAATATATTTCACAATACATTTCTTCCTTATGGGTGCACATAAACAATACAGTAAATTTTGTCTCTAAAAATACTGAATGCATACTTACAGTCGACCCTTATATATGTTACGTGTTATTTACAAAGGTGTTATCTGAAGTGAAGTTCGCATGGAAAAAATAGCGTTCCCAGGCATCACACAGTTGTTGAAAAATTGTCTCATGAATGATCCAAAATTAATATTCAGAAGCCTATAGAACGCTTTGAATTTACGCTATTAATTTGAGCGTTGTCTAGAAAACTAAAACAAGATCGGGATAAACTAGCATTATCTCTTTTTCGACTTATCCCCGGTAATTTCCAAAATTGACCTTTGGTCGATAGTTGATGACATCTTTTAAGCTTTTACCAACTAATTAAGGCAACAAAACACCTTTTAAATAATTATGAGTGTAAAAAATTTGGATCCAGAATGCATCCTACCATTATCATATGTAGTCTTAAGAGAAATAGATCATTAGCTTAATGTTGTACTTTTAAGGAACGCATCTACCGCATTAACCGTGGACTATCTTTAGTGTATTTAAAATTTAATTATAGTACTGACGTATAATTATATAAATTATAAATATCGTTAGATTATAGTGAAGTGGCTAAAAGGCAATCAAAATATAGAGCGTACACTTGCGAAGAGCCAATGGTTGACACTTTATGTCACGGAAAGCATGTACATACATTCATCTAAATGCGTTAATTATTTTATGTAAACTCTTTCGTTATTAAATAACTGTATTTGTGTAATACATGTATTATTTTATAAGGGGGTACTTCAATTGACTGCTTGAGTTAAAAGGGGTACGCGGCGAAAAGAAATCTTTACTTAAACAATAAAAATAAATAAGGAAAAAAGTCCTAGCAGTGCGATAATGCATTCCAAGGTTCAAGTAAATTTACGTGGCTCCTCTTGAATTTTTTCAAGGCTAAAAATGTGTCTTCTGCGTCTTTAGTTAACATTTTCGATTCTCTTATTTCCTTCGGCGCGTTAGACATTCGACGTTAACTTTTTCATTAGCGCCTTTTTCATCCTCGCAGAATGGCGCGCCCTTTCCGCAACGTTAAATAATTGACGCCGAACCTTCTCCGAACCCGTGACGAAGGATTCGAGCGATGTGGAATGCGGAGGAGCCATTGGCGAGCAAAAACGAAAAAAAATCTTCGTTAGGTCGAGTTCGAACTGCACGGGGAAGACAGTATGAAATTAGGAGGATGGGAACACAGAGAATGCCATTCTGGTCTTTCGCGCAGCGCTGAAACTCGTTTTTAGATTTAAAAAGAAAGGAGGTTCTCTACAGCCATTCGCGTTAACACCGCCGTAAGGGAGGCTCTCCTTTTTTTTAATTTGGTTTTTTGAAATGTTCAACCTTGGTTCCGCCTGCGTGCACGGAAAGCGGAAAGACGAGCAGAACTATAACACGCTCCAGCAGGAACTAAACGATGGGCATTTCCCTTCGCAGAAAAAGGCAAACAAAATGTTCTTTGATGGTTTATTGAGTTATGGCGCATCGAGTATTATTTTTTCTTTTGTATCTTCAATAGTTTAAGACAAATGGAAAATTAAGACGGTGTTTTGGCTTATGTAGGTTATGTGTGTCGCGTGAGTCACGAGTTAAAACGGGCAAATTTAAAGAAAATATGAAAATGGATACATACTTTACTCATCCTTAGTTGAAATTACTTTCAAGGTTTTTTTTTAAGAATGATAAAGCTGTTCATATTTTCATCATGCATATTATAAACGTCCACAAGATTTAGAAATCTTTTAGGTTTCCTAACTAATTATTGCTGAATAACGGTCTTGGGATATATTTAATTTTAATTCGCGTGAAACGATAGAAATTTCACTTTTAGTTGACAAAGAATGATTAAGTATATCGTATCGATAAATGCTTAGTTACACATGTATTGATACATGTGTGTATTTATACCCCTAATTAGATATACTCATTTTAAAAACTTCAATTTAGTATTCCTGAAAAGAATACCTGCATTTTCTCAATATGATTAATTTTACATTTTCTCCTCTCGAATTTCCTCTTTTACAACTCTCCCTATCTCCTTTGACCTGTCTACTATTTATTTTCCCTCATGCTGGTCATTGAAGGCTTTTCTCACATATTTCTCTGAAATTTTATACTTATGAGTTGAAAACACTGATAAGCCGTCGTGGATGCATTCCACAATAATGCTTCCAATCTCGAAAATCGTTTTTATATGAGTTTATATGGCCAAATTTTTAAACCCATAATTTGCTAAGCAATAAACTGGTCTACATTTTACATATATCTTATGTAAAACACAAAGATTATTTAGAAAGAAAATGTCTCCAAAAAAACTTGTGAAGACAGATTCGACATGCAAGTTGCAGTAAGACCAAGCCTTTGAATCATAAATGTTATTAATAGGGAGTTGCCCGATTTCGTAACTTTGTAAATAGCTTTTGAAATAATTAAACATTAAACTCAAATTGGCTTAAATTTTGCTGTATCGACATTGATATATGTTCGGCGTGAATAACCCGCTGGTCAAAAAACGGATCCCGTATAATTAAAGAGTGATAATTTACGAAGGAGCACTCGCGTATCATAGATCGCATTTCTCAAACATGAATAAAGCATTCGCCATGAGATAAGAAGCGCATAAAAAAAGTAAAAGGGAGAAAAAAGAGCTCCATTCTAGAATACGAAGGGGAAAAGGGTATCGGATTATCGCAGATAAAAGTAGCTTATGCAGATTTCAAGAGATCTGTAATCCGAATTTTAGAGAGGAGCACGCGAGCGGAGGATATCCATTTCTCTTTTTTTTTCTTCCTCGCTACATTGATTCCCAACAAAAGGTCTCGTTCCCAAGCCAATGTGAAAAAATCGTCGTCGAAAAATATTCGAAAATGTGTAATGAAGAAAATGACTGGAAGGGAAATCACGAGGCCTTTTCATCGTCGAAAATGGAAGTACGACGTACCCTTTCTCTTTCTCCCTTCCCCCTTCACCTCCCTCACCATTCTTCTCCCCGATTGTAACACCATCTTTCGAATCGGGAGGGAAAAAATCGGAAGCCTCCTCGCGCAGTCTTTTCCCCTCACCTTTCTCCTCTTCCGTTCCCCACCCCGCTTACCGTTTTCTTTCTTTCGGCACATTTCTACCCTCTCTCCTTTCCTCCCTCTCCTCCCCTTTATCACCTCCCTATACAAACAAACTCTCCGCTCGCAACACTTCCCACTAACCCCCTCCCTCCCCCACAATCTCCTCCTCCTCCTCCTCCTCTCCCTCCCTTTCCCCGCTGCTCCGCGCGCTTCATTTGTTCTCCCCAATAGTCTACGCTCCTTCATTTTGCATATTGGCGAGAAAGAGAGAGAAGAAAGCACAAAAAATATAGAGGGTGAATTTTTTTCTTCTCTTCCCTTTTCCGTGCGTTATCAGTTAGGTCTTGTGTTTGTTTCGAGGCAAAAGCAGATTTTTTGTTATGTTCCGCGCGCGTGAGATTTCGGTGTAGCGTATAAATATTAGTTTTTTCCCTCGGTCTTACAATTAGGATACAATATAAGGTTTTTCTATATATTGGATTTTTCCTATATATTGCATTTCGTATCAATAACGCTGCGATTTTATCTACTAAAATGTTTGACAGTTAATTCCTTCACTTTATTCTTTGTTCCGTGCTATTATAAAACAGTACAGTATATAAGCGAATTAATGATTTTGAACAATTTTAAAATGATTCACCACGTCTTTATAATGACCTCGTTTGTTGAAGCACTTTTTTTTACAGTTTTCCGAATACTTAGAATTGCAAGGCCGACGAAAGGATCTTGGATTATAAATATCTGAACACGTGAGGCATTCATTCCAACCAGCTCTGTCAAATAAAGAAGACATTTACTTACATGTTACATATTTAAATTCTGTCCTGTTTTAATCTTGATACATTTAACCTTTGAAAAATGTCTTTTTTTTTAAGTTTACCTTATCTGTTTGAGGTTAATTTTCATTCGCATTTTCTGAAAACAATTTGGTTCTATTCTTTCTTTTTAATTAATTCGTATTAAGTAAATAACAAATAACAACTTTCGTTAAAATAATAAGGCGATTTCTTATAGACTATGGGATGATTCACGCCATTCGCGGAAATCTTCATCCAACAGCAAACAGCGGGGAGAAATGCTTTGCCCGACGCCGCGCCGTTCAGATTACATGCGCCCCCCTCTCCTTCCCTCCCTCCCTCCAACAGCAACCATCATCCATGAAATAGAACCCATGATGTATTTTCAGTGCCACCTAATCCAATTTCACGAAGATGAGATGCGTCCTCTTTGGTAATTGGTGATGCATAGTAGATACGTCGCGTTTAATCCGGTGGTCACTATCTAGACGCCGGTTTATTAGGAAGCTCAATACCTCATTAACATACTACCCTATTTGCCCCCTCGGACAAGCAATGGCTTCAAGGATATCTCGCGCGTTCTATATTACGACGTTTACTACCCTCGAATGCGTGTTAAACACGGTTCTCGTTCTTCGATCTCCATCCTCCGTGAGCTTTGCCAGTCTCAATTATGCTTCGCGGCCGAATTTGGCCACACGAGCGCTTCACAAGCGTTATTTATTTACATGTTGCCTAGATCCTCGCTGGTGTATCTCTTTTTATCGCGGGTGCCTTGAATTACGGATGACATGCTTTTACAAAAATTATTAATAAGCGACGAGGTAACTAAAAATTCTCTTTCGTCCTCTTTTCCGACTCTTAATATGTGGGCACAGTATTTTTTTAAATTCACTACGTTATTTTTTTAATGAAAGTTTGCCTTCCTGGTATCTATCGAACAAAAATTCTATGACGCAAGTCAAATATTTTTGCGATATTATTCAAATTATATTTTTAAATGCCAGATTAATAATATCATATTCAAATTAGTAATAATTGTGAATGGTCGCTGTTTACTATTCCGTATGATCAGTCCTGTAAATATTGCATATTTTGTTTTAGCAAAACATTACATTATTTTTTCACTAAATAATTACATCGGATTTATTTGCTCTCATAGCCGTAAATATATAGTTGTGAAATAACTTATTTTACTTTAAATACCTACATGGGGGCATCAGTGAATTTTTATAATTGATTAATAAATGTATCATAATGTCAATCTAAATCTAAAGCCAATGCAGCGTTTATCTTAACGCAATTCTTCCATCCCAAAGCTAAACCTCAACTGTCCTAAGAAAACGATGCCAATTCATACAACTCGAACATTACTGCAACTTTAAGTAATCGAAAACGTGCTCATATAAACGCAAACCATAATCCTATACGATGGGACAGACAGATCTCTCTTTCGATGGAGCAATGATGCTCTAAGGATTATAGGCAGCGAGCAGTTTCCTAATTCCGCCTCCGGATCTTCCTAGATGGAATGGGATCATCTCAACATCTCCATCGTAATAGTTTCCTTGGCGGTCGAAGGCAGCTTGTCCGAGGTTTCTACAGAGGTAAGGGGGAGGCATTCTGCACCCTATCCATTATTGCTCGTCCTTTCTCTCGGAATTCCATGTTTTATTAACGGAGAAAGCAATCTTCCATTATCTCCCAAGATATCCGTTTTAATCATAGCACACGAGAGACATCAGGACCTCCCTCGAATTTCTTGGGCCTTTTGTCCTTGCATTCTTTTGATTGAGTTCCAGCCGTCTTGACTGGGGTGTGGGAGGTTCACGTGATGTCACGCGAGTTGATGAATCAGCAATGGAAAAGTAATACAGCTATGGTATTATCTATCGAAGGAAAAACTGAATGACAGTTATGATTTTTGCGAACATACCACGTAACCTAGAAAATGCTTAGTAAATGTAACAATGGTAATTGTTCCCAATAGGGCACGATAATAGAATTAACCTTAAGGTTCACATTCATAAAGTTTTAAAACTATTTTACAGCAGGCGGTTGAAAATTAGGTTCTCTATTATTCGATTCAGCAAAAAGAATAAGTTTCTTCGCTTACATCCGCATTGTTATTATTGGTTACGGTTTATAATTTAATATAAGTAAATTTAAACGAAATCACTGGCAGTGTGTTAAAGTTTCTTTATTTTCCTCTCAGAATATACTACTAGATTTATGATTTTAATATGACTTAGCAACTTTATCTTCACATATGCATCTTGACTGCCATAAAAACTTTATCGGAATACATTTCTGTCAAGGTTAAATGTGTTAAGACGGCATCCATTATATCAATACACTTTTATATTCATTCAATTGCAAGCATAAATTACTTTCATTTGAA
Source organism: Uropetala carovei (assembly GCA_036926305.1). Classification (NCBI taxonomy): domain Eukaryota; kingdom Metazoa; phylum Arthropoda; class Insecta; order Odonata; family Petaluridae; genus Uropetala; species Uropetala carovei. The sequence continues at coordinate 4,526,932 of JAXCHB010000118.1, read as the reverse complement.
AACAATCTAATACAAAATATAAACAAAATTAATTCTAGAAAATATTCAAAGTAATGTTTGCTATAATCGTGAACTTTATCATCCAATTCGCAAGCAATGCGTGTAAATTCACTCATAGATTATCCATATCCCGAAATTAAAATTCTGTGTGCTGAACGGTCCACGGCCCTTTCCTTAAACTTAGCTTTTCAAAAGCTTTAACGTCTCCTCTGAAACTCCACTCCTCCTATATTCCTATAACACCCCTTTTTTGACATCTTCTTTCCCTTGAACTTGCCTCCTCTCTTCTTTTCCATCAATAAGAGTGCTGTTGATGGTGCTGAAGAAGCAGTTCCGAGCATCCCGTTTAGCCGTGAACTTCGTCGGAGATAAACGCCCTCTATATATAGTTAAAAAGGACCTCCTCCTCCTCCTTTCTACCCTGGAAGAGTTCACGGTCGCCCCTCGCGCCGAATCGATCCGCTTCAAAAAAGGCTCTTGGACTACCGAGGTCGCATCGCTCCAAAACTGCGTTCTGAAGAGAGTGTATATCTCTTGCGACTCGTCTCTCCGTTGCCAAAGTCGCTCTTACGAACAGTAGTCAAATCGGTAAGGTATTCCGGAGAAAAATGCCACATATCGCCTTTAGCTCTATTGAGCATTACGAAAAATTAGAATAAAAGTTGAGGCCATCGCGAATTCAGTTTTGATAGAACTTCTTGTCGAAAAATAGATCTTGTAATACGTAAACATCGATTAAACAAGTAAGGAAAGAACTGATAAATCACATATTAAGGGCGGATTTTAAAATAATAATATCACCTCATAGGCTGCTTCCGGATTCTCCAAATTTCAAATTCATGATGATGTGACGTTCTTGAATAATCCCTCAAAATTTGGTTGGTATAGCTTGGACGGTGTAGAAGTAGTCCGCCGATCACGGAAGAGTGAGGGACGAACGGATTGACAGACAACGATTTCATCGGCGGATTTTTTCAATCGCTAAAAATTCTGTAAACTTTCATTGATTTCGGTCTCGTAGACTCTCGTGTCTACCCTAGGAAAAAATATTTTAATTTTGAATATTTTCATCTCCATATTATATTTTTTAAATTTGTCTGCTGCTGCTCGAAAGATATACTGGATAGGTATTCGTTCTTATGCATTTTTCTTTAAAATCCGGAAATACATCATTTTTTAACTGCATTACTCGCTCTTTCTCTAGCAAGGAACGATTGAATAATGTACACATAAAAACTCTAGGTAGATCATTAATAAACTTATTTTTCCCACGAAAAAAAATCAAGTTCCAGCTTAATGCTATTTATTATACTTTGTCGCGATTGTATCACTCTCGACATAGTAAAACTCGTTTATAACGATCACGCCTAAAACGAAATCTCGTCTATAACGACTTCTCCATAAGGGCATTGGTTAAATTTCTCTGATGTAACGAACACACATTTAACGAATTCTCGGCTGTAACGAACAAATGTTTAGTCCCGTGGCAAAAAATGCAGCATATATAACGAATGTTGGCGATCAGAGCGATAAGTAATGAATAGTTTTCCCCCGTTTACCGCGCACTTGTTGGTAGAGAGGTCCGGAAACCACCTCCCCTTACGTACGAATTTCCACGCTCCCTTTGTTTTGAAATCGATATTAAAAATACCAAATTTTTATGTAAATTAATAACCATAATAATAATATTAATTGGCAATTTAAAAAATTGTATATAATATCAATTGAACATTTTACATTCCGCGAAGTTGATAAGCATCTCTTTCCATATGTAAGTACGGCATTGAAGTCTACTCACTGCAAATACAGTAAAAGCTGTGTTATCCGGCTATCTTGGGGATTGTGGATAGCCTATTAGGAGAAATAGCTGGATAGGGGGCGTTTTTCGATTTCTACATCGTAAATTTAGCAATAACCAAACAAAATTGGGCTTAGGTTCACTATCGTACTGCCCAAACATGGGGTTTGTATTTTCCATTTTAATTCTTCCAAACGTACGTAGATCTAGATATTATTTACCCATTCTTATTTCATATGTTGCTACGCTTACCTGCAAAACAGAAGACTATTGAAAAGTTTAGGGCGTCCGGGAAGTTTGAGGAGTACGACAAAGCACCTGTTCCCAAAATTGAATTTATTGGATTATATCTTTCTTATTTATCTTTATTTACACTATTAAAAATGGACGAAATTATTTAATTCTTCTGAACGTTTCTGTGAAAACCAGTCATATAATATTTTATCCAGTTCCTCCATTTTTAGATTATGAAGCGTATGATGTTTATTAATTGATTTACTCGTCTCAGAAGATGACACAAATTTCATTAATTTAGTTTTATGAGCCTTGATATCATGGAGCGTGGAAGATCCGATGTTGAATTCCTTTGCTATGACTGCTCTACTTTCTCCTTTTTCATTCGTTTGATCAGCTCCAGCTTTTGTGTTAGCGTTAAAACAACTTTTTCTCTTCTGTCCCTCGCTTTTAGGTATTTATTTTGATGCCATATTCAATGAATGGGTAATTTTTAAACAATAAAAAGCGAAAAACTGGAAATTGTATAAGTACACCAAAACATCTAGACAATGCAAATGGCTTACGTAAACAAAAACGTCATGCTTACTCGGCAGCCCCAGAAGTATACGGAGTAAATACATGATATATACATCTTATATTTTAAGAAATTTTAAAGTGGAAGTTGTGGTATTACACAAATATAATTCATACAAAAATTCATTAGAAAAGAAAAGAAATAAAAAATGAATTTTATTTGGCTAATTGCAGGCGTCTAAGGGTGGTCGGTTCTAAATAGCCGGATAGCACAGCTTTTACTGTATGTGTCTACGTGTTCTATGGGATGTATAGGCCAAAAACCATGTTTCTCGTATATAACGAAGTCACACTTATGAAGAAGCAATGAGTCTGTCCCCTCAAATACGTAATAAACGAGTTTCACTGTAATTGTCATGAGACTATGATTCGAATCTGGTGAATTATTTTGCACTAACTGTACACGATCATGACAACTATGTAACAACATGATTCCCTATTACCAACCGCTCACCTTTTGTAGAAAATCGTCTCATTCGCGATATGAACGCAAGAGTAGTTTACTATATTTTGACACCCCTTTTATCTCTTTTACTTTTCAACTTGGCGGGGAATTTATATTCGAATCAAATCACCGATATTTTCCAGATTAATTCTTTTCACCAAACCAACCTTTGTCTGAACGAAAAATTATTTATTTTGAGCCACACAGATGCGGTTAATTAGTAACATTTCTAATTTAGCACAACACCAGCGGGAACTTTAATTTATTTCGACGGTGAAAGGATTCCACCAAAATTTCACCTGCGACTGAGGTAAAAAAAATTTTATTTTCATGTAAACGATGATTCCGACAAATTCCCGTTCGTGTTCATGGATATTTCAAAATAGCGTGAAATAAATTCAAATATATGACTTGGATCTGCTTTAACTTTTCCAGCTGAACTAAACGTAAAATAATAGCTGCTAATGATTTGGTGAGGCACCAATGATGATCATTTTTTATTCAGTAGACACTAAATCTATTCCCTCTATTTAATTTCACCGTATGAAAACATATTAATCGCTTCATTAAACCGTAGATATCATTTAATTCTTGAAAAAATACATCCAATGGTTTTTTTTTTTTAGCATTTTTGCCAATACACCAAGAACGCATTGAGAAATTCTCGTGAATTCCGACGTATTATTTTATACTCTTTCACATTGAATTATTGAGCTGTAGTGTGTTTTTCTACTTTCTAATGGGAAATAAACTGCTTCAGTTGTTACTACAAATCGCTCGCACAGTTTAAAATTATGATTGAAGTCTTTTACACATTACTTACTGTAAAAATTCGACACCAAAACGAAAATATTTAAGCACATTCATGACGAATTAAAAAAAACTAATATTATTAGATGTATTTCAGTTTATTTTGAAAAACCCATTATAACTCAAGATTGAACTGCTAAAACAGGATTTATTCAATATCAGCAAGATAAAATAAAATCCGGAAAAAACCCTAAATTTTCTCTTTAAAAATATCATTCACTTTAAATTTTAGAATCCTATTACAAAACTCAAAAAAATATTACACAGTCAACACACTTCTTTTTAATGTTAAAACTTTTTAAGTCCAAAATCCCCACTAGAACACAAACAAAACATTTATATGACTTTTAAAGCGCTTAAATTCATTATAATAATAATAATAAAGAAATAATAGTTTCGATAATTCCTAAATTATTAAGCTCGCGAAAAAGCGTCGAAGCGAAAAAGTGGTTAAATTGGTGCGACTCACTTTAAAAGTATTGCTGTGCTCCTAAACTCTTTAATTACCTGACATAAAAATCGTAGTAACTGCTAAGCTATTAAAAATTTGTTGAAACATTTAATTCGCCCTTAAAAATTACCCAACTCTCGAACAATGAGTATTCTAAAAATATTTAACGAGTTTCAAAGCTAAATTAACCTAATTTATTTTTAACAGCATTACGAAATTTCTCTTACGACAACGACGGCAGTAATAGATTTTTTCGATAAATATTTTAGGTAAAAAATGACGCATGACTTCTCCATCAAAATACCCTACTTTGATATACGGCATTTTAAATTCTAAAACAACATAGAATAATGTCTACTTCATTAATGAATCGTGATAATAACTACAAACAATAATTAAACTTTCTGGAAAATTTGTCTCCGTCTGGTAAAAGATTCGGTGGATTTTAACTCTTATGTCATAAAATTAGCATTTCGATAAATGTTCTGCCTTTTAAGAATAAAAATTGAAAATAATGAATAGACTTTGAACGATCCCACTATAGCCAATCAACGCCATTTGAAATCCTTTTCCGCCTTATGCCAGTAGTTCTAAGGTCTCTGAAACACTCCCTAAAGCTCATTTTCTTTCCAAGAATGACGTGAGGCGCTCCTTTTCCTTTGTTTACTCTCATTCTATTCCTCATTCAACAATCCAATCGGATAGTTTCCGAGCAATCTCGTTTTCCAGCTCAGGCCATCGCCAAACATCTCCTCGGCGTTCACTCTTTCTCGCCATATCCAATACTAAACCGAGAAACTTCACAACGGTTGTAAACTATTCAAACAGGATTTGGCCCAACGCGACGTAGCACGCCGGAAAAGGACAAATATTGGATGAGATAACAATTTATCTGCTACATTCACAACAGTGAATGATTGTCACGATACATAAGCGAGTTTACCATGAATGCCATGAAGATATATATACATATAGTCGTAATCTGATAGCCCTGTGACTTCGAGCACTTTTTAATTGACCTGGAACACACAGTGTACAGCAATATATAATGTGACTCATAAAACCTTCAGGATAATTTTAGGATAATATAGAATAGTAGAGGCAATAAAAGCCACATCTAAAATGTGACATATTTATCATCATCATAGGTAATAGGTCCGTAGAAATGCTAGTCATTATTACAGGTTATATCTGGATCTCCAAATATTCCTGTTTCATGTAATATTATCCACTTCGAGTCATAGGGGATCTCAGACATAATCCTTCTTGTTTTCCTTACAAGGCGTCCTTAAGCATGACCTTTGCAAACATTCGCTTTTCTCTTCTTTTTAATATGTACTTTGAAATTTTTATCCTATCTGTCCATCTAATCTCCAGTTTTCTTCTTCTTTCCAAGTTATATGTATGTGTGTCCGTGCGTCCGTGCGCGTGTGTGTGCGTGTGCGTGTGTATAGCAAGGGCGTATATTCTGGGCGTGCTAAGTGTACGGCGCACACCCACCGAATATCACGATATATACGTGTATGTAATATTAATAAAACTTTGGGAACTATGAAATGCGGTTGTGCCGAAAAAGTTACACGCGCACGAAAATACGTTCACTGGAAGACCTCTAACGAAGTCGTGCTATCGGACATCGCACGATCTATAGCATTTAACTAAATAGCGAAGCAAACTGGGGTCATGCATAGTAGATTACTTCCTGGAAGATCTTAAATCAACACTCAAGGCAGGGCTGTTCACCGATCGCCCACATATCCGCCCTGAACCAGCTTGCGCAGTAGACAAGCACAGTGTAGAGATATTTTTGAGTTTTGCATGGGAGCATATAGCCAGCTGGGTGTGCGCCTTTCTGATAGCTCCCAGCTTTGCAGAGTGAAGTTCCTGCGGAATCGATTATCGTTATCGAAAACGCGGTCGATAATCGGCCGATCGCCGATATGACTCGTACGAATTGTATGTATTAATTAAGCGATTGTTTTGTCTTTAAAATGTTTATTATACAACTTTTATACTAACTTGACCTGTATTATACAATACAGGGTGTTTATAAAGTCTGTGTGCACTTTTTAACTTTAATAACTTTGCATGTACGAATGATAGAAACAATCTATAAATGGAATACTAAAGCCAATTTTATTAATTTTTAGAGCATTCACAGTAATCATTTCTCTTGAATTCTTGTAACCACAGCACACAATTAACCTTCTCCTCTACTGTCACCATTTTAATCTTTAAGGTATCTGAATTTAACAGATTATGTTATTGTTACGTTAACTGTGCATTTATACGGGAAACATTTTAACGTAGCTAATATCATTTTTCAATTTCTATGTTAATTATTACAAAACTCAATAAAATGGGCTTTCTTATTCCATTAACAGATTGTTTCTATCATATGTACATAAAAAGTTATTAAAGTTAAAAAGTACACAAGGACTTTACAAACAACCTGTATATAACACTCATTGGTTCTTTAACTAATAAAGCACATCTCAGTTTTTAACATGTGAGGCCATGGGAAATTGACATTTGATTTACGATGTGATTTAGTTTGTTGATATTCTGGCAACTGTAAGTTTAAATGTATGCACAATACTTCCATTTCACCAATATGCTTTGTTCTTTCACATGCGATTTTTAATTTATTTCATTTTATATGTAACCAATTTTTTATAAGAAAGCCATATTAAAAATCGAGCGATGTCTAATAGTAGATAGATATTTATAAAGTAAAGTGTTTGTATGTATGTTTTTTATAACGCAGAAACTACAGCATGTAGACACAAAAGGAAGGCTTCATTTTAATCGGAATATAGAGTTACGTGGCGTAGTCAGGTTTTTATGTCGATTTGATTTACTTTTCTAATTATAAAAATATTTTCTTTCTCATTTTCTCCATTTGAATAACATAGGGACGACTGCAGCTTATCTTTCATTTGAATTTTAAAATTACTTAGAAACATGGTACGAACTCGAGACTAAAAATGCGTTTAGAATCGGAAAAATACGTGATTTTATCAGTTTTATGACAATACCAATTATAAGCTACCATGACAACTACTACTGTCACCGAAGTTGAGAATCCAATGCATTTCTACGGGAAACATTTTAACGTAGCTAATATCGTTTTTTAATTTCTGTGTCCGAATTTGCTCTGTTTACATGGCAACAAAATATTTGTTGATTTTTATTGAAATATTACTAATAAATAGTTTTAAATGATATTTTCGTGTGGCGTAGAGTTATCCAAAGCAAACTGTTTTTAAAACTATGTAAGTAACATAAATAATTATAAGTAGATTTTCCACAAATTCTGATTGGATAATTCGTTTCATTGTTTCCAAAATATCGCTGATATAAACAATTTTCTCTTAACTGAACTCGAGAATAAGAGAATCTAGCTAATAGTCGGAGGATAATATTCACTCTGTGATTCTTAAACGTTCTCTATTTACTTTTTTGTCTTTCGTTAAATTAATTAATTTCGTTTGTTCCTTTGTTCATCCATTTTCTGTTGATTATTGTGTCCTTTCTGGTTTTACTTACAGTTTTCGTTTTGAAGATATCGTCACGAAACTTCGCATATATATATATATATATATATATATATATATATAATTTTACCCTGCTGATACCATAGGCTATATAGCGATAAAAAATTTGGGGGGAGGGAGAGCTTAATTTAATAAATATTTTCCCATAATTTACAAGTAATTTTCGTTTATCCAAAGTGGAAGATTTTCTTCCTTCATGCATCTAATAGGTTTTCTTCATCTTTGCTTTATTGGACGGTTAAAACTGTGTACTATGTTATTTTTGCGATGCTTACATGTTACACGGCCGATGTTTTAGATTAACTAAATCCGTTGAAATTCAACGGACACTTCTGCTAGTATTCTATATTTACGGGATAAATGCCAGACCATCTCGCATTCAAGATTACTTACGTAGATTTAATTCGCTCAATACCTGCAAAATGGCAGTTTGTCATTTTACTGTACTAGTAGTTCCGCTATTTTCTTGATGTAGTACGGGTTGCATAAAACTTTTTATTTTCCTCCCTAACCGCACATCCGCCATCGATGACCAGGATACGCTATATATATATATATATATATATATATCATAGGTAGCCTGTCCGTAGACATGTCCGTGATTATTCATAGTTAAACTTGGTTCTCCATATACTCCAATTTCGCGCGGCCATCTTTATGTCTTGAGATTATATATATATATATATATATATATATATATATATATATATAGAGAGAGAGAGAGAGAGAGAGAGAGAGAGCCGAAAACAAATGTGTAACAGCCATCAAATAAACCACAATTTTCTCATAAAATGGAAACCACTCTTCAAAATAACTTCGAATTTTATCCAAATAAAGCAATATAATTAATTAAGCCGTAACTTTTGGAAAACATCGAAGAATCTTTACGCTTGAATAACGGTTTAAAAGAAATCCATCTGAAGAAATAAAATCAGCATTAGCCATTCACTTTAATTACATTTATCACTTCAAAATATCGATACAAGATATAAAGATAATTATTTTACAATGTATTTTTTTGCGAAATAACCACGCGCGCGAGATATTTTCACCCGTTAGCATTTCGCAAATAACACAAAGCTTCACAGTTTTTTTAGCGCTGAAAGAATTATTACCGCGAATCATCCTGTTTGTTTCGCTCAACTTACCTGTCGCACAATGCGTTTTCCGTACTCAGGGCCTACACAAACGTCGCCGCCGCCGCCGCCCCCGTGTTTCGGCGATTGTCACTGTCAAAACCCTCTTTCCCCAGATAGCGTGGTTTACCCAACAACACGGGGATCTTCCTATCTCCGCAAGTCCTTCCGAGTTCTTTTCCTCCTTCCCCTCCCTTTTCTCCGCTCCTCCCTCTCAACCCTCTTCCAATTTATCTTTATACAGCTGCTGAACCCTTCTCTTCCCATCTGTTGCTCTGGATCCTCCGTCTTTCTGCCTCTCTCTCTCTCTCCTCTCTCTCTCTATCTCTTCTCTCCCGTCAACTTCCCATCCTCTCTCTATCTCTCTCTTCCTCCCTCGCCAACCATGCATTCACCTCTGCCCCATCTACATTTCTCATCTGCCAGTTAACTTCCCCTGGCCTTTTCTTTATTTCTTTCTTTCTCTATTTTCTCCCTCTTTATTTTTCCTCTCTTTCCTCTTATTTTTATTATTCCGACGCCTCCGTTGCCCCCTTCAAAGGCACCGAAAGCCTTTTGAATGCGCATGTCCATTATATGGGAAGCCTTATCCTTTAATCTCTTCCTAGTGGTGACGGGCACCGAGGTAAAAACATGACTTTGAAGAATCATCCCAGATTTTTACGCGGAATATTCGTTCGCCCTGGATAAAAAAGAAAAGAAAAGAAAAAACTACGGATCGATTTCGCAAAAATTTCCGAAAAATGTGCTCCTCCGCCGTCGTTCCCCTTCGTCATGCCGCTGACGCGTGATAAATTACAACGGGATATGAAATCATGCAGCATTTGTCCATTGGGGGTTTATTTTTATTTTTTTTATCTTAATGACTCCAAGCGTTTCCTTGGCATTTATGTTAGCGGGGTGATTTTTAAGAAAAAGTAAACGCGTTAAACATTATTTGATTTTATCTCATTTTTGGCACAAAAAATGAGGTTAATTCTGAGGTCCTTGAGTTACAACAGTTTTTATGTAATGATGATGACGAACTGTTTATGGGGTAATATGGTTCTTGCCCTTAAGCATAATAAAAGAAGTGAAACGTTTTTCATAAAATTTGATACGTTAAAATCACTGTGTCGCTAAGATTATATGACTAATTGATTTTGAATTTAAAGTCATACAAACAAATATTTTCTTCCTTAATAATCAACGCGAATTTCTTCTACCTTAAAAAAAAACGAATGTTTTTTCATTTAATTTTTGCGCGTTTATTTCAAATCCATATCTGTAATTCATATGATGTCGGTTCCGTTACTCCATATTCGCCCAATGGAGGAACACGCAACCATCTGTTACCCTCAGCTTTTCAATTCATCAACGGAAACGCATAAACCAGGCGTTTTCGCCTTCTTTTTTTTTAAACATCTGCTCTAAACAAGAGGCATATTAAATAATCTTTACTCTTATGAATCTAGACATGAAATTTTCATCGGTTTTAAGTAGAAGCAATAAAGCACATTTTTGGAGGAAATGAAGGAATAAATCTCCTTCCCTCGGATTCGCGCTAGACTACTCGTTATTAATTCTTCAAACGATATCATCTCGGCGCTTCAATCGCTGCATATACTGTTGTTTTTCGTTCATTAGTTGCTTTTTTTCGCTTCAATTTCGACCGGAGGATATTTATTCGAATCTCTTTTTTTCCAATTTCATCTTTTTTGGGAGCGTCCGACGACATTTCTGATAAGATTTTATGCAGCAATTCTCCCGTTTTGGAGAAAATAAGGGCGAGCTCTATCTATATATTTTTAATGGAGGTTATTTACGGAACAAATCAAGGATGAGACTTTGCGAAACCAATAACTTCGTTGTTGTTTTCACATTATTGATAAAAGTTTGATTCTAGGTTCTCCAACAAATCGAAATGTTTTTATTTTTACCGTTGTGTTTACTGCTGCGGTAAAAACTTTATCTAAACCTTGAATTTATTCCGATCGTTTGTTAATAAGGAAGAAAAAATTGGCGGAAAGAGAAATATTGAAGTGTTCTAATCGTTTGCCTATCAGAAAAGAAACACGGAAAGAATGAATTTTCAACGTGAAGCAATAAGTACATTGAGGAATCTTATACACTGAATATTAATGATTGGATATTTATTGATCAAAGGATTTGACTAAAGGCAAATTAAGGAAAAAATTAAAATTAGAGGAATCCACAGAATTTACTACAATTAAATTAACTGAATCTGGCGATCATTGAGATGCGAAAGGTCCAAAGTGATGTACTTTATTGACAGAAACGAATTCTGCGGAAATACAAGAAAACAGAATTTATATTGTGGAACTTTAAATTGTTACGTAATTAATTTATTCTCTCTAACGTGACATTTACTTGTTATATGATCCAAAACCTCCGTTCTTCTTAATCTTGATGGCAGTCACTAACATATTTTTCGATTCATAGTACTACGATTAATTGCATGTAAAATTAATCGGTTCTTTAAAGTGAACAAAAACAATGCATTCCAAGTTTAAATTTCATAATGTTTTCATCTTGGTCATAACTGAAACGGAAAGCGTTGATTTCCAAATGTATGCACACGTTTTTTTTTACGGATTAAAAGGTCTACTTCTTAATGTTTTAATCTTCAGACGGCGTCGCAAGCAGAGTCGTATGTTCGTAACAGCAAATATCTTCTCTTTTTAAATCGGAAGTCCTTCCAAAAGAGGCAAAAAATCCACCATATCTTTTCCTGCGCCTTCGTTGCTAATGGATTTTTGCAAATACTGAAAAAGCTGCCATTAACTTTACGGCGAAATACAAAAACTTTGACGAAAAATAAAATACGGAATCCGCTCTCGACTTTCCTGTCTTACACATATCTCGACTCTCAGTTCGCTCCTCCGTAAAAAGACAGGTTTCAACGCGACGAGGTGCATTCGAGCAAGAGGAAAGTATGCGAAAGCCGACAAAAGCACCTCGGAGAGAGTTTTATTCAATTTTTTTCTAGTTTTCCCCCTTTCCCCGACCAATTGGAAGTTTTGAGGAGAAGAATAAAAAAAAAACAAATCACACAGACTCACCCGACCATTTATTTATTTTTTCTCTCTCTCTCTCTCTCTCCCCTTTCAAATTTCCCGGACGAGAATTTCCATTTCCATCGCAATCCATTCCTCTCCATCTAAAATAACCCTCCCTAGTTCCTCTCCCTCCCTCTACCACGTCATCCTCTCCCCCGTTCCTCCCTCTCCTCCAATTCGTTCCGTCCTTTTTTTCCCCCCCGAGATATTTTATGCTCGCTTTCCTCTTTATCCCCTTCCACCCTTTCACCCTCACTCCATATCCATCCGTCCCCTATTTTCTCACTATGCTTCTTCCCTTCTGACGATATAACCTCTCGTCCCAACCTTTTCCTCTCTTCATCTCATCTCCTTCCTATATTCCCCCTCTCCTACTCTCTCTCCCTCTATATATATATATATATCTCCATTTTCCTCTCTCTATTAAATTCTCTCTCTCTCCTTTCAACGCCCATCCCCCTCTTTCGTCCTCTCTTCCAAACCTTACGTACGAATTTTCTCTCTCTTTTCCTTTTTCTGGTTCCTTCCGCAACCGATTCCTTTCCAGTCATTCCCTGTCCTGATATATTTCGACCGAAAACGCAACCTGCTTCCTCCCCCTCACCTTCTCCCTCTCTCTCCATTCTCTCTCTCTCCCTCTCTCTCTCTATTCTCTCCCTACCTTTCCTCCTTTTCCCTCCCGCGGCGAATTAGATTGCTCCGCCGCGGTGCTTCCCGACTACATTGTGATCAGGTCCCATCGCGGCGAACGGGAAAGAGAAAAATGGAGGTTTTGTGCCTGTCGAACAATCGATCAGGTTGCCGGTTTCTTTTCATCCGTTTCTCCGCCACTCGTGCTTGGGATCGATAAACCTGTCTTGCACATAGCGATGTCGAAATTAGTTATCGGTTTTTATTTGTGCTACCTTATAACCCCGTTCGGTGTATAAGTGTAGAAAAAATAAAAACGTGATCGTGCCGCGTCGCTGTAAAAATCCCAGTATTTTGTAGAGCTTACGTTAGCTAAGAAATATTTTACAAGCGGCGACCAAGTATTTTATTCGTTTTATTTTTTTTATTTTTCCCTATCGAGTCTCCAATATGTTCCGATTGGGTTTTTAAAAAAAAAAGGACGGGATTAATTTTCGTCATTCTTTTTATTGTGGTTTATTTCAGTTATCGTCCAAATATAACTGACAATCTCGCCTAATGACTGGGATGCGATTAATAATTTTAATAGGTCCGATCCAAACGATCGAGTGAATGAACACTTTTTAGCTGAAACGTGGGCATCTAGTGAATGAACACTTTTTAGCTGAAACGTGGGCATCTACTTATCCGAAACTTTTTATGGTTATTAACGGATCTTTTGTGTATGTTATGAAAATTCTCCCTTTTAATCTTAATAATGTAATTAAAGATTTAATTTTTTCTTAACAAAAATACGTGTTGACTTTTCAATTTTTAATAAAATTGGTTTAAATACTGATATAACGAAGAACTACGTGGATAATCTACTTTATTCTTATGCTATGACTTTACCTTATTATATTTATAATTCTTAAGCAAAATAAACAAAAATCTGTGTAAGAATTTCACACATAACAGATTGTGGTATTTTCTACCCATTTCATGTAAAAAAAATATTGAACACGAAAATGAAAATCTTTAGAAATATTCTAGGCAGTTGACAAAAATGAGACAACAAGGACAGAACATTTTTTTCTCTAAAATAAATCATTTGCCCTTCATCATTTCAATAAATATACTAAGTAAACATAATAACGTATGGTTCTTATTTTTTGTGGCAATAATTTTAATTGCGCCAGAGTAAGTACATATGAAGGAAAATATCCTCCTACCTATAATTTCAAATAAACTCAAACATTACGTTTCTTACTGTACTAATGATTTGATGAACTTCCATGTTAAACAGCCAAGAGTTACAGAGGGAAACGTGAAGGTAATTAAATTCTGGCGATATTGAATATAAACACAGTGAGATTTTCAATAAAAACCGAATGATGTACCTTCAAAACGAACTATTTAAATAAAAATATCTTCCTTATCCTTTATTTATTAAATGTAAAATATCAAGAATTAGACCAGCTACATAAAGCAGTTTTAAAATTAGCTAATTGCAATAAAAGTGATTAAATTTCTCCTTCTACATTAAACTGCTAATCGCCATTGACTTTACATCATAAACAGTCTAAATTTGCCTCTTTTCTTTAAAAACCTTATCTTTATTTCTTTTTCTGACTACGATTTAACTCGTCTTCATATAGGAAGAGTATTCAACGAGGCATTTTCATTATGAGCAATAAAAACTAAGTAATATGGACTAAAAAAATTTAACTCCTTAATCCTACCCCAGCTCATTGCATTAACATAGCAAATCTCACCAACGCTACAAGGCAGTTTTAAAAGTCTACTTTTATTATGCTCTTTTCCCTAATCTAACTTTTCCCGCTAAAGAAAAAGAGCATTCTTCGGCCCTGTTCGGCTCAGACAGTTTATAATCCCTGAGACGGTAAAATATTCAATTCTTTCATATTGGACAAATATTGAGGTTTAAAAATGCAACAGAAATGGATTTTAAATGAGGCTCATCATTATCAGTAGCTTGAAAACAAACTGACACATAATTAATCAAATAAGGTGTCACTTCTCAAAATATTATAAGAATTAATTAAAACTCGCTATGATGATGCTGCAGTAATAGCTGTGATAGCAAAAATAAAGTGTAAATGAGAAAATATATAAAATATATATGTCACCGCCATATCAGTTGTGTCTCTCTTGCGCTGACGAAGGGGTCATCCCGAAAACTCCACCAACGTCTACAAATGTCTCTCTCTGAAACCCCAGCGGCTCTCCTTCTGATAAGTGCTCACTGGGTTTCCTTCAACACCTAGTTGCCCTAAATATCTTTATTTAACTTTCCTCTTCCATAATATATATATATATATATATATATATATATATATTTATTTATTTATTTAATTATGTATTTATTTATTTATATATTTATTTATTTGTTTAGATAAAACTTTTGTTAAGTTCCATCGATATCTCGATCAATTCCAAGATTTCGCTTATCACAATTGCTCTCGTATTTCCGTTATTTTATGTTAGGCGTCACGCACTAGTGCACACGTGACGCAATCCGAGCGTTTACATTCTCGTCTCTCCAGAACGAAAGTGATCAAAAAATAACTCCGGCGATCAATCACTCAGGACGACAAAACAGAGGGATGTCGATGGATCATCTGCAATGCCTCCAAAACACGGAATAACTGAATACTTACATTGTTCCGACGAGATTTTGTTTTTTTGTTAGCGCTTATGCTTTCGATTGGGTGTATACCGTTCCGTCAACCGTCCACTCGCAATAACTGAAACTATAGATTTAAACATTAGACCTATAGATACGAAATTTTCAGGACACATACCTAGATACTCATCAGTTCGTACATTCGCTTCGCTTCGTTGATTATGTCTGTCTGAGCGCATACTGCGGGCGTGTTAAAATTTAAATTGTGATAGAAGGAAAAAGGTCTATGCCAGTCATACTCGGTTAACAAGATTGCAACCACGCTATTCATTAAATCGGGCGTATTTTGAATAGGTAAATGAATTGTAATGAAGCTGATAACTGGACAAAAGTATAGCTTTAAATCAAATCATCAAACGAATACTTAACGTTGCCTATTTTTATTTTCCAGGTTTAATCATCAATATCCTAATCCTTGGTTAGGATTATAGTCATAGAAAATTGAAACGGTTGCACAGGTACTTAAACATCATAGACATTAATTTAGAGCTAGCATACTACTTAAAGAAACATTCCACCACTTCGTAGCAATAATCGACTTGGTGCCGACGTTAAAATTATAACCAAGCAAATAATATGTCCAAATATTAATTTTGGATACGGGATCATCCCATTAATGCAGTTGTCACAGCAATATCACTGCTTAAAAACAATCTTACATCTCTTTAAAATAGTAACGCCAATCTCTCAAGCGTAAATATTTTTACCCTTTAATCACCAACCAGTAGTAGAAGCAGTCCTAATACCGATCAGGTCTCGTATCGACCGTATAACATCTATCCTCCCTGGCCATCGATGGGAAACCTATGAAATCCAATAATGCTCTTATCCGTGCCCTTAGCGCATTCTCACTCTGGCTCCATTTCGCCGTAGGGCGCAATAAAACTACATTTCTCTCCAGAACTCAATACGTTCCTTTCAGCACTCCTCCTCCGTCTCTCCCTCCCTCTCTCTCTCTCGTTTCCTCCAACTCCTACTACCATCCTTCCTCTACCATCCTCCCCCTCCATCATTCCCTTGTTAAGTAGTCCATAAGTCGTTTTCCTAACGACAGCAGGACTTCGGTTCCCGCGTAAATTGATTCAACCCATTTTGTCCCCGGATTACCGAGAATCAATTTTTCCTACGTCGGCTTCCCCATGCACTTCTGTTTCCTCTCTCTATATCTTTATCTCACCCTAACCTCTTTCTTTCCTCTCGGGATATTCCAGGTTGTTCTCTCTCCATGGAAACCGAAAGAGGGTCTCACGGTAAGATGCATGTCCCTCTGTCAAGTCACGCTTTTCACCAATCGATCTACTGGAGAATTCGCTCCTCCTCCTCCATCCTCTCCATTGGTCCACTCCACCTTTCTCTCTCTCTCTCTCTCTCTACCTCTCTCTCCGTCCGCCTACTCCCTCCCATCCATCCGTCCCTTGCGCACGAACTGTCTGCCTGCCTGCCTATCCTTCTTCCCATTGCGAAACCTCGAGGGAATAACGTAGCGAAATCTCCTATTTCTTCTCTGTGAGAAAAAGATGCCAATTCCCAGATATCTCCGACTCCGCCTTGTGCACTACCACAGTCTTCCACCTATCTACCATCCTTTTCCCATTTTCCTTCGCACCTCAAAAATATCGGTAGGCCGCCGCAAAAACGAAACGGAGGATAGAATCGTTTTTTTTTTGGTTATCGTGGAATGGATGGTGGAATTTTTGTTCTCTCGAAGAACTATTGCCTCTTTTGAAGTGCGTTAATTCATTTAAACAAAGTCTCAGAAGAAACTTTAACCCAACAGAATACTCTAGTGCAGTCTCTAACCGGTTAGCTCAACACTGGAATTTAGTACCGTTTATTTAACCAGTGTCGACTTAAGATATTGTTCTGGTAACGAAGTATTTATATCTCCGAAGTTGATAATACTTTAAGGTAGGAAAATCTTCGTAGAAGAATAATGCACCTGCATAATTTTGATTCATTATTATCTGTAACTAAAACTATAATTGAACAAATGTATTATAATAGCACACATAAAAGTACGTTAATAATGTGTAATCAGGATACACAATATTAGTTTTACTAGGTCCAGATAGATTTAGAATACATTTATTACCTACATTAATAGTAAATGATTGTAAACATTGCTTGCTACACATTTTTAACATTAGTGTTAGTAAATATTTTAATCTCGCTTTAACTTTGCCACATTATAATATATTTTCCAAATATATACTTTGTAAATAAATTTATGCCATGCCCCGAGTTAGAATAAGTATGCAGCTTCGTAAAGATTAATTATTTAAATATAGGTGTTATGAGAATTAAGAAATATGACTTTGCTTTTAATTTTCATAATATATTATTGAACATGATTTACCACTACCTAACGGCTAATTCGTTTAATAATATTCAATCATCATTTTATTTTATTTAAAATAAAATTTATCTAAAAGGTCCTTTAACACAGAAATTACTGATAAGATACGACATTCGCATGAATAATATGGGCTGTAAATTTTAATAAGTGAAGTTTTGGTAAATGCAAACCGATAGCACTGCACGAAACTATTTAAAATTTTTAAGAAAGGGGCTATTTTAACATAATATTGCATCTTTTTCATAGAGTTCTGTTCACATATAGAGTTTAGGTAAGAAGTACTTCAAAATAAGATCATTTTATGCAATCAAGCTCCATGAAAATATTCTTTCGCAATGTATTTTAGCCTTATATAACCGGAACCAAATAAAATCATTTTCCGAGTGCCGCAATTGGGAATCGCTCTTGTTGATCGCATTTGCATGAAAATCCCTCAACGGTTCCTTGAATCAGACGAAGGACTCACCGTAAATGCATTCTCGAGAGCACACTCACAGAAAAATTAAAAGCCATCGTGAGTTCTTTACAGCGAAAAAATAAAACTCTCGCCAGATTTCTTTCGAATGAAAATTATCGACGACTCTTCTTTGCCCGACATCACTACGCGTTTTCCGCACCCCGGTTCGATTCTTCCCCCGCTGGAAAAAGACTCACTGTCAGACGATCACGGCTAAACATTCGTTTCGCTCGAACGGATAAAGAGCGTTGAAAAAAATCCATACAGAAAAATTAATCCTCTCGCGAATTTTCATTTCGGCGGCAAGTTTTAACAGCGCTCTTCCCTTCCCCCTCCGCCCCCGGCACTTTTGGTTCGTCTCATTTCTTTAGGGGAACATCCCACCGCCCCTCTCCCACCTCTATGTTCTCCCCGGATTTTTATCCCTCAAAGAACTGTTCGTCGAAATCTTCCTTTGAACCTTTAATTAACCAGCCCTTAGGATGAGGGGGACAGAATTTATATATATATATATATATATATATATATATATATATATACACGATACTGTTGGTAGCCAGGGTATGAAACCCTTCTGCTGCCCCTTATTCCCCTCTCTTTCCTCTCCACCTCTCTCTCTCTCCCAATTTCTTCCCCTCTCTCTTTCTCTCACTCTCTCTCTCTCAATTACTTCATCTCACTAGTCCTCGTATGGTACAGTGGGTCCGGAGTGCACGGTAGGTTGGGAGGGGTAAAAAAGAAGAAACTCAGCTCGAAACACAGGGCTGGAATAATTTCGAACTTAGGGAAGGGGAAAAATTTCGAAAAAAAAAAAACACGGACAAAAACAATATTTGTAGGGGGAGAGGATTTTTCACGTATTCCGTGGTTCCTGAATTGGTTCGCCTTTTGCTGTCGCTCGGTTTCCGCAAAAACAATCGCGGAAGTTGAGATACGGAAAGAGAGTGATAGAGGGGAGTGAGAAGGAGGAGAGAGGGGGTGGAGAGAGAGGGGGGGCGAGAGAGGGGAGGAGAGGGCGAAGCAAGAAGCAACGTGTTAATGCGTGGGAAAGAGAGATATGCGTGGATTAACATATAGTATATACATATGTATGCATGCATAACAGACGAGAAGTTTTACTATCTCTCCGGAACGCTAGAAATGCTCGCTGTAACCATGAAACTGATAGAAAACTAAGGCCCAAAGTATCGAAGAGGTCAGATTTGTTTGAGGGTAATGTTTAAATCTAAATAAAAATTGTGAAAAGTCTGAAAACACATAAAACAGAAATGGAAGTTGTTGATTGGAATAATTTTCCACGCAGTAATACCAACCGCATATGTATTTATATTAATCCATTTTTTGTTGCTGTCCGTAAATCAGGAATAAAGGCTGACCTTCTTTTGGATGTATCAATCAAAAGAATCATATTATTCATTATTTGCGTAACACATTCCATTATTTCCAGGAAAACTTTTCGTAATGATTTAATTGGCGAAATAGCACAACATACACCGTGATTCGTAAAATCTGAATCCCAAAAGATTTATAGTCACATACGTAAGTGATCCCGATTTTATTAATCTCAGTATTCATACACATTAGGAATGCTGTCATTTCTTATTTTTTTGCACTGGTATTTCCGCATATTACGGAATCGTTGACTGTAAGCATATTGAAACTTAAAAGATGCGCCATCTTTCCTTATTATATTTCAACGATCATTATTTCACTCCGGTTATAATTCCTCCAAAAAAAGCAGTTTTTCATTTTGAAAATGATTATGTGGAGCTTAAGTGGACTCACGGCTATTTATCAAAGCACATCATAGTCAGAATATCTTTTTTCCGGTTCCTCTCTGTATTTTTGGCATAATGCTTAACATGTACTAAGTAATATCAATGTTCATTTTTATTTAATATAGAAATCAATTTTTTAATGAAATACCTGTTTTAATAGCATGGTATTCAATTTATTTGTTGTAAGAGAGCTACAACAAACAATTCGGTAAAGGGACAAAGGAAAATGAGGAAGTACGATCAATATTTGTGGCTATGCGTACTGAAATTATTCGAGATATTCATAATGCCAAAAGGCGGCATGAAAATAAATGGGTCAGACGAGGATTAAATATTTCAATCATCGCTAAGCATACGCGTATAGTGCTACAGTAACAGAAGTTTCGCGTATTCACGTCTCCATTCCTAACGCCTCTTCCTCTTTATCTCTCTCTCTCTCTTCACTTCTCCTTCGAAGCTGGACTATTCCCATAAAAGCAAATTTCACTTATTGCACCAGTAAATTTCTCCATTTGCGGGAACTACTACTTTGAGGATTTTCCGACAGGTGGAGAAAAAATATGCGTTTCCTGTTCGCAGAGAAATTCAATTCTAAAAACGCTAACCAACCAATAATTCAGAATATACCTCTTTATAATCTAAAATGATACGCGTTTTGAAAGCTTGGTATCTTTTTTATCCAAGCATTGTTGTTATTCTACGGCGGAAAGATTTAAGATCAAGCGAAGGTCGTGAAACGCTATATCTCAACCCACGCAATAGAACACATTCCGGGATACGAGCACTTTGCTCTAAATTAATTTATGAGCCGTCCACTCCCTTTCATATGGCCGTTGGAAAGGATTTGAGTCGATCAATCAAAATTTACGAAAACGGACGAATGCAATATTGCAGTATTAGATGCAAAAAACCAAGGAACGTGGACTGAGGCGGTGGAAAGTCACCATGGAAACAAAGAGTCGCTAGCAGAAAATAAAACGTAAGAGGCGAATGAGTTTGTCAGGCTTAAGAATGGAGCAGAATAATAACAGACAACTAAACGAGAGTACATTAAAATTATTTTTTTAAATCACCATTGCATTCGTTACAACAATCTAATCTTTGGGCATAAAGTATCTGTATTAAAATCGTCAGAAAAATAACGAAAAAGAATCGAGTAATTTCATTGTAGAAAGATATTGGAAAAGGAGAAAATTCGCACATTTGATGGCCAGGCACGCAATGATCAAGTGAAAATACATCGAAGGACGTTTTTGCATGAGGATACTTTTGGTAGGATGTTGTTCGCAATTGTTGAAAAATAATGATTTGTCTGATTAATTGTAATACTATTGAGTTCTTTCTCGATTCTCTTTATTTTTTTAGTTCGTATGTTCGACGCCGTGAAAAACAATTCATCTTTCTGGTAGTTTGTGGCCTTGAATTAAACATATCCTTTTTAGAAACTCGTCCACATAACAGCCTTTTCAATTCGATAAAATTAAACTTTATAAAAAAAAGGCGGAGGAGAAGAGGATCAGTAGACGTAACGCATTTTAATGTCAATTCTTCTCGAACCTTTTTATTCCTAGTCAGTAACCAACAGTTTTTAAGCTTTGGAGCATTTTTCCATTTCATCATTTTAACCCATCACCGACTTTCGAAATCCGCCCAGCATAACTTTCGAGACGACTCCATAACGATCACGGAAAATAGAAACACGACGGACGACGTATGAAGACTTGAAGAAAAGGTCAAAAGGGATGAGCGACGGATTTCGCGATCCAAGAAGCGGTTTATGGGGAGGAAAAAATTAAAATATCTCCGTCTCATTCATTGGGAAAACTCGCTGCCCGGGAGGTCGGGAGTTGCACGGTTTTTATGGGAGGGGGGGAAGTGTGGGACGAGGAGTGGGAGGAGGGGGGAGGGGAGGGGGGGGGAGTGTGGTAGTAGGTCGGTTCCACAAAAAGGAAATGTGTAAGGGAGGGTGTCTGGAGATCCGTGTCCCGAAGCGATCAAAGTTTTTGGCTAGTAGGGGGAAAGTTTTGATTGCGCCTCCCAGCCCTCTCTTTGCGGTGGCGGTAGTGGAGTGGAGATGAAGATATGAGAGAGAGTAAAGCAAGGAGGTCTCCTTCGGCATGAATGAGCGAAGAATGGAGAGAGACAGAGAGAGGATGTTTCTTAAGAGAGGTGAAAAAGGTGAGATATACTTGTGTGTTTTTAATCGAAGAGGTGCGTGAGTTCCCTGGCGGTCGAGTATCATTTTTTTGTATTCGTCGGCTATGTGGGAGTGTTTAAGAAGAGTATAGTGTTTCTCACGATAAGACTTTTTTTTCACAGGAATATCACAGATGATTTTTTAAAATATCTTAAGAATCTGAACCATTATGATCGATGTTTCAACGTCTTGAATTAATGACATTTCAATGCTCGCTCGCGCTGAAATAACAGAAGGAGGAAATATCGTTTCTGACGGTGCCTGTTGAAAATATGACGTGAATACAGTCAAAACAACAAGAATAACCGTCCTTCGAAATAACCATGACGTTTTAAGAGATATCTAGTATAAATGAGAATGAATAAATTAATTATGACAGCTAAAGTACGTAATGAATGTAAAATATCATTATAACTTGCATCATTGCACTAAATAAAACTTATTTGTAGTAATTTTCAGTTGTACAGATCGTAGCGACGACCAATGTGCCTTTATTGTCCCCATGATGAATTTCAAATGCTTAAAACGGCCGTCATTCACCCGAGACCAGGTTGCCCCTGACCAAGGTCAGAAGCAAACTATGAAGTTAGAGAGTGCTAAGAATCCCCAGAGGTTGAATACCTAACCACGCTTTTCCTCCCTCCCTCTCCCTCTCCCTCTCTCTCTCTCTCTCTCTCTCTTCCTTACCCCAACGCATTTAACCTTAACGTGACAACATGTAACTGCACTGGCCAACAAAGTAAAACGTGAAGGAAAGGCGAAAAGTTCGTAAATTCGCCGTGTTTATTTCCGTGATACGGGGACAGAAAGAAAAGAAAAAGAGATTATCCGAACGAGCAGTTATAGTAGTAATTCAAAAAAAATAAGACGTAAATCACTTCATATCCACGTCGGGATTCGCTGTTTCCAAATTCATTCTTTTGGATATATATAAATTTCGATTATACATATTTGTTCAAGCTTATGGTTAAAACTTGTAAAATTTCGCATTTAATAACGTGCAACTATTGTTAAATACCTCCACAGCAACTGCTTGTGATCTTTAAAAGGAAAAATGCCAAAATATGCTATCTCCTGTGTAGATGGGATTTTCCATTTTCTCGAATCAAGGAGCAAAATGAATTTCGTTTGAATTTTTTCCATTTCGATTATCCTTACCAAATCTCTTTAAAAGGGAGTAAAATGTTAACGGATGAAAACTTTCGAGAATGCTTCTCATGCTGGGGTTGTGTATGTTCATGTAAAAATCTACGCGGTGTAACCCGAAAGAATACACAACCACATCGGGGGTAGAGTGGTTTTTTGGGATTAAAGATGCAGAAAGACTCTCCAGAATCATTCAATACCAAAATATAAATAAAACGGAGAATTTTTGATTCATACAAGACCCTATTTATACAGCTTTGTTGAAGCACTCACTGCCCTATTAAATCCGATCAATCTTTTATTACGGAGTTCTTCGTAGAGAAATATATGGAAGCGTATTAGAACCATATCGTAACGAATCGCTCTTGAAAATTTTGTTCGACATTATGTACAAAGAAAAGCTGTGTGCAAGCGCTCAAAGAAGAAAATTCAAAGGTTTTGGAATGATACATGCGCTGAGCAATTTTATATTAATCTGCTCGCCTTTTCAAATCGTTCTATTATGGCCTCGATTTAAATACATCAGAAAAATGATCATTTCTAGAAACTAAATCTGCTCCATAAAAGATGTTTATTCAGAGCCATGGGTCTATCAACCTGACTTACGGATAAAAATGTATTACTGAAGATAATGAACGCCGAGGTTATGTAATTTGAAAAGAATTCTACTCTAAAAGCTTAGATCCAACTATGTAGATTTTTGTTGTTCGTAGCCAAAAATAAAACTTTAAAACTTTCCAAATTTAATCTTTGCCATAATTTCCAAAATTCCTTATTAATTACTTCCATGTAAACGTTATTCCGCTTGGGCTGTTACAAAGTTTTTCATTCGTAAGCACGACAGTAATTATCACGAGATATAATTGTTAAGACTCCCGTTGCCAAGATACGTTTCCTGTGTTTTGGCTACGATTCAATTCAAAACGGACACATACTAAAATATGATAAAATAAACAATTTTTGCTAGCTACTCCGAACTTCAACGGATGAAAATGGAATTTTTTAGCCCTTTAACATTTTAAAGCATTTCTCTCTTCGAAATTTGTAATTTAGAGATTTTTCACGATAGATATCACTAAGTATCGTCGCATCCCGAATAGGATGACGGTGATGTTATCACAGCACAGGGAAATAGCTTTGAAATCAAAAATACCCTTAAGTATTCGGCGAAAATAAGAGGCAAAGGCGAAAAACCATTCGCATATTTATTTATCCCTGTTCATTCTTATCCATTTTATTACTGAATTCATCTCGCACGTGCGGATGATTATCTATAATCTACAAATAATAACATAAAAAGCAGCATATTTCGAATTAAATCTGGTTTTTCTTTGTCTCTTTGAATACAGATGACGCCCAAATACGAAATTTACGAGCTAATTTGGCGAAAAACGAGAGAAAAATATGATTGACGTCGAGCTTTCGAACACGCGAGTAAAAAAGACGTTCATCCCATCCGCAATCCGCTCGCTTCATTCGCATGAGCAAGAATACACATAATTTTAACAGAATAAATGATAATTTTTACAATTTCTTCTCTTATTTTAAAATGATGGCTTTCCACAAAAATAGGCCGTCTTCAGATTGCAAATCAAATAATCTCCCCGTAGATACTTTATATGGGACGGTTATTGTTTGCTCATTTGCTTTTTTCTACAATCTGTCTCCGTTATAGATGGCTTCATATAAAGGCAACCAAGGAGTGTCAAAATCCCTCCATGAGTATCTCTCCCGGTCTTTTTCTCTATTATCACCCGTTCTGGTCTCTTTGAATTTTACTTCCAATGAAATTTAACCGCTTTGCTGACACGTCTTTTATTTGTAGTTTCACTATTTTAATTGATATTTCATTGATATTTTCACTACATTTAACTGGAGACCCCAATATATTCTAAATGTGCGTCCTATAGTTATAGGATAATGTTTAGTACCCGCGAACGGCTATAAATTAAATTTGCTATTTATAGTTATTTCGGAACTAACGGACTGAAATGTTTTTATTATGTTTCAAAAAAGAATACAAAAATAGCTTTTTGAAATTCTATTTGAAAATCGCTATAATAATTTACATATTACTGAAAAAATAAAAAAATTCTCGTTCTTTCTTAGTGACCTTTGATAAAAACCTTGAATGGTTAATATTTATTTTTCAATGAGAAATTTTGTATGTGATTGCATTAAATATTTTTAATCTATCCATAAAAGTCCTGAAATATTCTCTCACGACCAAGAATTTTTTGGAGCCTGGTTGGAATTATTATTACAGAAGAAAATATTAGGTAAAACCACAAAATACCATGTTTGAGTGATTCTTCGTTCCTTTTTTACTTTCTCATATAAGTATATTGATAAAGTACTGTAAACGCAAAAAAATTCGATCTCGAGATTTTGATGGAAATATACGTTTTAGGTGAAAAGTGGTTTTCGCAATGCCGTCTATCTGTCTGTGACTCTGTCTGTTCGCGGCTCTAGAGCCTAAACGGTAGAGGGAAAATGAATGAAGCCTCGTATTTAGGAATTTTATCATACAGAAACGGTTGACATTACACAAAAATTAAGGGCAGTTTATTCTGGGCAATTTTAACATAAATCTGATTTTCTTAAATACGGCTACAACGATTTTGATCAAATTTCGTACAGTTACTTGAGTTTACTTCAATAATACTTTATAGTTCATATTTCTCAAAAAATGAATATAAGGCTAGTTTATTCTAGGCAACTTTAAGAATAATTTGATCTCAAAAACGGCTCCGATTTTGATAAAATTTCATATAATTACTTGATTTTACGTTTGCAATAATACTACATATTTCCTATTTCGGAATAAATGAATATGAGGCTAGTTTATTCGTGGACAACTTAAACAACAATTGTATTTTCTCAAAACGGCTGAAACGATTTTGATGAAATTCCGTACAGTTACTTGAGTTTACGTCTGAAATAATACTACATAGTTAATTTTTCTCAATAAATGAATATAAGGCTAGTTTATTTTTGGGAACCTTTAATAACAATTGAATTTTCTAAAAAATGGCTTATACGATTTTCAGTAAATTTCGTATAGTTATTTAAGTCGATGTTTATAATGATTCTACATGGTTCATATTTTTCAAAAGATAAATAAACGACACACTAGTATATGAGAAAATTTGTGCAATGTATAATGTACCGATTTTTTAACCCCTCAAGCGCGGAGGACATTTAACTATAATACGTCACGCAGGTCGGAAGAGATTTAGGGAAATTCTCAGTTTTTGCGCGAAACCATATAAAAATTCGTAACTTATTAGATATTTATGGAATTTGACTGAAATTTTTTGAGGTTTTACGTAAAACTATGCATATTTACCTATGTTTTTCACACCGTCTTAGTTATTATTATTCGCGTGAAATACGCCTATGAATTCTTTCACTCAATCACGGAAGCCATTTACTCAGTTTTTCTTTATTCAAAGTTTACGGAGTAGGTACTTCACATCTACTGTTTTATCTTGGATTTCAACTTCTTCCCCGTAAGTTTTTCAGAAAAAAAAACCTTCAAATAAGGATTCTTACCCCTCAGCGCCGTCCTGTGTACTGGGTACGCCGCGGAGATTGCTAGCTTTCTTTATTTTTTTGACAGTAAATTTTCTTAAATATGGGTAACCTTCATAATTTTAAAAGAGGAACCTTTGGCCTACCTATTCAAAACTATTGCCATGGTCTTGTTTACATTAGCTGAGACAAGGGGCGAATGAAACACAGTATCCTTCCCCGTGTATACAAGAAATGACCATAAGTAGCCAGTCAAATCACAGACCTCGAAGGTCTTGATTCCGAACTTGGAGATGTCTGATAGCAGACAAATGGGGCCTATATCCTCTTCTTACACCTCACAGTTGCTTTCGTGCAAAGATTTCGTTGAATAGGAGCTTTTTTAGAAGCCAAAATTCCCCAATTCTCCTATCTACGTGAAAATTTAATCACAAAACTTAACGTATAATAAAAGTAAAAAGAAGGAGAGTAAAAATTACAGAATTAAGCACAATAGGAAGGCCAAAGGTTCCTCTTTTGAAATATATAAAGGTTATCCATATCTAAGAAAATTTACTGTGTCAAAAAAATAAAGAAAGCTAGCGACCTCCGCGACGTTCCCAGTACGCATGACGACCGCATGTGGAGTTTCCGTCCGACGTTCCCAGTACGCATGACGACGCTGACGGGTTAAATAATTGATTGTCTGCTATGATAAATTGATAAATTGATTATCCTGTTAATAAAATAAAAAATATTTAATAAAACTAAAAATTGTGCACTATTAATTACATTAAATCGAAATAAACAAGAATGATAAAATCCACACAATACATATAGAAAATTCTTAACTTTTTTCATTAATTTTAAAAATTCATATATCTATGAAAGAAAGAAAACATCAAACTACGGCGGAACATGCAAAAAAAGTTTGCAAAATCTCAAGCCATGCCCAAAGAAAGCTAACTATAAATTAGAATAACGAAATCTTTTAAATATTCAGAAAATTCGGCAACTTTAACGTAACTGCACATTAATCATCCTGTTGGCAAAGCTACTCAAATAAGACAAGGGAATCTGAACAAAAACAGTTGAATCTGGATCATTAAACTCTAAATCTAATAACCACATCGAAACACGTGAAACCAAACATAAATGACACATAATTAGACCCTACCTTCACCACCTCCACAATCCTTCCTCGCAAGGGGTTGATCAAGAGAACCGTTTCTTCCCGCCAAGCTCCAACAAGTGAGTCTGCTCGAAAGATCAGGGTGAGACAGCGCGAAGATCCTTATAGCCGAAGTGAGTGGAGAAGACGAGGGACTCTCATTAAACTCTTAAAAGAGCCTAAACCCATCGGACAGCGAGGCCTATTACGCGAGGACGGGCCCTCCTCACCCATGTCAGCCAACAGAGAGAGAAAGAGAGGTAGAGGGAGAGAGAGGTAAGGAGAGGATGAATATAGAAGAGTAGAATATGAAGAGAAAGAGAGTAGGGGTGGTGGAGTGGAGCTTAAAGAGGGATAGAGGGACAGAGAGGGGGGGAAAGAGAGAGAGGTGGGAGAGAGAGAGAAGGGGAGTGGGAGAGAGAGAGAAGGGGAGGGGGAGAGAGAGAGATAGGGATCAAAATAAATATGACCTCTACGCGCCTTCCGCGCCAAGAAAAGGCGAGAACGGAGAAGGCTCGAATAAGCAGCGTCCCCTCCTCGGACAACGTCTGAAGCACTGGCGGGGAGGACGCAGACCGAGATTCGGAAGGAAATGCGGCCGCGACCCACGACGCAGGCGCGCCTCTCTGACCCACACACATACACACACACATAGACGCGCACACACACACATAGACGCGCACACACACACATGCCCTTTTAGACGTTTTCGGTAGCCATACGCGGTGAACAAAAAAAATTACGCTAGCGATCCTCTATCCCACGCGCCGTCGTCTTCTCCCTTTCCCAAAAGTTTTTTTCTCTCTCTTTCTCCTACGAAGCTAAAGTTATTTTGCCAAAGCGGATCGCTAAAAATAATATTCCAGAACCCTCCGCTAGCATAGATACTGGCAGAAGGGAGACGAGAATTTTCTATCGCATAGGATCGATTCTCCTCTCCTATCTTACCTTCGCTACCTGTCATACAATACTTACACGAACGATGGAACGATAGCCATTGGATTGATATAGATAAATTCAGATATATTTTGCGTTATTTACGATCGTATGAATTTAGGATATGTTAATTATTCTACGTAAGTATGTAAGCTACTAAACAAAAATATCTCTCACATAAAATTATTATTTTTATTTAAACACCACGCCTCATATTTTCCGAGTTCCTATATTCGCGAAGAAAGACTCCACACGCATTGATTTCCTCATAAAATTATATTATCAAAACATTTTATTGCGATTAGTTCGGATTAACTCCATCGAAATATAAATTATGAAAAAATGACAGCGTAGGGTATGTTTTGCAATTATTAAAGTAAACATTCACGAATAAATTCCTTGGTGCCAGAAGCTAGTTTAAAATTTTGTGTTCCATCTTAATATGGTAAAAAAATTATCCTTTTTCAAATAAATAAATTCATTTAAACTGCCTGCATTCATGGTCATAAATAGCAGAAATTTCAAAGATAAATTCTTATTTACAGCGAACTCTTATGGCATTCTTTAGGTCGATCAAATCATGCCGCCAAACTCAAAGCCATTAATCAATACAGCAATTTTCCGATTAGACTAAGAATAATCGAAACTTTTGCGACCCCACCTTATCTCCATTTATCAACCCTATTATAGTGTTTACATTTAAAACATTACATTTGAAAAAGGTGCCAACGACCTTTTTAAAAAAACTGCTTCTACATTTTTTCGCATCGTAATTCGCTCCCTTACTGATGGCATTCTTTTTAGTTATTATATGAAATATAATTATGCTCATCGTGCATAAATTGAAAAGTGGAAAAGAAACTTAAGATCACCAAATGATTCGTATGCTACCACACAAAAAATGATAACTTTAGAAGAGAAACACAAGCGAGAAAAGTTGAATCCTGATTATTCGTGCCACGTAAATGCTTAATATTTCCACGCGCGCTCGTGAACATTCATAGGCGCAATTTCGCGAATTGGAACGTTTTCCCTCCTCTCCTATTTAATATCCGCCTCACCCACACGCCTTATCTTGCTGCGGCAATCACGCATTGTCCCATAACCAGTTACTTTCGGTGCCCCGACCTCTCTTAAAGCACACCCATCCGTCGTCGCTCCCTTTCCCCGCATCAGTCTCTAACCCCTATCTTCCCGTCTCTTTTAAAAGTCTCTACCTCTCCATCTCAGAAGAACTCTCGACACACTGCCTCGCTCTCACTCTTCTCTCGCTCAATTTACCAGTCCATAATTTGCAAATTCAAAAACAGGCACTTAAGTATCAAACTTTTTATTCAATTTCCGATACTTACTTTGTTACGTGTTCATTAATTTTTTTTCGGCCATAGTACGAGCCCGATATTTAAAATTCTAATTGCAAGCAGCCATTTGCGGATAGCACAATGGTTTATAGAACAATTCATAACGTGACATTTTTTAGAGCTAAACAGTGATAAATGTTCTTTAGTTAATTTTTGGCAGGGCAGACATAAATTGGTTATCAATGGTAATTTCTCGACACCAGCCCCAAAAAAACTATAAAAATTCAGAAATATCTTGTTATTCCGTTACCGAACGGTTGTCTTGGATGGATAATATTCTATGGACACTAGGAGCAGCTCTTAAAAACATAGGATTTATCAATGGAATATTAGGTGAATGCGATGAAATGACACATGAGGTTTGTTATTTTGTCTCTGGTTAGACCGCTAATTGAGAATGCGTGTAGAGTATGGGATAGGTGTTATTCATGAGTTAGAGAAAATACATAGAGTGGCAGCGCGTTTCGTGAGACGTAGATATGGTAGGCAGGTAAGTGTCACGAGTCTAATAAATGAGCTTAGGTTGGAATCTCTGGAGAGACGTCGTGAAAAATCCAGGCATCGACTATTGCAGAGATTTAGATCATAAAAATTTAAAGATTAATTATCAGACTTAATTAAGAGCCCATTTCAACATAAGACGCCACGACCACACTGGAAAATTAATTGAGGACGGATAGTTACAATACGTTAAGGAGTTCACCTGTAATAATGTGATAGATTTTCAAAAAACGGTCATAAAACCGTTGAGTAAACTTTAGCAAAAAAGTCATCAACTATTACTCACCGATCGTTGGTAATTTTTAGAATGGTTTCCGAGGGAAACAGAGCCTAATGAAATGGTCGTGTATGTGTGGGTGTCCATCCCCCACTAAAAACTTATGATTATGATTTACCTAGCCTCAAATACATCGCGCAGAGATTTTTTTCTTTGGTAGGTACTTGAAATTATCTTCGAATTGTGATATCGGTGCGGGATTTGTACAAAGGAGTAAATAATGTAAATTGTAATTCTTCTCGTAGAATTTCTTGACATTTTTCATCGCATTTTATTGAAGACAATTATCGCCGAATTCGGTTTGAGCATAGACGAGTGCACAAATGCGTTTTTTTCTATGCTTGACTAGACTTCAGCCATGGATTGCTAATCTGAGTGCACGCATAGCACTTTATGACGTAAAATTATGAAGCGAAATAAATTGATGTGTCCAACACATGACTTCTCCATATGTAAGTTGTCAACTAAAATCAAATAAATATGGCGATAGGAACAGTTCAACTTACATGCTTCAGCGCTAGCGATTCAACTGTCACTACCACGCGCTCGAGCAACCCACCAACCGTCAATTTCGAAGCTCTTCAAATATTCCTCATATGAAAATTTAGTTCACACAAAAGTTGTAGAAAAGAATAATATCTACAACTTATATATATATATATATATATATATATATATATATATATATATATATATATATATATATATATGTTAACAAAAATTCAGTTTTAAGCAAAATATTTAAGAAAAACTAAAATTTTACAAGAGTAAACCGCTACTTCCGATTAACCGATTGTTATTAAAATCGTTTCAAGTCTTAAGAATATATACAAAATCATAAATATAGAATTTTATGCAGATCTGACGTATAGTTTTTGAGTTAGAGCACACGCAAAACTTCTGTCACACACATACGGACACACGCACAGAGACATCATCGAGAAAACGGTCAAAACGTGTTCAGGGGACCTCAAAACTTGTATTTCCGTTGAAATCTCGAATTCGATTTTTTTCATGAAGAAAATACTTTCTCTATACTGCGTATATGGAGAAAGTAATAAAACATCCAACGTGGGGAAACCAGGCCTGGTCTGGGCATTTTGTTTTAGAATAAATGATCGGCGAATGAATTTATAACAGTTCATTTGAAGCATATTGATGCATAACTGATTTAATCAGAATTTTTGTGATTAATAGCCACTTTCCATCGTGTTACCATTCTCATTCGTATTTTCATTTTTAATTCTCGACTTCATTACCCTTTCTTCCAGGATACCGATCGGTTATCGACTCAACGATATGCTGATAATTGATATGAAAAATGCTCATTGCGTTGTTTTATAAACGCAATTGTGACTAGACGATTTAGAATTGCACGATATTGTTTATGAGATTTAAACTTTTAAAGAAAATTTGTCAAAAACTTTAAAGCAATTGAAATGTTTTTAAGAGCTGTATGGAAAATCACGTAAGATGTCTTCGAATATATTTTAAAGTCATAAATTCTGATTTTTTCAAATGTTCAAAATTCGTAAAAAGGCGTTAAATCCAATGAAAAACAAATAAATAATTTGAAGTTAAAAGTAAAAAATGAAAGGTTAAACTATCTGGGAATAATCGATATATGTATTCCGGTAGGTGAGCCAATGAATAAAATATCTTAAAGCAATCAATCGTACTACTTTTTTAAAATTTAAGTTAGCCAAAATCTAAATACTTTAGGCGCTATAATCTCCTCACAACGATAATTAATTAGCAATATTAACTCGTCTAAAACTGTCGTGCAATACAACTTAACATAGATCCTCGCAGAGATAATCTTAGGTTATGTGAAAGAAGGGAATATGTAGCCACAATATCGCCGTTTACAGTGTAAAATAAATAAATTTAAAAAATTACATCGGTTCGTCTTTCCCAGAAACCGGAATTAATAATTAAAACGTAAAACTTAATGGTTCACGGATATTAATACCATCATCAAAACCGATATCTAACAGTAATGATGCTGAAATGTGACTGTTTAAGTCTGGGATTCATCATAACGGAATGAGGTACCTCGAGTTTATTTAGTGTTTCAATAAAAGCCTTAATTTCCATGAAAATCCTTCTAGGTACAAAGGAAAATATCCGATAATGGCAGTGTCGCTTTTTATTAACAGTGATAGTTTAACGTTTTAACATCGCTTTTAACAAAATCATTTAACGGATTTCATTTCAATCATAAATGTCTAACCCACTATATACGCGATAAAATTAATCAAACATCATGCTCAATTTGGATCTTATTTTTTGCGTGAGTGGGTTTCCAAAGTTATCATGCAATCATAAACGATTCAGTAACGAGATAATTACATGTCTGGCTTTTTAAATTCAGTAGATCTAAGCTAAGTGATATATTCGATCGACTTATCAATAAAAAGACGAAATTAATGGATATTATAATTACGTGGAAATTCTTTGTCATCGACAAATGTAAATCTATACAGCGAGATATGCGTGAACAATCCAAACATATAGAAACATGTAGCTTTATAGCTCTATCCTACTAATAAAACAGCTGTGATTCATCACATTGTTTATCTCTGTATTGTTTCATTGAGAATGACTCCAACTCAAAACCGATTAAGGTGCTCAACACAAAGCCAAATTTTGCTTTGATCAACGGCTAACTTCAGAAACTTCGCTAGGAATAGGATTTACAGCACTGAAAGTTATTGCTTTGATGGCCAAAATCGCTTATCAACACTACGGACCGCAGGCACTTTTGAAGCCTTTGTTGAAGCGACGAGTCGAGATACACTTAGGCAACCGTTACGTGCAATTGAAAACGAGAAGAATCCCAACAAGCACGCATTCTTCGGAATGGCTGTGCATGTACGTCCGAATATTCGGATTCCTGAAACGGAAGTTCTTCCATCCCGGCTGTGCGTCACGAACGAAGTTAAGTCAAGGACCGGACGCTTTAAAATTGAGCAACGTATTGATTCGGGCTCTCGCGTCACTCCGCGTCCCAAAGATTGATGAAGATGAATTTTCCACGTAACGCCACCATGCGTTAAACATCCGTCCCTCATCTGTCTACTTATATTTTCTTTTTTTATTTTTCGAGGGAAAAATGACCGTTTTAATACCGTCTAATTTCCTTGAAGCCAAAATATGCATACAGACCAATATTAGTTTTTATGCGCTACGAAATGTCCACAGAGTCCGTTTATGAATACTCTTAAGTGATATCATTTAGCCTAAATGTACTAATTTGATTTTCTATTTTATATTTCGGATAAAAACTATTCTCTGGACGAATTAATTAAAATAAATTAATGAACATGATATGATTCGAAGTATTACGCTGAGTATTAAGAAGTTAATGGACTCATATGCATAAATATCACCATTATACTATAAAGAAATTGTGCTGAAATGAATTGCAGTCGTCATTTTCTAGGTAGTCAGAAGAAACAATGCTAAATGAAAAATACAAAGGATACATAAAATTTTACCCAGGAAATCAATTAAGATGAATTTTTAGATAACGCAAAATTGTGTTTCGCCGGATACAAATAATATTTGTAATAACTACCATTCTACTCATAAAGTGTTTTGGAAATACCATTACGCTTTAATATTTCAGTGCAAGGAAAACCAATTTTCTGAAATAAGTGAACCGATGAGATTTTTTCTGATTGAATATCCTTACTTTAAATGGATTTTTGATTGCTGAGGAAATTGGTGGCCCGGATTTTTTTTACCGCATGATAAAAATCTCTTTTTCCAGCATCTCCAACGCCCTTAAAAATAATGTCCTGGTTTCGCTCTGATATCTATAGAGTATTATCACGCCAGATCTAAAAAATTTCCACTTAAAATAATGTATGAAAAACTTTTAGTTTTTAACGCTTTTAAATTATTGTAAGCTTTTAACAATTCAAAGTTTTAAACAATAAAGTATAATTTATGGTTAATTTTGTATAAAATGTTTTACTTCCTATTAAGCTAACTACAGAGCCTACACAAACCTTACTTTATATAACTGGCTAATAAAGTAAGACTTGTTGGTAAATCGAAAATGATAAATTAAGAAACATTTCGTTTCATTACCAAGCAGTAAAATCCAAAATATCACGGCCAAAAATTAAGAGCAGTCAAATTTCACATGAATAACATTACGATCATTTAAAAACTAAAAATTGAAACTTCATAATGATTTTTTTCACTGGAAAACAAAGATTTCATTTCCAAAGGGAGTTTTGCGTTCTTAATATCACTTGACAATGTATTTTACTCAATAGTCACATTAACATCGAGGAAACATCTTACTAAATAAATCCATAAATAATATTTCAGAATTTCGTTTCTATGTTAAATTTGTTGTGACTATATTCGAACGCTAAATTAAAGTCAGCTTCGTTAGGAAGATGAATCAAACATTTCGAAGAAATGATTATTGATATCGTCTTCGACGGTATCATTCACGAATTCCAGCAGAATATTTTAAACATCCGCTATGAATAAAAGGCCCGGCGAAGATTAGAACTTCGTGGTGGGAGAACACTGTTAAACTCTTACCAAAGAGCTGTAACTTAAATGAGTGATTTTGCAATTTTAACGAGCTCTTCCTTATTACACGTTCATAATCGGAAGAAAAAAACCATGGGAACTATACAGACGAAATTATCTACGTCATCATCGGGCACTAATCGCACGCCACTCAACCCAAATTCAAACCTCATTTGGGAGAACTCCCAGTTTCCGTCATTCCGTATTCTAGATTTTGAAAGCCGCATCGAGTTCGTTACGCTATTACTTCCCTTTCTCCCTCTCTCTCTTCCTCTCCCCATCCTCTGCCCCACCCCTCCCCCTCCCCCTCTCACATTCTCTCTCTCTCTTTTCCTCTACTATTGCTGCGTATATGCTCCAACAGTCCGAAAAACGCCATATTCTCCCTCTCGCACCCGGTACCGGAGAAAAGGAGAGAGAGAGCTAAGTCTGTTTACATTTTAACCCCAAAGCAATCTTGTTCCTAATCCTCGCACTCCGAATTCTCTCCCAATCCACGTTTTCGCTCTCATATTCGCTCCTTCCATTTATCCTCACAGAATTCCCGCCTCTGCTTCTCCTTCGCCGCGTAATTCAATTTCTCGTTTTGACGGATGGAAGAGACAAGCTGGAAATAGATGAAGCAGAGATAGAATGAGCTTCTTTATAAGACGGGAGAGAGAGAGAGGAAACAGCAGACGGAACTAGTTTATACATGGAGAAAAATGGAGGAAGGACACGGAAAACAACTGAAGAAATTATAGAGGAGGGAGAAGAAACAGATGGGGAAAGATGAAGAAAGAAATAAAGGAAAAAATGGCTTTATTTGCGAGGTGGAGACTTACTACTACCCTTTACCCTTTTCCGTCTATTAGATAAAATTATAAAAAGGAGAGACATCAAGAGGTGACATGCAATGAGACGCAACAAAAGAGACGCGCGGTAAAAATGGTAACAGAAGATGGCACGCAGTTTCGAAATCTTCGTTGAAAAGAACGTTCCTCCCTTCCTCTCTTCCTCTCTCGCTCTTCAGCATTTTTTCCATTCAAACGAAATGGTTTGTTCGTGCGATGGATGCCTACCGTGCGGGCTCAAAAATAATAATAATGAAAAAATAAAATAAAGCATTCAGCGAATCTTTCGTACGTGTGCCTTTTTTTTATGAGAGAAGGGGAAATTACGATAAAAGAGGGGAGGACATGTGGGTTCTCTCCGCTCGTCGTTTCGCCCGAATGGCCGTGCCAGAGCGGTTTGAATGTGTCTCCGCTTTGTTAATTTGTATTTTGTACATTTTCCCTTACCCCCTCCCCTCCCCCCCCCCCTCTCCCCCCCCTTGAAACTGTTTTCGATCCGGGATCAAGTCATTTTTTTTAATGCATTCCAACTCAAAATTATATGGAGTGACACAAATTTTTTATTCGAAAACCCTGAAAAACCGTGTCAGACAATAGCTTAGGAGAGCACGTATATGTATTCAGCGAGGTGGTGCTCATTTTCAACATTTGATTTGAGATTTATTGTTACAAAAAGTTACGTAAGACGTTTGAAATGTTGCTTTCTTTAAATTTGAAATTTATTTGTTTAATATTTAAATTTCATCTCATTGTTTTTACTTTTTTTCTAGATTTAGTGATCCATAAATGATGGTGTATTCAATCAAGAAATCCTATATATTATGCGCGTAGTGAAGCTGCGTGCGTATGAAGCCTCGCGTAATTATATCGGCGTATTTCTCGAGAACCGTTCGTCGTAAAAATATGCGGTAAACGGCGTTTTGTTTCTACTAGCTATGAGGTCCGTGGAAAAATATTTTCGCCTGATAAAGTGTCCCGGGTTCGAATCCAGGAGCCAATTATATTTTCCCATAAGTTTACACGGGATTTTCGATTTTTCAGAGTGCAAGGTTTTCTTCCTTCGTTCATTAAAATACGTAAATATGGACCGATTTTCTTCTTTTTTACTTTATTCGACGTCTAAAACTCTATAATATCTCATTCTTGCAATGTTTACACGTTTTGCGGTCGAATTTTTCAGAAATACGCATTATTTTTCGAAATTTAGCGGATTTTTCGTACCCTTTCCGGGCATTGCCTAGGAGACTCTCATTGTTGCCTCCGTTTCATTTAAGGCCAATTAAACCTTCAAATAGAGGAAAGAAAAGCGTTATTGTTATTTTCTCTTCATTGATAATCTAAATAAACGCTTGCATTGGCGTCGCCTTTATAGTAGGTCCTGTAAGAAGTTAAAAGCAGTCGTTGATAGACACTTGAAGGAAAGCGACTGTTTGTGAGTTCGTCTATAAGGGTGCAGCGATAATCATTGGAACTAAGGTAAGGTAGATTTTAAAAAATTTCCCCTTTGAATATAATGCGATATTAAACTAGCATTGAGTAACTCTGTGGCAATTTTATCACGTAATTGCTCTAATATATTGATGAAAAATCGCAGAAAATTAAAAAATGCCAAGGGGTAGACCAGTGAAAAGGAGAGCTATTAGCCCAGCTACAGCTGCCAGAGAAAGGAAGAGGAGTCAGAGATCAAAGGAGGAGTATTGTAGGAAAGAGAAAGGGATGCGGAAGCTCATAGGATTGCCCGTGTAGATGAAAGCAAGACAAAGAAATAGGGAAACACGTCAAATGAATAGGGAACAAAGAAGATCTAACCCAGGGCCGAACTATTTAGATTATTTGCAATCGTAGCTGAAACGGGCTGCTAGTTGTATTTATTGTTGAACAGTACATGAAAACTAACTCCTTTGAAGAATGTAAATGGGAATTTTATGAGAAATTTCCTGAGGGAAGTGCTCCCAGTATATCTACAATTGAACGCATCGTTAAAAGATTTTGAACAACAGGATCAATCATTCCACCGAAACGGAATTATCTAAAGAGAGTGATGAGAAGTTAAATGTAAGCCCTGAGTCTTTCATTCGTAGTCCGAAGAAATCTTCTCCAGGAGAAGAAAAACGGTTGAGTGTTGATGGCGAGTCTTGCAGAAGAGCACTTCGCCAATTCAAATTAAAGCCATACAAGATAAGTATAGTCAATCAATTAAAAATGCCTGATTTTGAAAAAAACGCCTAAAATTGTGCCGCTGGTTCCAGCTCAATCTGATGGACGATAATGTGAGGAATTTAACGTTCTTCATTGAAGAAACTTGGGTTTATTTATCGGTGTCCGTTAATTTCCAAAACAATCGTTACTGAAGTGCCGAAAAGCAGAATGAACTCCATGAGATTCCTTTACATGGTCAAAAAATCGATGTTTGTCGTTTTGTGTCTAGGAGGCGTATTTTGAGGACTATATTTTTTTAAGCCACAATCCTGAGCGGTACATCACTTTAATTCTTGACATATTCATTCAACAGCTTCACGATGACGAACTAACGTAAGGTTATTTCCAGCAAGACGGCGTAACTGCACATTCTGCTCGTGCCACTTTGCAGTTCCTCAGTGAATTTTTATGACAGAACAATTTCTAAAGACTTTAGCCACCCAGATCACCTGATCTGTAATTATGTGATTTTTTGTGGCTTTTCCTAAAAGATGTTGCTTACCAAGCCACCCACGGATAATTGAGGATCTTAAGAGCAATGTCTCCAGGGCTATAAGCGAGATTACTCCATAAATTTTGGAAAACATATCGGCGAATTTAATAAAAAGCGTTGAGTCTTGTAAGCAAGCTAATGGAAGGCATTTCCAACATCTTCTGTAACAATATAAATTTACTATTTAAATAAATAAGAAATAAATAGCAAATTAGTATCTATGTAATATTATGTAATTCTGTATTATTGAAAAATTAGATTGTATATAAACAAATGGATGGCATTTACGACAAAAAAGATTATATTTTAATCGGTTCCAAGAAATAAGACCGGTCGTTACTAATCTGCTTATAAATCCCCAATCGCTAGGAGCTGAGTTGAAAATTGTGTTTACTCACGGATTCGTTCCAAGTTAAAGGAAATCAGGGTATGCAACCGCAAAAGGCGATATAAAGCGAAATATTTTATAAAAGTGACAGCAAATGTTAAACAATAAATCCATTGTATTTCATAACTCTATACATATGATACTTAAGACTACGGGCATTGGAATTTAAAACCAGCACTTTACCAACTTCCTGAAATATCGGTTCGTTTAGTATTTTAATTCAACCGCTCTATACCTTCTGAAATAGAAATGTAAATTTACGATTTTTGGAACGATTTAATCCTAAATGCTTCCGTTTTTTGTTAAGAAATAGGATTTCTGACACACAAACCATTTCCGACCGAAAGCAACATAAATCTTTTCAAGTTCAAACTCGAATTTTGGCGGTGGAAAATTTACATCCCCTGTCCCACGCATTAATAGAGCAACATTTTCATTTATTTGGAAAATATATAGTCCCGATTACGAAGATGTTTATCTTGATAACCACTACTTTCAACTATCCATTTTTATATATAGTGAAAATTTAAACAATATCATTCCTTGAATTTAATATTCTTAAAGTATTGCAGAATCCATGTCTTTAGTTCCGCGATATTTGTTTCGCCTTCTAATTTTAATCGTTCGTCGCAATGGCATGGCCATAATGCTAATAGCCTAACTATAAAACCTATAAAAGTAAATGTTCACATATTATTATTAGTGGTTATTATTTTTACATTCCTAATCCATTTATTCCTGTTGCAATCATTAGATAGGTGCGTTGATCAGAGCGAAGTTTCATCTCCGAAATCATATTCTTCAGTAGCTTCAAAAACATGATAAAAGCGTCTTCTTCTATATGTATGTACATACATAACCTCATGTAAATTATGCTTTTATTTATTCGTGTAAATAAAAAAATTCAAGGATGTGAAATAATTTTCTGAAAAGCAAAGAGTGAACCGTTTCCCTTTCATTTATAAATTAATTAATTCTCCTATGAAAAGTAATTTAGTAGGACTAGTCAGTTTCTAGTTTTTCATCGTTAAGGAAAACTCAATTTATTACCATTTGTCTGAATGAAGCAATTTGTAACCTCAATTTATAGTCGTTAGTTTCACTTTGGCCTTCATTTAGTATTGTAAGAAGGGAGGATTATTAATTTTGCCATTCCTGACCAGAACGAGAAATGAAAGAAATCCTGGAAATTACAAAATTCGTTATGGTCTAACCCTCAATAGAAATGACCATAAATTAGTGGACATAAATGAGATTTGTCATTTTCATTATAATAATATTACGGTATACGTTTAAAGTAAAATGTTCACGTAAAAATTTTCTTCATTTATTTCCTTTGAAAAATACCCTTAATTAATGTTTTTTTGAACCCTAATATTAATAAAATTTTAACTTAATTTTTAAATATGTATGAAAAAATAAGATTCTACAATAATAACATGTATCTAATGATTTAAGAAAGAATGAGGAACAGAAACAGATTTATAAATAAAAATAATAACAGAAATAATTTGAAAACTCTCACATTCTTAGCATAAAATCTGCTGACATGATCCTTTCCAAACAAATAAAACTCACGCCTGGAAATCTCGAGAAATAAACAACCACTGACCGCAACGCCATAATAAGGAGATACGATGAGAGAAAATACACGAATTGCTTACATCTCTCTCAATCCCGCGATATGGTGTTTTTTTCTTAGTTTTGTTTTTGTTTTAATCCTTCTCCAGACAAATAAAGACGCAGGGACCATCGCATTCCGCATACTTTAACCCTAAGTCTACGTTTCCATTCCTTCCCTATCCTCCATTTCCGCCCTCCATCTGGATCCCTATCCTCCATCCCCTTCACCCTCGAATCACTCCTCTTTCTGTTGACAAACCACTCCTGGAATGCAATTAAAAGTAGCCTCCAGCGAAAGAGAGTGAGAGAGAGAGGAGAGATAGAATGATGGAAGTTTACTCCACTTATGCAAACGGGAAAGGAAAAGGAGTGGAAAGTGCGTATCAAGCGAAAGGGCTACGTGGATTGGTGGAAAGAGAGAGAGAGAGAGATGGTGAAAGCGGAAGGGAGAGATAAGAGGTCGGGTTTCGTGAGACGCAGATGATCCAATGCTAATGTTGCCGCAGGAGTGAGAGGAGAGAGCTGACCTTTGGATTACTTAAGCCATGTTAGAAATACACGAACTCTGAAGCATAAATTAACATCTATCTCTGAAAATAATGCCGTCACCTGGAAAAACTGAGCTAGTTAATTATTCGGTATATTATATAATGTAAGTTAGGTACGTCTACATGTTACCCCGCAATTCACAAAAAAATGGTTGGTTGTGGGGAGGTGCAATGCACCAGAGCCTACCTAAAAGTTACCTCTCGCAAGTTTTGACT